>JARVGS010000614.1:29312581-29328871 GCA_031762315.1 Hypsolebias antenori
CGATGTCTTAAAACACATTATCTTAAAGAACGATGTCTTAAAACACATTATCTTAAAGAACGATGTCTTAAAACACATTATCTTAAAGAACGATGTCTTAAAACACATTATCTTAAAGAACGATGTCTTAAAACACATTATCTTAAAGAACGATGTCTTAAAACACACATATTCATGAATAAACATTCAGCATATGACATTTTGAATGAAACTTAAAACATGCAGTGTTTAAATACAGGTGTCGCTGTCTCGCTGCTCATCTCCTGGAAAACGGAATGTCATTAAACAAATGGTTCTTACGAGGTTCCCTTCATGGGAACCAGTCTGGGAGAAATGCTCCTTTTCGATAAGGGAATTTATCAACGTAGCAAGTTCAGATGTTTCAAAAACTCCAAGGTCAGTTAACAAAAGTTCATTAAAACGATCTGTCTGTTTCATGGGATATGGGTTCATATAGTCTTTTTATTATAATTATTATTATATTATGTGTATATTATAATTTATGTACATGATCTATGTATGTATTGTACCTGAGATCATGAAAAGTATACCATTTACTGATGATACAAATATTTTTTGTTGGAGATGACATGGAACAACTGTTAAAGGAAGTAACTGATGAATTGAACGGACTTAAAATGTGGTTTGATAAAAATAAGCTGTCCTTGAACCTAAACAAAATAAATATAACGTTATTTGGGAACTGTCGATCACATACAGAAATTCAAATACAAATAGATGGAGTGAAAATTGAAAGAGTTCATGAAAACAAATTTATTGGTGTCATTATTGATCAACTCAGCTGGAAACAACTCATCACAAAGTAAAGTCTCAAGAAATATGTCCCTCTTCAACAAAGTCAAGTCGCTCATAAAACAAAAAAACATTACATGCACTTTACTGTTCTCTAATCTCACCTTATTTAAGTTATTGTGCAGAAATCTGAGGCAATAATTACAAAACTACACTACAGGCATTAAAAATACTACAAAAAAGAGCAATAAGAATAATCCATAAGGGGGGATGTTTAGAAAGCACTAATACACTATTTCTTAAATTTAAGTTATTAAAGTTCATTGACATAGTGAAACTACAGACAGCTCTAATACTTTACAAAGCCAAAAATAAACAATTACCAGAAAACATTCAAAACTTGTTTAAGACTAAGGAGCAAATTTATACGTTAATGAGGGAATCAAGTTTAAAATATGCAAATTCAGAACAAATAGAAGAAAACAAGTTTGTATCAGTAAGTGGAGTCAAACTGGAATAATTAGAATATTGAACTTAATGTCCAAACATAAAACTGTTTAAATGATCATATAAACATATGATTATTGCTGGATATAATTTATAATATTATTATTCAATTATTGTTGGGGTTTTTGTTAATGACGTTTTGTTTTTTTGTGAAGTTAAAGGAATAATAATTGTTGATCAGCTATAGTTAATTTAAAAAGATACTATATTGATGGGTTAAATATGGATTAGTTGTTATACTGTATGTATGGATTATACATGTAATAAATGTAAGATTATGTAAGTGATTAATGAGTGAGAGTTTTGATAAGTTTACTTGTACCCACTCCCTTGAATATGTAAAACAAAAAGTTTTGACATTATGTTTCATGCTGGTTTTTATTTTTATTTTATTTTTTTTTACATATTCAAAAAAATTATAAACTAAACTATACTGGCAGTGAGGTTAACACAGTGACAGTTTTTTTAATTACATTGTCAACCTAAAAAGTTTGTGAGCTGAGACTGAATAAAATATGTCTGTTCCCAAGGGAATAGATTAATTTTTTTTAACAGTTTCAAACACAAAACACAGGAATGTTGTTTAAAACGAGCTGAACTTCTTTCTGAGATGACTGTTCTCTTTCGGAGGCGGTGTTCCTCTACACAGTGAAAGTGAAACTTAAGGCCATGACTTGAAAGTAGTCTTCATGCGCCCCCTGCTGGACACATTGTACATTACGCCTTGTTCATGTAAGGACATGTGGCTTGTTCCCTGTGTTTATATCGGTGCATAACGGGACAGTTATTACAGATACGATATGTCCCCAAACGTCT
This sequence comes from Hypsolebias antenori, assembly GCA_031762315.1. Lineage (NCBI taxonomy): Eukaryota > Metazoa > Chordata > Actinopteri > Cyprinodontiformes > Rivulidae > Hypsolebias > Hypsolebias antenori. The sequence goes on from JARVGS010000614.1 coordinate 29,314,658, forward strand.
ATATCAGCTTAAAATATCGGCCCAACCGATATATCGGCCTAAAATATTGATTCTACAGATTTAACGGTCGGGTTCTATAAACTTGGGGTGCACTGATAAATCGGCCTCTGTTTCCTTAAATTTGGGAAATCGGCCGGTACTCGCATGAGAAACCAATTTTACAGAATTTTTATTTATTTTTTTGGTTTGTTTGTTTTAACAACAATTGTCTGAACCTCATTTATATTTCAGAGCACGACCTCAAGGTCAATTAAAACAAGTTTGTATCGTTTCTAGGATATTGTTCAAGGGTATGCTTTTCAATAAAATGACATTGGAATATTGAAGGTGCGTTGTGACCTGGTAACACCTGACAGTGTTGCTCATAAAACAAAACTGGTATCGGACAAAATCGGAAACGGCAGGTCAGACTTTTTATAAATCGTGATCGGACAGAAAACTGCCATCAGTGCACCCCTGCTATAAACAATACAGTATTAAATTCCATCCATCATCTTCACCCGCCTCTTCCTTTTCGGGTCGCGGAGGTCACTGGTGTCCATGTCCAGCCACCACTGAGAGGCAGGGGACACCTGGACAGGTCTCCTGTCCATCACAGGGACACATTGAGACAAACAACCACTCACTCTCTCACTTAGGGACAATTCAGAGTCACCATCAGTCCAACATGCATGTTGTTGGTCTGTGGGGGGAAACTGGAGAAAACCCACGCAGCACGGACAGAACATGCAAACTCCACTCCTGGACTGGGATTTGAACCAGCAACCTTCTTTCTGAGAGGCAGCAGCTCTACCAACTGAACCCCAACATTGCTGCCAGTATAAAATAAAATTATAATCATCTATACAACCTAAACTCAACTGTCAAATCTTTAAAAAGAATTCTATTCAATATATTTAAAGTGTAAAAGGTATAAAATATAAAATGTGCAGATATTATTTTTTTTATTTTAAACATTTTAATTTTAAATAATAAGATGAAAAATAAATTTTGCTGTTTTGTAAACCTGATGTTTTCTTTTCCAGCTGTTTTCAGTCCAGATGTTTGGCTCTGAGTCCCGGTCCGGCACCAGTCTAAAGTGTGTGGAGCAGACGGACCGCCTGGTCCGGACCGTCGGACCCCACCTGACCCGTGTGATGCGGCACGGCACCGCCAAGCAGGTTCTGGTGGACGGACAGGAGGACGAGTCCTGCGTGTCGGTGGTGGCTCAGGCAGAACGTAAGGACCAAAACACACGAGCTGCACAGAACCGGGCCGGGTTCTGAAGGTTCTGGGTGGAGTTTTACGTTTCAAGTTCCCTGCTGTGAAAACATTTAGAGTTAGTTCAAGTTCACGTTGGGTTTAAAGCTTCAAACGAAAAAGCAGCAGATCTTTTGTTGTGAGTGTTGTTTTTAAAAGATGAAACCGTTTCTCTTCAAACCAGAACCGAGCCGGTCCGGATCCAGAAGAAACGGCTCCGTGTGTTTTTAATAGAAACAAAAACGCAAAAATCAAACATGTTTCTTGTTTGCAGGCGAAGATTTCCAGGAGTTCAGTCCGTCCAACGTCCAGTGTCCCTTCTCTGGGTCTCAGGCGGGCCAGAGACACAGGTACCTGCAGCTCTCACCTGGACCGCTCACCTGGACCTCTCAGCACCGTGCTGCAGCAGTTTAGTTGTTGTTCTGATCATCCCTCTCATCAGGCTGTGCTCCAGCTTCTTCTGAACATGAAACATCTCAGCCTCTTATAAAGAAGAAAAACATGGAGCTAAGTTTGAATAAAGTTTAGAACTTTTTTAAACGTTTCAAACATTTTAGAGAAACTTGTTTTTAATCAACTTGAGAGATTTTTAACTGCCAACATTGGGAAGTTCCAGTCGGGTTTTGAATCGGGCACAGAGACAGCTCTTTAAAGACCCGTCTTTTAACCGTTAGCGCTGCAGGTTCAGTGCTTTTAGAGCTTCCTGCTCCTTTGATCCTGTGGGCCAGAACATCTGGTCACAGCTCGAGCAGGTGACGTATCCAAGGCACAGTTTGATCCTGGTCCTGATCCTGACAGCAGTGTTTCTGGTCCTTCTTCATCTGCGGCTCCTCTGATCTGTGGGGTCCCTCAAGGGTGTATTTTAGGTCCACTGCTTTTTAGGCCCGAGCAGCGAAGCGCTGCGAAGGCCTATTGTAATCGTATTGTTTATTATTAGTGTACTTGTTGTCCTTGGGGTCCATTTTAATAGAATCTAACATTCTTATTCATGCTGATGATATTCAGGTGTATCTGTCCATGAAGTCAGACAGGGTCACTCCACTGGAAACACTCTTAAAAAACTGTCTGAACGATTTGAAAGTCTTGTTGAAACTAAACTTCCTGGATCTAAATGAAATAAAACTGACGTCATCAGCTTTGGTAAATGTAATGCTCCGGACACTTCGTGCAGCCTCTCTGCTGTCAGGAATCTGGGATTATTTTCAATAGTTCTTTTAAATTAGACAAACAGATAAATCCAGTTTGTTCCAAGACTCGTTGCCGAGGTGAAGTCTGGTCTCCCTTTCAAAGACCCTGAAACGGTGATTCAGGCTTTTGTTACCTCTCGTTTGGATTATGTTCATGCTCTGTTTGTTGGTTTAGATGAATCATCTTCACATCGTTTACAAACCGTCCAGAACCAGCAGCTCGTCTTTTAACAGCAACTAGAAAACATGAACACAGAACCTGGTCCGGGCTTCCAGTCCACTTCAGGTGGACTTTTTAAATTGTTCTTAAAGTTTTGAAGGTCTGGCCCCGTCGTATTTATGTGATCTTCTAAACATCTACACTCCAGTCGGAGCCTCTGGTCTACCAACCAGTTCCTCTCTGACGTCCAGAGGTGATCGGACTTTTTCCAGCTGCTGCTCTGAAACTGTGGACCAGATCATTTAAAGACCACGAGACGTTCAGTCTTTGATCAGGACTCGTCCTTTTCTCAGGCGTTTGATCCGGGCAGAGTCTGAGAACCAGATGGAGCCAGTTCTTCTTCTGGTTTCCTTTTTAATTTGACTACATGAACACGATAAAGCACTTTGATCAACTTTTGTTGTTTCTATGAACTTTGTAAATATATCGACACCACCTGGTCAGGAGGCTTCGAGGGGGGACTTCTCACCTGGTCAGTTTCAAAGAGGCCTCCACATGACTCATGATATGGAGAAAAGATCTAACCAGGCCAGAAGTCCTACAGAGAAGAGGCCTTCTCACCGGGTGGGAAGCCTTCCATGAGGTCTTCTTGCTTCTCCTTTAATCTTCCAGCTGCTGTGAAAACCAACTGACAGAAAACATCTGCGTTAAATGTTTCCTGTTGTTCGCAGAGTTCTTGGTGATGCCGCTCTGCCCAGAGTCTCTGAGGAGGAGGAGGAGGATGAAGAGCAGCTGATCCTCAGGAACCACAGGAAACGTCGTCACAAGACTCGGAGCTGCCGGAGAAGGCCTGAGGGAGGCCAGGCACCGCCGGTCATCCAGGGTCTGTGGGTGCAGGAGATCGACTGGCTGAAGACGACGTCGTCCTCTCACATCATCCCACCTCCGCCTCCGTTCACTGACTCCTGTTGCCACGGCAACCGGCTGCACAGGACATTGACAGACCCACATGGCCCGTCTGAAGACTCGCAGGAGAGCTGGTCGGACTCGTCCTGTCCTTCAGATCCGACCTTTGACCTGATGCACGTCTCCGGGTTTAACTCCTCCCCTCAGACCGAGGAGGATTCTGACTCTGAGTTCCTGCAAAGCATGCTGGGAGTTTCAGAGTGGTCCGACGCTCCGAGCAGCGAGTCCCAGAGGACCTTTGGTTCTGACGACACCATCGACCTGGTGCTGGAGACGCTGAGGGGCCGAGTGACGCAGATGCCGAAGCCGTTCGTCTCGGCTCTGCTCAGAGATTCAGTCAAACAGATTCTGGACGTGTGGAGAACGACTAAACCCGCCAATGAAGGACTCGTCTTCCATCATGTAGGTCATCACCGTGAGGCGGGCGACAGTGTAACTGCATGTCTGATGTTACTGAATCTCTCACTGGGTGTTGGAGTCAAAACATTCCAATATGGCCGACATAACTAACAACATGGCCACAGCTCAGTTGATTTACTGATGCGGGGCTAAAGCCCGGTGTGCTAGAAGCTGCAAGTCTTTCTGATCTGGGTCGAGTTCTGTGTTTTAGCTGCTGCAGCCCAGAAACCAGCGCTACAGAGAGGGAGAGGAGTTCAGCGTTCTTCATCACGTCCAGAACGGCTCGTACGGCGACGTGTTCTGTGTCCAGGATCGAAGCACCGGCTTCAAGTGTGCCGCCAAAAGGGTAAAACTCCGGCGGGTCTTTGTGAAGAAGCTCCTGAAGCTCGAGAGAACGACTGCCGAAATCAGCTGAAAAATCTGAAGCTAGAGCTAAAAGGTTCAGTTTTGTTTTGCAGCCGTACCAAAAGGAGCAAAATGCTGAGGAAAAGTTAAAAATTGTAAAAAGGTAGCTAAATGCTAAATGTAGCAAAATGCTAACTAAAAGTTGTGAAACACTAGCTAAAAGTCAAAAGGAACAAAACCTAACTAAATGTGGCATAAGGCTAGTTTAAAACTAAATATTGCAAAAGATGAGCTAAAACTTAAAGATAGCTAAAAGCTAGCTAAAGTAGCATTAAGAGTATTTAAAAGCTATTGATAGTAAAAAGCTAAAAGCAGCAAAATACTAGCTTAGAGCTAAAAGTAACAAAGACAAGCTTAATGTAGCATTAAGGTAGTTAAATGTCATAAACTATGACTCTGCATTAACATGGTAACAAATGCTGACTCGGCATGAACGTGGTAATAAAAGCTGACTCAGCATTAACACAGTAACAAAAGCTGACTCAGTGTTAATTCTGTCGCGTCATGTTTCCTGCTCTCCTGTCAGATCCCTCTGGGTCTGTTCCGCAGTGAGGAGGTGAGGACCTGGAGTTCCCTGAGTTCTCCTCGAGTCCTGGACCTGTTCGGCGCCGTGAGAGACGGACTGAACGTGGTGCTCTTCATGGACCTGAAACCAGGTAACCCGACCCGTTTCATAAACCTGCTTTTTGCTCTGAAACTCGACGAACCGGAGTCTCTGAACCTCCCCAGCCTGTTTGGCCCGGCTCCTGAAGGAGACAACCCGGCTCCCTGAAGACCTGGCCCTGCATTACCTCCATCAGACTCTTGGGGCGCTGGAGCACCTGCACCACAGGAAGGTGGTCCACCTGGACGTGAAAGGTGGGTTCGGCCTTCTGACTGACGGTTGTTGTGGGGACAACTCGTGACCCCTGCGTGTCCACCTTCTTCCAGCGGACAACGTCCTGCTGTCTGCGGACTGCAGAGACGCCTTCCTCTGTGACTTCGGTCTCTCGCAGACGTTGGACGAAGACGGCCGGAGCTCCAAGGCTTTCAGGGGTGAGTTCAACCTGCCATGTTTTTAACTCGATGTCGAAACTTTCCTCTTCAGCACGGGTCAAAAATTTTATGTCTCAGATTCACCAAAAGATTTTTTATGGGCTCAAAAAGATTTAGAACCCATTTCTCAAAGGGAGACTTGCGCCTCAAACTGTGCTGTTGCAGTTTCTCGACATTTACATGAAGTTTTCTGTGTGTTTAGAGGAAAACACAATTTTTAATGTAAAAACTGTCGGGGTTGATGGTGTCTGACTCTCAGATTAAAGAAGTATTTTTAGTTTCCTGAGAGCTGGAGAAGAAAGTGAGGAAGAGGAGCATGTTGGGACAGGCAGGGACGTTGATTCAGCGTCGGACATTGATTCTTCAGATGATTTTCTCTGCAGGGGCCGCCCTCCCGGGCACGGAGTCCCACATGGCGCCGGAGGTGGCTCGAGGCGACCTGGTGTGTGCGCGGGCCGACGTGTGGAGCAGCTGCTGCATGCTGCTGTGCTTGCTCAACGGCTGCCAGCCGTGGACTCGTTACTTCGCCCATCCGCTGTGTCTCCACGTCAGTCGGACGCCTCTCCGCTCGTTTCTGGGTCAAACTACAAAAGTGTAAACAAACAAACAAACAAACGTGTTTATGTCTCGTTTGTCAGGTCGCTAACGAGCCTCCGCCTCTGTGGGAGGTGCCGTCCAGCTGCAACCACTTCACAGCCGAAGTGTTCCGGTCCGGACTCCAGAAGGACCCGGACAGACGAGCGTCGGCCGAAGAGCTCCGGAGGAAAACCACCAAAGCCCTCAGAGCAGGTTGGACCAGAACCGCTAGCTACGAGCTAAATGTGGAGAATTTAGGTTTGAAACCATGATTGAATAAAAATCAAACTTATTTTAATAAAAAGTAGAGAAAACCAAAGTCTGCGTGCCGGACGACCCCTGAAATTTATTAGAAAACAAAACTTTAAAAATAGAACTGTCCGAAAATTAGAAAAACAGTAGCTTAACTCCTCAACTATCAAAAAGTTAAATCTTCAATTAGCAAAACTGTAGCTAAAAGCTCAAGTTAGCAAAGCTTAATAAAACCGTAACTTAGCTAAACAAACACTAAAAGCTTAAATTAGTCAACTCTCAGCTAAACATTTAGCTATTCTGTAGCTATAAGCCTAATTTAGCAAGACAGTAGCTAAAAGCTAAAATAAGCGCAAGTAAACCAAAATGGAGGAAGACAGAAGTAGATTTCAGAGAACAATGTTTTTAAAGAAACTAAAAAATAAATTGTAATTAAAGTTAAATAATTTAAAAGTATAAAAGTTACACAAACTAAACGTCGTAAAGCATCGTTCACGATCAGCCGAAGAATTTGAAACAGGTCTGTTCAACAAAACAGCTTGAGGGCCGGACAGCCAGCAAAGTCATGCTGTAAATAAACCATTGAATCATAAATGCAATAAACAGAACCCAAAATATAGATTTATATTTTTATTTTCTTATGACGTCATTGGTGGGCTGGACTGAAGGCACCCGGCCCACGGGCCGCCAGTTGAATAGCCCCGGTTTGAAAGACGAGCCGAAGAGTCAAAAAGCAGAAAGTAGAAGCTAAACCAGGAAACTGAACGGTGACTCAGCGTAACGAACGGCCTCTTGTCTCTACAGTCGGCGGTCTGAGTCCAGCTTCCATCAGAACCGCCCGTCAGAAGCTGTTTCATGGTTCTGATGTGCCGAATGACCCATCATCATCTTCGGCTCCAGATGTGGTCTGGGTCAGCCCCTGGAGGACTCTGGCGGTGGACGAGGACCGGGACGGAGACTCCACAGACCTGGACTCTGAAGCAGAGACGGATTGTCCAGCTGGGGACTGGGACTCTCGTCCCAGGTCCCTGCGGGACCACTACACCGACGAGGCGGACTGGGAGACTGGCTCCGAGTCAGACGTTGATATTTACATGAGTGAGGAGGACCAGGACCAGGACTGGTGCCTCAAAAGTGATCAGGACTATGAGGGGGACTGGGAGGAGGACGAGAAGTGGGACTCCTCTGGATCCACGGAGTACCTTCGGGGTCTCCGAGGGGTTTTCCCGCTGCTACAGAAAGGTTTACGGGCGGATCGGGCCTCATGGGGATCAGACGCAGAACTGGAGTACCTCAGGGACGGTGAGTCTCTTTTGGTTTTGAGGTTTTGGTGGAGGCTTCTGATCCAGTCTCTGTAAAGAGAAGGCCTGCCCTCTTTCAGTTCTGGAGTTTGACAGATCAGGACTAAAGAAAACCTCATCTGATTCCACCGAGTCGTTGTTTAGTAAACAACATTAAAGCCCCGATGCCAAAGTGGAAACACATCAGCAATGACCTCAGAGACGCATCTGGAAGGGTCAAAGGTCATTTCCAGACTATTGGAGTCTATCGAGAGAGAGATTCTTCACCAGAGGGAACATTTCAGAGAGCTGATTCACCCTGAAGGTCAGACCATGCAGTGACTCTGCTGGCCTCAGTCAGCAGGTCAAAGGTCGTGGCCTCTTTTCTCTAAAAACAACGTGGCAGCATCACTTCTAAGGTTCATCTGCAGGAACCACAATACTTCTGGAGCAGAACCAGAGCAGAGGACAGATGTTTACCCAGAATGCACTGCAGCAAACAGCTCCTCCAGCTGTCAGCACGGAGGTGGAGGCTGATGGTTTGGGCTCCCGTCAGTCCCTGAGTGGACCAGAATTCCTCTGGAGACCAAACATGAGTCCATCTGTCCAAGAAACTGGGTCCAACAGGACAACAGAGCAGGTCAGAAAGACCAGAACCAAGGTGCTGCAACGGTCCAGAGTCCAGAACCTGAACCTGACTGAGATGCTGCGGTGGACCTCGATGAACTGAAGCAACGATGGAAAGAAGAGTGGTCCAAAAGTCCTCCAGAACCAGGAGAGACAAACAGGACACAGCTGAGAGTTCTGGTGCTGAAGGAGGTTCTACAGCTGCTGGACCAGGAGCTGGAACCAGGTTCTGTTTAATAAACAATGACTCGGTGGAACCTGTTCTGTTCATGTGAGGTTCAGAATTGTATCGATTCAGAACCAGGTCCGTTTTGTGATTGTGGACCTGATGGGCAGGCTTGCTTTTCCCCGATTTATTTTCAGGATCGTGTCGTAACTTTAGTTTGATTAGAAACATTAAAACGATTTTCTCCAGATGTACCTGAAGGCACCACGCTTCAGACCCCGACCCCAGAACCTCGAGACGACCCGCCGTCCTGCTTCAGCTGCTCCGACTCGTCGCAGATGGACGAATGGGAGGAGGACTCGGATCACTCGTCGGATGACCTGAGCTCGGGCGTCTTCTCCTCCTGCGACAGTCGGGCGGGCGCTCACCTGGAGTGGCTGCTCTCGGCCAATCAGACGACTCCGCGCTGCTTCGAGGGTAAAACTCCGCCTCCTTCTCTCTCTGGGCGTCGGCTGTGACTCGGCATTAAGACCGACGTGTCTTCCAGGTGTGGACGTCTGGGTGGAGAATGTCCAGGGGGGCGTGTCTGAGGATCCGAGAGCGCCGGCGGGTCCAGGTGGGCCACGTCGCCATCGGAGTCAGTGACCGGGTACGAAAAGTCCGGCTCAACAATAGAAGACCTGATGTTGATTAAAAAAATAAAGTTTAAATTTATTTTCTTTTTGTTTCGCCTCAGATGTCGGGTAAATCCTTCACCTTGGAGACTCTGGACAGGAAGACGGTGTCCTTCGATGAGCAGATCCAGGAGTCTGGTTTGTGGTTCTGCTGCGTTCCCGCTCCGGACCGGTGCCAACGCTGGAGGTGGAGGGTCCGAGATGGCCGGCTGGAGCTCAGGGAATGAGCTCCGGTGGTTTCAGGTCGGTAACAAACGTTTAAACGAGCAGAACGTTCTCAGGAATCGCACGTTGGACCTCGTCTCACGTCCTGGAGGCGTTTCCCTGGATCTGCTGGTCCGGAGGAGTCTGGTCGGGTCACTGCCGGGCGGAAATGTTCGCAGCACAACTCCGACGTCTTTTAGTGTTTTTGTCGTTTTAGAGCGTTTTTTGATTTTAGCTGTGATAGTCTTATGTTTGTTTGTTTACATGGTGTTAACTTTTTCATCTACGCGTTTTATTTTTGTTATAATATGATTTATATTTACTGGTACAGTTTTTATGTCTGCCTTGCTCTGTTTGGGTGTTTGTGTCACATTTGAACTTTTCGACCTTTAAATAAAAAAATTTAAAAAAATGTACAAAAACATCCGTGTCCTGTCGTCGTTTCAGTCTCTGTCTTTTTCTCTTTTTTCCCTGTGTGGTGGTTTTGACACAAATTTTAAGTACAGGACATGTTGTCTCCTTTAAATATATGGAAAGACCATTTATCATTTAATATATAGGGAAGATTAAAATTTTTTTTTTTAGAGCAAATGCTCATTTTGCGTTCCAACTAGAATTAATATTTGAGGAAGTTTGATGTTATTTTTCCATAATACCGGTAGATGTGTTTCATTGTTAGCTCCAGATATCTGTCTGAATCTTTTTCTAATATATAATAAAAATCTAACTTTTTTATGAATGAGTGACGTCAATTCAGGTGTATTTTTGGACGTCCCAAAGTAGCTTAGAAACAGACATTGAAATATAATTAAACATATTATGGATAGACTTTGGCTGCTCTGACAATTAAACCAATACACATCTTAATTAAAATTCATCAGAATATGAACAAACTGCTGGGACAAATACGAACAATAATGTATTTTTTATTTATTTATTTTATTTATGAAAATCAGTGGTGGGGACAGATCTGCTAACAGCAATGCATTTTCACTAACTTTGGGAACCATTAGCGAAATTAGCTTCTGCTTTTTAAATTTGTTTTAACGTCTCACTGAGTCACGACGCGTTTTCAAGAGAGATCATTTTGCAAACCTGTTTAGCAATTTAGAGTTATCAAAACTAATTTTTAAGTTAGTGGAATATGGGTTAGTGAAGCTGTGCCCACCACTGATAAGTTATTTGTTTGCATAACGGTGGTGGGCCTGGGCCCAGGTGGGCCCACCTTTAGCTCTGCCTTTGGACGTGTTTTGATTATATGCTACAACGACCTGCCATACAACAGCACATCGACTACTCGGACAGCTAATCTGAAACTTGAACAACTTCTGTTCACTTCCTCGACATTTTGTTCACTGTTCACGCTCGCGGATGTTCCGTCGCCTGTGATTGGTCTAGCGGTGGACGGAGGCGGGCTTTCGGCCACACCATTCGCACTGTGATTGGCCGCGGCTTGATAGTGGGCAGCGCTCGTAACGCCGGTGTCTCCCTGGTTGCGCAAGACGCCATTTTGGACTGACAGTGAAACATAACGGAAAGATCGAGAAGCTGTCTTTGTAGAGGTAAAGAACCACTGAAACGCGCTTATTCTTGTACTGTAAGGTTGCGCCGTGTGTGGCGGCTGTCGTTGTGTTCAAACGGCTCGGTTTGAGTGGCTTTAGCGTGACGTCACAGTGTTCTCCGAACAGTGACGCGGCAGTTAGCTAACGGCAGCTAGCGCGCTACAACAGTTCCTGTTAACGGCGGTCCGGAGAGTTGTCACTGCGAGTTTTATCCTTCCGAACTGGGCTTCGGTCCCCTGACGCTTGTCATTGTAGGTCAGTGTTGGATGTGTTTGTAACGAACCGCTGTGTGTTTCAAAAGACGCTTCTTGTTAAGTATTTGCTCGTTAGCGGCTAGCAGAAGCATCCGCCCTTAGTGAAGCTAACAGTACTTAGCATCGGCTAACAGCTAAAGCCGTCGGTCGCTCATGTTTAAAGCTGTTTTATTTCGTTACATTTTACTTAATTAATTATACTCAAACGCTGAGTGGATTTATGGTTATTCCGGCTGTATTTGGCTTTCTGTCATACCAACTTTAATCGGTAATGAAGAGTTTTATCAGCCGGGAAGGCCTTTCTTATCACGGGTTAGTTAACATTGAGGCTAATCCGGCTAAAGTTGGCTCAGGAGATAAGGTTCTACCTGACAAATTAAACTTTAAACATTGAGTTATAATGAGTTTTATTTATTTATAGGTCCTACAACTTGTACAGGTGGGACATTCGGTAACTGATAGTGTTTACATAAGAGGTAACTGAAGGTAAAACTGAATTTAAAGCTTTCTTCTTTTGCACCTTCATTCCGAATTTTAAACTTAAAATTGATCTCAGTGTGCATCTTTTTGGTTTACATAATATGTGTAATGAAATAAATTATTAGAATGGTCACTTTGAGACAAAACATATTTTAACTGATTGTGTACCTGAAATGGTAAAAAAAAAAAGAATTAAGTAAATAAAAAAGACCATAAAGTATGAACTGTTGCTGTCTCAACAGCGTTTTAAAATACAGTATTATAATTAAATGAACAGCAGCTTAAATTCATTATCACTAAAACAAATGTGATTTTTAAAATGTCTTTATAAATGTACAGTACGTACAACAAATAAACGAATCCTAAAATTAAAACGTGACATTTCCATAAACTCAAACATTAATAAAGATAAGTCACTGAAAAGGCAAAAGTCTGATTTTAATGAATAAATCATTCAGATGCTTTTTGAGCTTTGAAGCCAAAACTCAGAATAATTATCTTTTGATTCAGATCTTTACGTTTCTGAAGCTTTTCATTCACCCGTGATCCTTCGTGTCTCCGACTCAACAAAAAAACTTTATATTTACCTCTGTCCTCTGCATGTGAGGTGCTTGGTGCCTTTAGTTTCCAGGTGTTTTCACAGCCTGTCTGTTGGACGTGCGTCCCACCAGACGTTGGTCTGACTGCTCTCTCTTCTCTTCCAGCTCCGTCACCATGGGGAATGTGTTCGCCAGTTTATTCAAAGGCCTGTTTGGCAAAAAGGAGATGCGAATTCTGATGGTCGGCCTCGATGCTGCTGGAAAAACAACCATCCTGTACAAACTGAAGCTCGGAGAGATAGTCACCACCATTCCCACCATCGGTATGGATTCACCCATTGACTCGGGCGTCGTGCAAATTACTTACCTGTGAGGCTGTCGTTAAGACGTTTCTCCTACTGGGACCGGTTCTGTTCGCTCTTTGTAACGCCCGAGTTATTTTATGTAGATTTATTCTCCTCAAACGTTTCATATCGTTTAACTGAATGAGACAAAAGTTTGAAGTGTTTCTTAAACATCTTAAATGGTTAAACTTGCTAATCTGCTGGTCGGAGCCTCAGCTCCTCCTGCGGCTCGCTCACAGCTCAGTTTGGAGTTGAGTCCTTCCAGGTGCGGATAAGTTCGGGGGACAAACGTCTGATTTATTTAGTTTTTCCTGAAAAGTTAAACGTTTGCTCGACTAACCTGAATTGTTTCACAGATTAAATAAAAGTTTTTGTTGTCGTTAGTCGGCTTCTGCCTCGAGCCGAGTTCACAGCTGAGAAATGTTGGGCTTAAAACCAGAATTCACAGACGAACAGAACCGGGTCAAAGTCTCTGGTTCTTTATCAGTTTAGGTTCTGTTGATTTATCGGTTCAGATAAAATGTAAAAATCCTCTGTACTGAAGTTAAGAACGGCGCACGAGTCTGTAAGAAGCCTGACTTTTCAGAACCTTTAACAGAACCTTAGTTCTGCCGGGTCTCACCTGCGGTTCTGTTCTCATCCACAGGTTTTAACGTTGAAACAGTAGAATACAAGAACATCAGCTTCACGGTGTGGGACGTGGGCGGTCAGGACAAGATCAGGCCGCTGTGGCGCCACTACTTCCAGAACACTCAAGGTGAGGATCGGACCGGGCCGGCTGCGGTGTCAGCGGACCGGTACTGCCCGGAGGCGGAGAACTTTAGAGCTGATGACTCAGAGCAGCATTGTTCTTCTCTCAGGGGATGGGTTGGGCTCCTCCCTTCCTGAAACAGAACCCGTCAGAACACGTGACCCGACTGCAGGCCCGCTGAACTCCTGAAGAACTTTGACATGTTGACAGAAACCTGACGGAACCAGGAGGTCCAACAAACCTCAGAGTTTACTGAAGATTTCTGAATTTTGTACTCAACTGGTTAAGATTCAGAACTATAAATGTGAAGGTCATTAAATGAACATGACACAGCTTCTGGACTGAAAGTTCTGATGAGGCCCAGTTACCTGACTGGTCTGGTTTTGAGCTGGACGTTCAGACGTGAATGTTGTTTCGCTCCCTCAGGGCTCATCTTCGTGGTGGACAGCAACGACAGGGAGCGGGTGAACGAGGCGCGGGAGGAGCTGTCCAGGATGCTCGCCGAGGACGAGCTCCGAGACGCCGTGCTGCTCGTTTTCGCAAATAAACAGGTGAGCTCACCGTCCAGCTCCGGGACAACTTGATTAATATTTATGAAGGTTTAACGCCAACACAAGTTTATTTAAACGTTTTGTTAGAACAAGTGCGGCCGTAACTCCACGTAGAACAGTTTTAACAAAACAAGAGTTTATGAATAAAGTCAAAAACAAAGAACGGGCGAGAAAATAAAAGTTTAATGAATTTAAAGCTACTCTGAAACCACTGATCAGAGTTCACCTGCTGCTAGCGTCCAGGTGAGGCCGTTTACCGTCACAAACAGGAAGTGACTGAAAACAGGTCACTGCCCGTGGGACGGACGGGATCTGACAGTGTAGACCAGTAGCTCTCAAACGGGGGTCCATGGCCCCCCAGGGGTCCACGAGCTGGTGCCTGGGGGTCCGCAAAAAATATATATATTTTTTACAAACGCGTAGATGTTTAACAACCTGTTAAAATAAAGCAAAATACAGGAAGTCCCATCTACTTAGTTCAAATATATCTCTGGGAGGACAGCGGGGGGGGGGGGGGGGGGGGGGGGGGGGGGGGGGGGGGGGGGGGGGGGGGGGGGGGGGGG
>JARVGS010000614.1:29373536-29387540 GCA_031762315.1 Hypsolebias antenori
TCTCCAAGTTCTCTTCCACCTGTTCCCTGTTCTCACCACAGATCACAATGTCATCTGCAAACATCATAGTCCATGAGTATTCAAAATTAAAGACAAAGGTCCTTTTCCATCGACTCGACTCAGGTCAGCTCACGTCTGTATATTGGGTGGTCACACCCACGGCCAGCTCGGTTCTTTGGATCTACTGGGCTGAGGTTCTAAGCGAGCTGAGTTGAGTCTGGTTCAGGATTGGCTTGGATGGAGGGTTGAAGCATTTGTAGCCCATGTCTAGGGTTCATCTGTGCACAGTGTGCACGAGATTCCACTATGGAACTTTTCCACAACATTCAGGTTTTCTGAGACACACTTTTGTTTTGTCATTATTTAAAAGTCATAATCATCAAAATCACAAGAAATGAAGGCTAAACATGTTTCACTTTGTGTGTGATATGAGTTTCACTTTCTGAAGTGATGAAAAATATAAGGGCGAGGTGCTGTGAGGAGGTGCTGCGAGGAGGTGCAGGTGTTTGTGGCTGATGACAGTGTAGAGGGATACTTTGATAAAGAGTTCTGACCCTGTTAACAACTGTGCAGTCAAAATAGTAAATGTGAGCCGACCTCATCAAAGTAATGACGGTGAATTCTTGGCAACGTTGTGATTCCCCTCATTAATTTACATCTTGTTCTTTTCTCAAACTATCAAGAAAAAAACTTTTTTTTTCACATTTTTACATGAGCAATTTTATTTTTATTTTTGCAAGGAAAATACTGACGGGAGACAAAACCAAAACCTTTCAAATTAAAACATTCAGTAAATTGAGGACCATAGTGTTTATGGTCCAGGGGTGTTATCTAAACTGAAATGAATAAACAACAAATAAAAATGTGTTTTGTTTGTTTAAACACTTAGATAAATATGAAAATAGTTTTTAATTGGAGACCTGCTGTTTTTATCCAGGCTGTTAGTAAAATATTTTAGAACATCTTTGTGATTTGGACACATTTTTTATTTTTACCCTTAAAACAGTTCAAAATCACACTCTGGTTATCTGGTGAGCGATTGTCTGACAATTTTAAAAATACAGTTGAATTAAAAAGTAAGCGTCACTCACTTTAAGCAAATACCTACCACAATCTGTACTTGGAATATCTGTTAGGGATGACTCTCAGCTACTCCCACACCACATGCCCAATGTCTAAAAACATCCGCGCTGTAGCTTTTTCTGTTTACTAAGGCTGACGGTGAAAGATGTGGTGACCATTAGAGCTGCATGGTATTAGTAATCAGAACAAGCTTTATTGTCATTGCACAGTGAAGTACAGCGAAATTTTATTTCATACAGTCCTCTGAAAGATGGGTGGAGTGTACGTGGCTGCAGCTCCTAGGAGCATGGCCCTTATTCTTTAGATAAGAAAAGGGAAAGACCGTGAGGATAGTGGGTATTAAAAAAAAGGAGCAATTTGATAAGTTGGTCTATTCAAGGCCGAACAGGGAGGCCAGATTTAGATAAGCCACAGTTTCTTTTGTGCAGGCAGACTGTTTTTCTCATCAGCCTTGAGTTCTGCTGGTACTCTCAATGATCCAAAATGTCCAGATTTGTGGGCTTTCTGCTGGTCCGTGCTTATTAGCCTTCTCCAAGATCGTTTGCAACATGCTGGCGATTCCAGAAGCCGCAAGTGGCCTATGATCCTCATAAATCACTTCCAGCTTATGGCTGAGCTCACAAATCAGCTGAGTCTGAGAGCTCGAAGCACAAATGAATCCTTCACACAACGTAGGCAGTTTTATCATGTCTGAAACTGCTGCCGATGTCTTCCTTAACAGTGCCCAAAATCAGAAACCCTGCTATCATAAATCTAATGATGCATAAATCTTCGACATCCTCCAGAGACAACACAGACAGGCACATCAGCTTCCACTCCCCCCAGGAATCCATGACGTATGTACCCAGCCGCGTGCGTAAGTCCAGGGCATGAGGGTTCTCCAGCACCCTGTTGAAAAACTTTTTATCAGTTGTGTTGAAAGTCCAGCTGACCAGATCCATGACAGTAGTTTATGATTCAGATGATCCGTAGAAAGAAGCTCCACAGGACCAAGAGCAAAAGCAGGAGGAAGACAGGAGAGGGAGGAAGAAGCATCCGTCTTGCTCGAGGACGAGTGGTGGTGGTGGTGGTGGTGGGGGGGGGCTTTGTTCTTATTGACACGCCACAGCATCATTTGTAATAAACACACATGTTCCTCAAGTTCTCTCCAGCCATCAGGATCATCTAAACCAGACGTGGGCTTCAAGCCCAGAGTCCGATGGACTGACCAAATATCAGCAGTACCTGGATTATCACGGCCCATGATTTATTCCTGTCCTGGGGGGTTTGATCTCTGATTTGTGATGATGGACATTTGCAATATTTTATTTGTGAGTGTCGAAGTGTCCTTGTGCACGTTCAGAGCTGGTTGGAAACCTCATTGCTCCTCCAGAACCAGAGTTTGGACTCTTGCTGTCCAGAGTTTTTCTTGTTGGTCTGCTCCTCTGCTCCATGAGCGTTAGATTATTCATACTTGGTGAAAACGGTAAAACCATGAATGTAGTGATGAAATAGAGATGGTACAATCTTAATTCTTAGGTCATAATTTGGTGTTTTCTTCAGGTGTGCTGCTGCAGTTAGTGATGTGAGCCGGCAGCGTGTTTAAAAAGCGTTCTTTTTCTGTGAGTTCAGACTTTGAAGGCTCTTTTGAAGCAGGTCTGAATCCCCAGTTGTGTTTTTTTATTTTTAAGATTCTCAGCACGTTTACCAAGTCAGCCAATCGGCTCCTCTGACTGCAGCGTTCACATTTCCACATCTCACTCAGACGTGGGGAAAGAACTGTTATTTTAATTTTTTAAAATCTTTTGTTGAGGCCAGCACCATTTCCCTTGTTCTGAGGATCTGTGAGCGAAGGTTCTGATTGTAAAAACATCTTCTCACCTCAGACAGCGCAGCTTACACAGTCAGACTTGTTCTCATGGGAATGTGCGCTTTTATTTTATTTTGGAGGAAATGCAGAATGTGAGGTTACTTCCAGGTCTTCCTGCTGCTGTCACACTTTCAGTCCCTTCAGCGTTCTAGGAAATCAACTCTAAACAGATTTGTTTTCTAAATGTTGCATCTTTTAGACCTTTTTAGTTGTTTCTTCAATGATTCAGGTAAAGAGAAGCTCATCGGATGGCATTAATGTCAGCCGTGAGGGCAGACGGCGTAGAAGAATCTGCTTCAGACACATCCTGCAATTTGTTTTATTACATTATAATGAATAACAGTGTTTCCCATAGAGAAACTGCCTTGTCAGGGTGGGGGGTACTAGACAGAGACGCATGTTGCGCCGTTTGTATCGACAGTTGTTGACAGGGCGAGACACCCTCCTTGGATAATGGTAGGGGAAACGCTGAATAATGAAACTGTTGAGCTACAACTTGGTGTGGTAGTAGCTGACACTGACCTCTAGCATGTGCTCTGAGCACCAACACAATGTTGCACAAGTTCACACAACTTAAGGTTTGAAGCAGAAAGGACTCTGCATTAGTCTAAAACTGTGGGATGACAGGTACGTTCCTTCAGTTAACGTCTTTAAGCTCGTTTAGTTCAGGCTGTTGATAATTTGGTCAAACACAAACGTAACACATTTAGAAAATCAGCTTATTTTTCTTGTGGTTTTGACCGACGGGGTTTAACCGGAACAGATCGTCTGCCATCTTTAAACAGGGCTTCAGATCTATTTATTCATACATTCATTCACGGACTAACGTCTCCTTAACGTGATTATAAATAAATGCTGCAGTCATGTGCTTTTAGTGGAATGACACCAGGAAACGGTTCAAAATGAGAATCTTATTGTTCGGGTCCACCGTGCTGCAGAAAGGATGTGTTTTGGATCAGTTGGCTGAAAGTTTAACGTTGTGATTTGTGTCTGCAAACACAGCATGTGAGGGGAAAGATGCCTTTAATCCTTCGCTGTAAAATCCGTTTTCAGTCTGACACTGCTCATTTCACATCTCGCACACGTGCAAACACAGTTGAAGCGCCTCACATGCTGTTGGATCGTATTTCCTCTGTTGCAGCCTTAAAGGATGATTTCATCAAGATGACAAGTCTCTCTTATTCCTGCGTATTTCTGCCGCTCGGGTCCCCGGCCTGAGTTCAAAGGCAGTCTGCGATGCTATCTGCTTTCTTTCTCCCTTCTCCGGCTCCACAATCTGATTTTAGCTGAGCTGAATTTAACATTTTCTTTCTATCACACCATCTCTGCTTCTTGTTTCCTCTTCCCTTCACCCTGCTCCGTTCCGTCCACGAAGCAGAAAACGGGTCCAGGCACTGTTTCAGGCTGTTTATGTTTGAGCCATCTATCCTGATAATTGACCAGGGAGGGGAAATGTGGTGGTGATGAGTGCGATGCTAGTACATTCTTCCAATCTGACACGTCCTAATCCTCTGGGCTGGAGTTTCCACCCTGCAGCCATCGCAGGGCGGGGGGTGTATTGCAGCATTATGAACTCACAAACCGATGGTTGGGTGGGGAGTCAGTCCAGATAAAATGGGACTCAGGAGGTTTGAGTGGGCTCAGACGAAGAGGAAATTGGTCCTTATGTGCAATATAGAGACGCACGGATGGATCTGTGTAGACATAATACCATAGTTGTTCTGTTTGTTGCTCGTTGCACTAAATCACAATAAAAGTTTAAAATACACCTCAGTGTTTCCACTGCTGTTATACAAGGAGAGCACCCCGTCCTGTCAACAGAACCAAGCGCCCTGCCGACCGAACTCCCCCGTCGACAACAATCCTCGATGATATGAGCGCTCTGCCAAGGCAAGTGACCCAGGAGAAACACTACACCTGCTAAGGTCACAGTTTAAAGAGAAGAGGATGTTGAAGAACTGTTCTGAGGTCTGAGGAGACTCTGGAGAAATCAGGAGAGGCCGGTCAGTTCAGTTTGTGGCTAAAGCTTCTTTTAAAGTACCATGAAGCGCTCATCTCCTGAGGTGTGTCTCGTTCCAACTCAACTTGTTAGTTCTGGTCCGATGCTTGTGATTGGTTGAGAACTTGTATCACCAGCTGTCAGACTGGGCTGAAATCAGCAACTCTTCCATGTATGGACTTTATTAATATTAACATTTTCTCTCTAAAGTACACCAGGGTCAAAAATGGTTATTTAGGCTTAAATTAGCTTGAACTCCCCCCCCCCCCCAATCATCTCAGGTTTTCTTTATGGAGTGCCACCCCTCAAGATCTCTTATTTTTCATTTTTCTTCTTTCTGCTGCTCCCTTCAGGGGCTGCCACAGCGAACTGACTCACATGAAGACTTGGTGATTGTTTTTACGCCAGATGTCCTTCCTGACCAACCACAGACCACGTGCTACCACAGCCCTCTGTGTGGAGCAGAGCGCTGCCATCTGGGTGCCCAGGTGATCAGGGCTCAGGGGTCCAGAGTGGGGCAAATGAGGGTGGAGACAGGTATGGGTGCTTCACCTTTTCCACCCACGTTTTGATGTTGTCAGTCCAGGGAGTTGAACCAGCAACCCTCCGATCACAGGCCCACCTTCTCTAACCTCTGTTCCACCACCCCCCCCCACACAGTCATACATATAATAAAGCAGCCTGCAGTTTTTGTAAGAAACTGAAGCTTGACTGCGGCTCAGAGTTTGTCCCCAAGGACTGTTAATTATCACCGTGACGCATCATGGCGGCTGTTCCACAATCAGCTATCAGCTGCTAAACACACTCTGACTAATTAAACAAATACACTTGTTTTAAATGTATTGTCGTTGGAGGTAAAAGCTGCTTGTGGCCTCTTCATTCTGCAACGTTCTCATCCCTGATCGTCTGACGCTCCACAGATGGAGAGAATTTATGGTTTGAAACTTAGAACCTCCATTTTTTTTCCATCTGTGCTCATTTTTTATTTTTGCTTTAAAGTTTTGTCTAAAACATTGAAACCACAAATGGTTTTAGTTTGTAGCTAAAC
Source organism: Hypsolebias antenori (assembly GCA_031762315.1). Lineage (NCBI taxonomy): Eukaryota > Metazoa > Chordata > Actinopteri > Cyprinodontiformes > Rivulidae > Hypsolebias > Hypsolebias antenori. The sequence goes on from JARVGS010000614.1 coordinate 29,379,516, forward strand.
TAATCGTGGTGAAACTTTACCTTTTCTCCTGCTCTGTGGAACATAAACTGTTGCCCTCCTGTCGTGGAGCGATAAGGGGGAAGCACTGCACGTCTGTGCATGTTTTGAGCATGATAACGTGAAAAGTAAGTCGGGTACCGATGTCCATTTTGGTGTGTGACTTCATTTTGGCATAAGAAAGGTTTCTTTTAACACTGGGCTGCAACATCAAAAACCAAGAAGGCTGCTGCCATATATGTAAACCTTGTGTGTTGAATAAAAAATAAGAAATGTGATTTTGTGTGTGGCTGCATCTAAAATAAAGTTTATCAAAACTTGGGTCGTCATGTTAAAATCCAGTCCAGAGCAATGCTCTTCTTGAAAACTACCAACGTTCCCTGCCCCCTCAGTGACGGGGTCATTGGTGTACTACACAATGAGTGCGTGTCAGAACTCAATTCTCTGTGTGATAAATTACTCACTAGTTTTTACTTTTGGCCCAGACCTGGTTGCTCTGATCTGGATTTTAATTTTTGTCAAAAGTCTTTAGTCCACTGTTTCCTCTGTTATACAAGCGGGGCGCCCCATCCTGTCAACAGAACTGAGCGCCCTGCCAATGAACCTCTCCGCCCAACAACTAACGGCACTGATGTAGCGCAAAGCTAGCGACGTGCAATAGACGCGCTAGCTAAAAAGCTATGTCTATGGATGTAGCGCTGCTCTGCTTCCCTCACGTTACATCGTCTCCATTTGGCTACAAACTGCTCTCACAGGAGATTTCTGAAAAATTTGCAGTCTGCCCCACCAATTTAAAAAAAAAAAAAAAAAAAAAAAAAAAAAAACAGAAACAAACCACGCCTAAAGTCACGTGTGAATATATCACTAAGTTGTAGTTGTAGTAGTTGGTCCGATGATGACCGATGAAATTCTTGAAGCGCACCACCCATTGCTACTGTCCAAACTCGGAGTCCCCTGGGGGTTGGTGTGCAGTGGGAGGGGCTTTGGCATCTCGTAGGCACAGTGAATTTTTTATTTGTGAACATGTACAGATATCTAATTTATGGCATGACATGACCTTCATTGGGGGCGTGGTGCCCCTCCTTTGATGACGCCATGTCCTGCTATGAAATCTAAGAGCTACCAGTTCAGATGGAGTTAAATAGAAACACGTTGTGACAACATATAAAATGTCAGAAACGGGAGATTACATAAGGCTGGCAACTGTAGGCCATTTTCTGTCCTTTCACACACGAGGCATGAAGCCTGCTCAGATATCCTGCCAGACGTTTCCAGATGGGATGAAGGATTGTCTGAGTCATTCACAACATTTGCATAGTGCATCAGAAAGCTGTGCCAGAAACGAGTGTCGGTGTGTGTGTGGGGGGAAACTTCAAATGTAGATGAAGCCTCTGCACAAACAAGCTCTTCTCAAAACATCATGTCAGCTCTGAAACGACACAAAGGTATTACCACATCCTCAGAGCTCGCATGAAGAGAGAACTTGTGAAACGGCACAGCTGGAGCGATTGTGTGATTCCTCAGAGGACTCGCTGCAACACAAACACACACAGTGGTGTCATTAAGACCCAAAGTAAAGGGAAGAGGAGGAAAAACTGACGGTTGTTGCAGTCATTAAAGGGAAGACTGTTCTCTGCAGTTCTGGCTCCTGCCTGGTTTGGGGAGGGTAATTCTGCTCGGGGCTCATGTGCAGAGCAGAGATAGAGAACGAGAGGGAAGCGAAGGGAGAGATAGAGCTGCTTCATTTTCAGCTCTTCCCCGTAGACCGTAGAAAGGATTATACTCACTGAGAGAGGGCGGGAGATGCACGGGCACCGTCTCAGCTCTCACTCCACTCTCCTTCCTCCACCACACACCACCGTGCAGGCTCAAACACATCACTGCCATGTAGAGCTTTGTCCAGAAGGGGACACTAACCCGCACAGGACCACGAGCCAGGTACGCCTCATCCATCCCTCCAGCCATCCATCCATCCATCCATCCATCATTCATTCATTTCTGCTCAAAGTCAGCTGGTTTGCAGGGGTTCAGATCCGGACCCTCAGCCTCTGCAGAGTTCTCTCACAGCCTGCATGCACCAAGATTATCTGGCTTCTTTGCATCGCCTCAAGAGAACCACAGAAAGATAAAAGGGCGGGAGAGAGGAGCCAGAAAAGAAGAATTAGAGAAGGGGAAAGAAAGTACCGTATGTAGCTGACCTTCACGTGGGGAGGGGGTTGCTCCCACTTTGATCAGAACCCATCTTTTAAGAGCTACATCTAGCAACTCTTTGCACGTCTCCCCGTGAGAGCGTTATTAATAATCAGACATATTGGAGCTCAGGGGACCTCGTGCAGTTGCTTGAAATGCAAATGAGTAAGATAACTGATTATTCAGTCTTGTGAAATTAATTTGAATGGGCTTGTTGCAGGGAGGGTGGGGGGTTGGCACGTTTTTATTTTCAGCTGGTTGCACGGGTTTTTAGGGCTCAGCCTTCATCAGAGGTCTTGAAGTTCGGACTCCCAGTTTGTAGACCCAGAAGTGGATCTCAGCTGTTGAATTTATTCCGGAGGATCCGGTGGTTCGGAATGTGCAGCTTCACACTTTGATGCCGGGGCGGCGTTTGCTCGCACGTCTCCAGACTGCGGGGGCCTTTTTCCCTTTTCTGGAATACTTTGGGATGGAGTTGTCGTTGCCTGGAGAGGAAGAGCAAAGCAAATGAGATTTTATTCTGAGTCACTGCTGACGCTTCCCTTCCTTTGATCTGCGGGTCTCTGACGGAGCTGCAGAATCCAACTAATCCCAGCGTTCTGACGGACCCATCAACACCTTTTTGTGCCAGCGTTTGTTTAGACATTGTTTGATTCAGTCACTTTTGAATATGAGCATTTAGCAACACTGCTGTTGTCGAAACAGCTGCTGGTGAAAACCGTTCTAGTAAGAATATTTGTACCTGTTTATTTTTAGCTCAGCGGGTACAATAATGGAACCAGTGACAGAAGTGAAGAAATCATTGTAGAACTAATAAATTCCAGTCAAACTTGTCCCCAGTTCACAGAATGAAACAGAGACCACTTCAAGAGTTAATCACAACTTTATGCCTGTCAAGCTGCAGAAAGAGTCAGAAACTTAAGGAACGACTAAGTCTGCGTGTCGAAGTGCATATTTGTAATTTCACCCAGATTTCTTTTACGCATGTCCTGGAAACTATAAAAAGCTTGTTGTTGTTATAAACAGATGTGACAGCACTCTGCCGTTTTTAGTTGACCCAATAAACAAGCTAGCACTTTGATTTTCAGCTGTCACAGATCATCTGCTGCTGCTTCAGCTGGACAGTTAGAAATTAGTGTCTCAGTCAAACCAGCTTTGGTTTGGTAAAGGTTGTTTCAAGTTAGGGAGTGATGATTGAGTCATTACTGTAGAGACCATGAAATCATCTGGATTTTTTTTTTTCCTTCCTTCTCTCACATTCAGTGTTTTCCATCCTGGCCTTCATTTGGGTGTCAGATCTCGGGGGCAGCAGCTTTACAGGGAGGCCAGGGCATCACTTTCCACATCCACTTCTCCCAGCTCTTCTGGGAGGACTCCAAGGTGTTCCCAGGCCAGCTGAGGGACATAGCCTTTCTAGTGTCTTAGGGTTTTATCGGTGTTGCCTCCCAGTTGGACATGCCCAGAAAACCTCCTTAGGGAGGCCTTTCCAGATGTTTGCACCCCCTCAACTGGCTGTTCTTGTTGTGGAGGAGCAGCGGGAGTTCAGTAGGCGGGGTGCTCGGCTCTGTTGACAGGGCGTGGCGCCCAATTTGTATAATGATAGAGGAAACACGAGCCACATCATCTGTAAATGGCTGAGACAGAAAGAATCCTGAGGCCACTAACCAGACTCCTTCCAGTGTTTCCCCTAGTTAACTTGCCATGGCGGGGTGCTTCTCTTCTGTGACTTTTTTTGATGGGAGAGGTAGAGACATGTCTGAGTGCAGCTTGTACAAAAGTTTTTGGGTGGCGGGGACCGGAGTGCTACATATGTATTGTGATCGGTTGTTGCGGTAGCAGAACGCTACGTCTGTATTGTTCAGGGGCGGATGTTGGTTAGTGTAGCGCTACGTTAGTGCTGGCAGTTGTCAACAGGGTGGTGGTTGTAAGGTGTATCGGAGTGCTACGTTTGTATTGCACGTGGTTGTTGCGGTTTGTTGTCTGAGCTGTCCAGAAGTGGCGGAGCTGCGTGGAGGGCGGGGGATTTGGTAGGCGGGGCGCTTGGTTCTGTTGACTGGTGGGGCACCCTCCATGAATAATGGGAGAGGAAACTCTTATGACCTCCTGACGACATCACTGGTTGAGGTCAGCAGGACCCCACCTCCACTATACACAATGTTGGTAAATTGTTTTATTTCTCTAAGTTCCACTGTTTGATGATATAACCAGATTTTAAACTGTTCAAACATATAATGGAGTAATTACATTTTTAACAATTCAGTATTCTAAATCTAATTATTAATGACAGACTGTAACAAAACATTTATAGCCAAAAACACACAAAGATTGTTGCAGTGCGGTACGTCACTGGACCCCCATCAGTTAACGCACCTAAAACATGAAGAACGTGTCGAGCTGAAGTGTCTGTAGTGACACATCAGCTTTGAACTATGACTAAATATTATTTTGTTTCTCATTAGAATAACCAAATTCTTAAGGATTGGATCACCACATATGATCTTCTATTTATTTATTACTCTTTTTTTTTTTTGTGCAATTTTTAAAGTGACATAATTTAGAGTCGTATATGTCTGAGAAAAAAATAGAAATCAACAATCTGTAAAGCTGAGTTATAGACATTTTTGTGTCTGCTCAGGTTAATTCTCTGTGGTAATCAGCTTGAATTGGGTTCTAAACTAAAGATGTTTGTTCAGCGATTACTTTCTGAATGTTTTCTTATAATTCATCCTTTTGTGTGTCGGCAGCAGATGATGTAAACTTCTAACACGGTACTTAAAAAGAAAACCTGTCATGTTGGTGGTGTTTGGCGACCTTGTTATTTTGGTACTTGTTAAAGTTGGAGCGGCTGCTCTGCATCTGCTCCTCACCTCATGCCAAGTCATCGAATGGTTTTGGTGCTTGAGATGCAGCTGAACTGTGTGTTACAGCATTTGAAGAGTTTTTGAAACTGTTTAGACTTAGGACTGTGTTTTGAACTTGAAAAACAGTTTGTTTGGTTACATAATAAAGGATAAATACTAATATACATACATACACCACCACCACCCCCAGAAGTTTTGTATCCAAAGGCAGGTGGGGATAATTTCTGGGTTCCTTTGTTTCTACCATAGTAAGAGGTGTGATGGTGGGGGGTATTCCAGGAAAAAGGAAGAGGGAACCCCCCACAGCGCTTCCAGAACAGCAGCAGCACATCCAGTCGGGCACAGCCTCCTGTTAAATATGTTGTGATTGTGTGTTTGCCTTCGTCCTCGGGGCGGAGGCCGACCTGCACTGACTCTAGTATCAGTTCTGGCTTCGAGCCCACGGAGCCGTCAGCCCGGTGCTGGGGGCTAAGAGGAGACGGGGGACATGAACAGTACGGAGGAGATCAGGGATAACGAGCAGAGACTGAAGTAGACTCCCGGTCTGCTTCTATTAGCGATGCTGGAAGGAGACGTAGAAGCACTGAACTGAATTATTCTCTTCCTCTCAGACTGGAAAGTCGGGAAGACGTCAACTGTTTCCTTTAACTCAGGAAGCAGTGACGAGTTCTTCCACAGGATCAGAAACCTAACGAGATGACTTCACATGATCTGTTCTGGGTCTAAACTCCTGAGGTGCCTGTGTGTGGTGATGGATAAGTTTCTGCTGAGGTGGGTGAAGTGTCCAACTGATCTTCTGAATCTCAGCAGGGAGTTTATAGATGCTTAAATTCAGATCTGATCTCTGATTTCAAAAAGATCAGATTTCCCATTTTAGGCCTTTAAAAAGCCTTAATCCTTAACCTCTTCGCCCTTTCACCCTGTTCAAGGCGGCAGTGGTAGGCTGACTTGGGACCACAAATTCGCAGGTTCATCTGCCCACCATGTCCACATGTCGTGGTGTCCTTGAGCAAGACGTGCATTTCCTCGCTCCTCCCTGGGTGCATCTCGCATGAGATGGGTTTAACGCAGCGATCATGTTTGTCATTTTATGGGAGCGAACATGCAATGGTGACACTTTCACTGTCAGATAAATTTAGGCCTAAAGAAGTCTTACAAATGTCTGTTTTAAGTCTTAAAAAGTCAAACCTGTCCAGTGTTTCCATCTTAGTTCTTAAAAAAGATTTAGTTAAATCTTAAATCTGTATGTTTGGCCAGTCATGGCTTCATCTATCAACTTATATTTTTAAAAAACTTGTTACTTTCCTTTTTTCATTACAATTAACTTTTTGGGGGCAGTTGTGGCTGAGTGGTTAGAGCAGTCGTCCTCCAATGAGAGAGTTGGGGGTTTGATTCCACCAGCAGTCACATGTTGAAGTGTCCTTGGACAAGACACTGAACCCCTCATTGCCTCCCATGTGTGTCACTTGGGTGTATGAATGTGATAAAGCTCTGATTAGTCTCTGTAGAGATCTTGTAGATTGTTGTATGAATGGGTAAATGAGGGCAAAGACTGTTGTAACGAGCTTTGACTTTTTTAAAATATAGAAAGGTGCTATATAAGTGCAGTCCATTTACCATTTGTGTTTTTCATGCAGGTTTTAAGTTTAAATCTCAAGGTTTTTAAATAATTTAGTGTAAGCTACTGAGACCTGCAGAAACCCTGTGAAACACAAAGACCCACTTGTTGGAAATGGTCCTCTGGTGCATGGATTTCCCTTCAGAGCATCTTTATAATTGTGTAGAGCACTTTATTTACTGCATACCAGTTAATTAATGTCCACTGGTGTTTGACTCCACCAGTTAGGAGGCAGCTAATCTGTTGTGATTATAATTTTACCAACAAGGTCCGTTTGCCCTTCATTCAAGCCTTCATGATAAAATACTTTCTAAATCAGAAGATTTAGTGAAAACTTTTATCTTTAAAAATAAAACCCACAAGCATGAAATAATAGAAACAGTTGGAAAGTTGAACTTTTTGATTTTTCTTTAACCTTTTTGCCATCTTTCACTGAACTGTGTCACAGTGGCTGCTTTACGGTGGATCTGGTCACATTCAGGTCCTCCCATCAGAATTTGGTTCAGACTTCCAGTTGACCTTGTACAGCTGTTGGGTTGAACACTGATTTGTTGTCAGAGGTATAGATCATGACCAAAAGAACGAGACCCTGTATCCAAGTGGAAGAAATGATCGTTGCCAGGTTCAGCCTTAGAAACAAGGTGAGGAGCTCTGAGTAGAGCTGCTCCTCTTCATTAAAACCACTCAGCTGAGGTGGTTCATCATGTGGCAAAGTCACCTCCTGGACAAGGTTTTACAGACTGGGAGGAGCAGACCCAGAAGTCACTAGAGATTTACACCCTGTCTGGTCTGGGAACACCTTGGGACCCCTAAGAGGAAATGGACAGTGTCGCCAGACCAGGAATAAGGCAGGGACCGGATGGACAAACTTGTAGTTTTTTATTTTATTTAGTTATTTTTGGATATTTTGTAATCTGCTTGACAACATACCAGAGACAAAAAGACCATTTAGAGTCTGTAAAAATTATTTGTGCAAATCAGCTGTTTTATTCAAAATGCATCACAAGTTTTAAAAACTAACAAACCTGCTGTTTGAAGAGTAGAAGGATGGTGGTGGTACAGTTTATTTACTCTTGGATTCTAGAGTTTGATCTGTTTCAGTTCTCCTGAGAGATTATTGGTTTTTCACCTCGGACGACACATTTCCATCATATTTCCATTAAATTCTTCTCCAGTGTCAGACGTAGACACCAGGCCTACAGAAGTATGACTGTATTTGAAGAAATATCATCATCAGGACAAGATTTAGTCGTTTAGTTTAGTTTAGTTTAGTTTATTTCTTTTATTCATTTTATAAAATAAATATATAACAATAAAAAATTATCCACATGAAAACAAAAAAAAAAAATATAAAATGAA
>JARVGS010000614.1:29513350-29524094 GCA_031762315.1 Hypsolebias antenori
CAATAAGCGAAGCTGTCTAAAGGGCTACGCTCATATTCATAGAATCTGGGGTTACAATACGTAACCAACGTTTTTAAGTTGAACAAACAGAAACCGATAATAATAAATAAATAAAATAATAGTAAATAAAATGAATAAATGTTGATTGAATAATCTGGAAAGCCGACTTTAGATTGGCGGAGTGTTTAGTTTAGATTAAACCAGCTTTACATGTTAGCTCCGAAATTTAGGCGGTAATTAAATAAAAATTAATACAAACACAAACTTCCGCCCACCAAAGAGACAACAAGGAATAAAGCTCTGGCAAAGTCAAAAAGGGACAGATAGAGAAAGTAAAAGCACATTTTACCTCTAATTCTTTTCTTTTTCTGTTGAAGATCCGAACCGGTCCGGACCGGTCTGATCCATGGTGTCCATCCTTCCGGCCCTGCTAGCTAACCTGTTAGCAAAGTTAAGTTAGCTCCCAAACTCCATTAGTCTTCTCGACTAAACATATTTTGTTCAAAGAAATGTCTCTAAATTAATTCCAGACTTTTCTTCTAAAGAAACCGTAAACAAACCAACGATTGATTTTAATTAGTTTCACCTGGGGTTTCTTCAGTCACGTGATGCTGCAGTACCTTTTCTGTCCACAAGATGATTTGTATTACAATCCAAGGGAGCACTTGGGGGGTCGCTGTTTCGCTTTCACGACAGACCGTTGGATTGAAGAAAAACTCAAAACAAACATTGTTTTTTGTTTTTTATTTTCTAACATGCATTAACCGGTAAACATTATGATTTAACTCTTCTATTTTGTCAACTACTTTAAACCAGTTCTACCCATAAAATCTTTTAATAGCACTAAAGTGCTGCAACTGCAAAAAAGACCTAAAATTGAATTGAAAATAATAAAAATAAATAAATAAATAAAAATAAATCAAACAAAAACGAATGTTTGCAATTTAGGAAACATTTACAGGGTAACATTTTATTAAATTTTTAGAAGATAAAAATAAAATTAATTTGAAATTATTGAACAATTGTAATATGAACAATTAGACATTTATAAAATAGAAGTTTCTCTAAGATCAGAGTTAACATCCTTTGTGTATTCGAAACTTTTAATTCAATTCAAATACAAATGCACTGAATCAAACGCTTAGAAATTTAAAGCAAACTGAATGTGTCTGTAGGTTCGTGTGAAAACTCCAGAGGTTCTGAGAAGCAGCAGGCTGATGCAGTTTGTTTTTCTCGTCACACAGTTGTCGGTGCAGGTTTCAGCGTGTCCAGAACAAGAATGTTAGGGGGAAATGTCCATCATCAGAGCCGGGTCTGGGCCGGTTCCTCCCCACCCCTCGGCCTCAGTCCTCTGATTACGTTCAGGCAGGAAGTCGACAAACTGCTGCAGCTTGTTGAGACTCAAAGTTACAAAACAACAAGTTACATTTTTCCTCAAGTTTGATCCTTTCAGTTCAAACCTGCAGGTTCTACAAACTGCAGGTTTATGAAACTAGCTCCAACACCCGTTAATGTCCACACTGAAACACTTAATTTTAAAATTGTGGAACTTCAAGAATGATTTTTGTGATTAAAACAATTTTCTCTGTAAGCTGCTAAAGAAAACCACAATTTAACAAATGAATGGAAACTGTACCGGGTGTGACGCAAAAGCTGTTTATTTCAAACTTGGCGCTTCTATTCAGAAAAATAACACAAAATTTAAAAGAGAATAACTATATTTTGTAAAATGAAGTTAAGTTTTAAAATTGTTGCAGGGTTTTATTGTTCCAAAAAGACAAGAAATCTGAGCTCAAAGGACGAGGCCCTCGGGGGTCACTGCATGAAAACCAGGTCTGGTTCTGTTCTGGGCTCAGGAACTCTTCCACAGATAGTCTGTAAAAGTTCATCCACAAAAGCTGAGTAACGCTCTCAGACAAAGAAGCCAGATGTGAAAAGCATCCAGAACCTCTGCCATCTTCTCTGGACCAGAGCTCATTTAAACTGGACTGATGTCCAGAACTGTTCTGAGGTCAGATGGGTCAAAATCGGAGGTTCTGGTTGGAAACCACTGACGCCACATCCTCCAGGCTAAAGACGAGAGGGACCATCCACACTGTTATCAGCTCACAGTTCAAAAGCCAACTGGTCTCCTCAGGTCCTCCTAAACCTCCAACAACTGGTCTCCTCAGTGTCAGGGTTTCAAGCCAGGGCAGGAGTGAACCCAATAATCCAGATAAGAGTCAGGACTCAAGGATTTACAAAAATAAATACTCTAATAATAAATCAAAAAGGCTGACATGGCAGCAACATACAAAAAGTCAGGACAAGACTGGGTAGACCCAACGACAAACCGACAAAGGACGAGACTCACAGACCGACTTATATACACAGACAAGACAGGACGTGATTACAAACAGCTGGCACGAGACAAAGGTGGAATTAATTGGGTAAATGAGAAGACACACAAGGGCGTACAGACATGGAAGGCCCACTAGATGGAGCCATCCTTACACTCAGGTCCTCCTAAACCTTCAACAACTGGTTTTATAGATTCCACACGATTTGTTTACATTTTCATTGTGATTAAATTTTGGGTTAATAAAGTTCTCTTTTAATTTTCTTTTTATTTTAATCGTCTCAACTCTTTCAGAATTTGTGTTTTATGTCAAAGTTTCAGGAAACAAGAAAAAAATTAATTTATTAATTTACTTCAACCATCTGGTCCCATGAAAACAATCTAAAATGAGCTAAACCCTAAATATCTGAACCAGTTGAACTAGCATGAAGCACCTACTGTACACATAATACTGTACATATAATACTTTATATATTATACAGTATTGTATATATAATACTGTACATATAATACTTTATATATTATACAGTACTGTATATATAATACTGTATATGTAATACTTTATATATTATACTGTATATATAATACTTTACATATATATCCTACTGTACACATATATAGTACTGTATATATAGTACTGTATATATATTCCTGTACCCTGATGCATGCTCAATAATCCAGGTAGAAAAATCTAAAAAAGCTAAGTCTTATCCTCTGGACATTCAAAAAACAAAACAAAACAAAAAAGTAGAAACGTTTCGTTTTTTGGACGAAACGTTTCTACTTTTTTGTTTTGTTTTGTTTTTTGAATCTCCAGAAGACCAGACTCAGTTTTTTCAGACTACTGTATATATAATATGTATAATGTGTTTGTTTTGTTCTGCAGACCCTACAATGACCTGACGGTGTGTCTGGAGACGCTCACCGCCATGGTTGACTGCTATTTCCCAAACCGTGACATTCAGGACTTCTTCGTCCACATCCACTCCAGCTTCTTTCACAACTGCACTGAGGAAGAGGAGGACATGTGTGAAGATGCTCCCACCAGCCTGGTGGTGGTGCTCACCATCATCCCTGTGAGCTTCATCCCAGTCCTGGTTTATCTCGTGGTTTGGAAACGTTAGAGCCGGCTGAAATGACGTATTTTCATAAATAATTCAGTTTTTATCTTACACAGAAAGTTGTTTAGAAGATCAGAACTCACGTACCTAAATCTGTCATTGTTTCTTGTCAGAAAAAGTTTTTCTCTCTGGGGTTTATGACATTTAAAAAAAATAAACTGAAGTCCTGAAAAGTCTCAGGCCAGAGAGTCAAGTAAATCATACATTTTTTTAAATAATTTTCTTTATCTTCAAGAATAGTTTTTCTGCTGACCTCCGGAGTGCACTCATGCCCCCCCCCCACTGCTGAATGAACTGCAGTGAAAGATGTGCATGGACCAGAACGCCCAAGTATTTGTAAGAATTCCCAAACTCAGTAGGAACACGATGCATGGATGAGAGAGGAGGGAGAACTGCTGGCACCGCCTTCCTGTTGGAAAAACAACACCTTAGGTTTTATCAGCATTTGGCACCAGTTTGAGATGGAATAATGTCAAATTCAAAAGCTGGAAAACCTTGGCAGCTGTTAGCTCGACAATAAATAACTGTATCATCAGCATAGAGTTGTAAGGAGGCGTTATGAATGTTCGGCCCTACATTATTTATTATTAGTATTTCTAACGGTTTGTTTTATTTCAGGTTTATGTTCACACATTGCAGTGAAGAACAGAGCTCTTGCATTTATACTAAAAGTAATAAAAATGACTAAAATATGCGGATCAGACATATGTGTGATGCGTGTATCATATGTGTGTATGCTACGTGCTGACCAGCAGCTCTCCGTGTTTCCTTCTCTGCAGACGGAAAAATGTTTGGATGTTTCTTGTTGTTCGACGAGCAATAATTCACAGCAACGTCTCTGGCTGCCTCCGTTCCTCCAGTATGTTCACGTGACCTTGTAGATGTTCGACTTGGAGAATGACCAAATGTATTGTTGAAAAGCTGAAATGGTGTGGAGGCAGGGCAGCCGACTCAGTACCAGAAGGTCCTGCGTTCGATCCCCAGTCTGCACATCTCATGGTGTCTCTGAGCAGGACACCTCATCCCCAGTTGCTCCCCAGGTGCTCTCAATAGCCGCCCACTGCTCCACCTGGTGGTGGATGGGTTAAATGCAGAGAGACAATTTCACCATTGTATGGGAACATACAATGATGACAATACATAACACATTGTTATTATTATTTCTTTAATTTATTTTCAATACCCAATTTTTAATGTAATCTGTTTTAATATTTCATCAAGCATCCTCATAATTTATTCTGAGGTTATTTTAGTTTTTTGTTTCATGCAGCTATCTTTATTATATTTTAATGATTATGCAAAATATTGATTCATTTTGTTTATTTTTATTATTTAAATGCACAGTAAATCCTGTTTTTCTATTTCATACAAATTAAAATTTCTTTTCAGGACATTATTAATGTTTAAACCAAAACAATTGAAAAAATGCTGATTATTGCAGTGTTCATACAACAGTTACACAACGTGTACTTTGATTAAATATTGCATTACTGAGCACCTTTAATACTTTCATCACATACATGATTTGTTGACCAGTGTTTGTTGAGGATCAGTAGACATTCTCAGGACGGTAAAATAAAGAGATGATTTCAAGTTTTAATTCATGTTTTGTGGAGTTATTATCAGTAATCAGCGTCTTACCTGCAAACACAAGTAGAAAATGTCTACATCTCGTCACTTTTCCATCAGGTGCTTGTTTATTTTGCCACCATTTTCTTTTCATGTTGCAACAATAACATTGTGCAAAAAGGCTGTAGAAAGTGTGACCTTTGACCTGAGTCTTGTTGCTTGCTTGGTCCAATTAACCTGCCTTACTGTCAGTTTTACCATATTTAGACAGAAATATTGTACCATATTTTTCAGACTATAAGGCGCACCGGATTATAAGGCACATTAAGCAAAATAAGTTCATTTTGACAGCTCTTTGAGTGTTGTGTACCACATAAAATCGGTTTGAGGTCAGTGAGCACAACCAGAATTAATACATAAGGCTCACTGTTGATTTTTGAGACATTTCAAGGATTTTAAGTGTGCCTCATATTCCCAAAATACGGTAATATTAGGCGCTCCAGGCTGCACTGGAAGTCTTAACAACCACATAATTCTTCATAAAGATCCATGCAAATGTAAAGTGATGACACTGATGATTTAAGATGAAGTGTTGCATCACCAGTTTTGAAATATTTCAGATAAGATGTTTATTTAGGCCCTATCAGCAGGTATTATATCATTGTTCATCATTTTAAATGATTTGAACTTTCGCTTTAAGATCATTTATTTTAAAAAGCACAGATTTTTGTGAGGAGTCACTCCTGCTTCGGTTTTCTTCGCCTGCACAGTAGAAGGCAGATGAACCGTAAGGATCCAACCACAGCAGCGCTCAGCATCAACAGAGCTGCCAACAGGAAGCAGACAACGTCCACAGAATGGTACGAATACCACGGCATCTTGTAGGACTCTGTGCGTAAATGTGCCGCTCCTTTGTGCCGCATGACGAACTCGGTCCAGAACACTGCCGTGTCCAGCGGGTGCCTCGGCTGGTCCCGATGGAGAGCGGACAGACGCTTCATGTTGTTTCTGTAGGATGGGTTGTTGAGGACGTCACGCACCACTTCCACAAAGCTCTGCCTGGTGACTTTTGTTGCGTCTACAACCCTCGCAGCTCCTCGCACTTCCAGTCTGAAAACATTTTCAAACTGGTCAAACATAAGAGGGAGGCCAATGATGGGGACTCCGTGGTAGATGGACTCGTAGACGCCGTTGTTGCCACCATGAGCTACAAAAGCCTTGATCTTTGGGTGACCCAACAGGTCGTTCTGCGGTATCCACTTCACCAGAAGGGTATTGTTGCCCAAATTGCTAGGGCGCTCGCCTACGTACCTCCATATGACCTTCTGAGGAAGTTGGGCAAAAGCAGCAGCGATTTCTGAAGTGATCTCTGACGGTAAAGCTTTAACCAGCGTTCCCAAAGACATCAAGATGAAGCCATGCTCTCCTGAACTTTGAACAAACTCCTCCAGCTCAGTGGGTAAAGGGTTTGACGGCTTACACTGAAACCCACCGATGTAGGCGATGTTCGGCATGGTCGGTCTGGGGAATTCAAGCACAAAGTCCACCCTCATGAGCCACATGTCGGCGCCTTGGAGAAGCTGGTAGAACGTCACGTCTGAACCAAAGTATTTCTCCACGAGTCTGTTGTAGGGAGGACACACGACCAGCTTGTCGATGTAGGTGTGGAAGAAGTAAAAGAACGTGTTTTTGACTCGCTCCAGAAACGTCATCCTGTCAGTCACACAGTGTCCACTGGCAGGAACATACGACGTTGGGGAGGGAGCTGCCACAAAGTGGCCCTCTCCACTGGTGATCCATTTCACGTTGTATACCATTGGGAGCTTTAGCTCATGAGCCACCAAAACTCCAACCGGCAACCCAGGATCCAGAAGAACCACATCAAACTGAGCATCTCGCAAGCTCTGCAGTAGAGTCCTGTTCTCAAATATTTCCACTGCCAGCAAGCTGGCCTGTTGGTGAATGTTCGACAGTGCAGTTAGCATCTCCCAGTAGAACTTCACAAATCCAATGGGAGACGCCCCGTGCCTCTTGATCTCCAGCATCTTGACAAGCATGTTCACGAAGAAGTCCTCCTCCTCAATGACGATAGCTTGAGGCAGTGTGATCGTGATGGAGCGATAATGAGGGGATCGCTCTTTGACGTACCAGCTGGTGGCCGTGCGGACCACCGTGACCTCGTGACCTTTGGAGTGGAGACTCTGGATTATCAGGTTCATGTTGACCCAGTGACTGCCATCTACTGGAAACACCAGAATCTTTCCGGCGTGGACGCTGTGAGCGCTCAGAAAGGCCAAACTCACCCCCAGAAGGAAGAGAAAAGCTCCTTGAACGCTCCCCATCCTCGATCAACTCTGAAGAAAATGAAACATGACGTTAAATCCAGGGATAAATGAGCAGCCATGAACATTTTCTTTATCACCTCAAGTTAGAACAACAGTCCATGTTTTTTGACAAAACTGCTGGAGCCAACGTATTACTAAGGTAGCGACATGCAGTACACACGTTAGCTACAATGCTACATAGCACTGTGCTTCTCTCACACATCCTAACTCCCCACCCTCGTCAACAACTGCCAGTACTAACGTAGAGCGCAAAACAGAGGTGTCCCCCCCACAACCCCCGTGAGCGCCCTGACAAGGCAGATAACTTTGGGGAAACACTGCATGAGGTGGTGAGTTGTTGTAGGTAACCAGTAAAACCCGGAGTGGACTTCTAGTGGTTTGAGGATTCTACTGTTGATCAAGTGGAATGGATTTGGTCTCGTGGAAATAGAAACAGCGCTGGGTGAACTAATGTTTCATGGTAAATGTGTGTGTGTGTGTGTGTGTGGGGGGGGGGTGTTGGAGGGAACATGTCATCTTCTTGTGATGCCTCTGGGTTAAGTGCTGCAGTCTCATAAACCTGAGGCTGCCGGTTCGAGCCCAGGTCGCATCAAGAAGAGCATCTGACAAAACAAAAGCCAATTTTTCATGCAGGTTTGTGCCCCCCACCCCCTGCAGATCCAGAACATAAACTAGATGTGTGTCGTGAATGAAACCACAGCTGCAGTCAGTCATGATCACTAAAACAACTTGGAGGACCTTGGACTTGTCAAGTTAAAGGATCTCCTAGAACTTCAAGCACCTCTCATCACCAGATTAAATGAAATGTGGATCTATTAGAGCCTGTATGTATAATTCTGACTCATCAGAGAAAGTCTCACCTAAATTCAAGCTTTTTTTAAAAAAATCATTAGTCATGTGCTGCAGTTTGAGTCACTCCATGCTGAGATAAAAACGGCTCAGATGATTCAATAAAAGCTCAATATGACACCGAGGGAAACGTCCGACTGCAGATCCAAACGTATCCTGATGTTAGTCAGAGAGAAACTCCTGATAAAACCCCAATCAAACAGAAGGAAGGTGTTTCCTCCAAGGCTGCTCGAACCTGCAGCCGTTCTTTAAAGACTTCTGCTTCTTTAAGAATAAAATGCATCAATATGAGAAATCGTTAGAGACCACAGAGTTGGTTTGCAGTTCAAAATGTCAGCCTTGGAGCTGAATAACAGAAAACATCTGGAAAACATCAGAACATTCCTGCATTACTCTGTTTGTGCTCAAATCTTTTAAAAGCTGCGACGGCACTTTTACGTTTAACAAACGTTTAAATCCTTCGTACCATTTCAGCCTCCACTGCCCAGAACGTTACAGCTGGAGCTGAAAGTTCATGTCCTGCTTGTTTTTAGAGGTCAGAGTTCAAAGCTGCAGTGAAACGCCTGATGAAAGCACAAAACTGGGCTCAAAATGTTGCTCAATAAATCAGAGTTCAGTGAAAGTGTGCCCAGAGTAACAACCGTCAGCAGAAACAGGCTGAAACACTCAGAACCAGCGGGCCCGAGTCGTCAGCTTCCTGTTTTTGTGTCTGCTCAGAAAGTTGCAGGAGGAATCTGGTGAGCTTCAAAGAGCTGTTTGTGTCCGCATGCTGCAGAAACTGGAACCTACCTTCAGAGGCTCGGACAGGGTGGACCAAGTGTTCAGTCAAACTGAGCTCAGGCTCTGTGCTGCTGTTGAACCTAATCCCAGATTGTTTAGTGACATACTGAAATGTGGGAGGGCTGCGGTGGACTGGACCTCCACACAAGTGTTTAAATCTGATGTGGAGCAACACGACGCTTCCTTCAGGTGAAGAACAGAACTGTTCCAGTCAAACCTCACCTCACTGTTGATTTTACACTCGTCCATGTAATTATTAACCACGTTATTATCTTGGAGGAAGATACTCACACAATGAAGTGCACGTAACGTATGAGGTCGTCTGAACGGCAAGAAAAAGCACCAGATCAAGAATATTTGATTGAAACTGTTTTTCTACAAAGAGCGGCTTTTTGTCGTTGTAAAAGTTCGACCATCAAACAAATGTTAATATCAGACAAAAACAGTAAAAACAACATGCAGTTTTCAAATGATGATTCTGTGAATTATTTTATCCAAACCCACCTGGCTTCATGTGAAAAAGTAATTTCCTGTTTTTGTTAAGTGACATATTTTCCAGAACGCTGAGGTCAGTTTCACTGATCCGCCCAGGCCAGATTATACAACCAGACTCAAAGAATGAAGAAATCCTTTTCAAAGAGCCGGCAGATTAAAACTAATCCAAGAGCTGAAGGACTCATGCAGCAGGGCCCAAAAGAACCCAGAACAACAGCTAAAGCTCTGCAGGCATCACATGCTTCCAGATGGTGACTGGACTGCAGCTTCTTTCTATCTTGTCAAGACACTCAAAGCTCTTCACAACAATCTGTGGCCTCTTCGACCCTGCAGCATCTACTAGATGTCTAATCAGAGCTTCATCATGTTCAGACACTGATGGGACACACATCGGAGGCAACGAGGGGTTCAGTGTCCTGCCCAGGGACACTTATGTGACCGGTGGTGGAATCGAACCCCCAACTCTCCCATTGGAGGGCGACTGCTCTAACCGCTCAGCCACAGCCACTCCTTAAGGTCAAAGTTCATGATTCAGCAATAAAAAAGAGATGAAGGCCAAAAAGACCTCTGTGGAGGAGCTCCAGGACTAAAACCACTGCTGAGCAGAAGATCCAAAGTCCTGACTGAAAGTCGGGTCAAAGTCCATGAGAAGTTCTGACGTTGAGCATGGCTGACCTGAGACAAAACTTCATATTTCTCTCGTGGCAGCGACCCCGTCGTGCACACGCCTTGAGTCAGCAGGAGTTTCCTACAGGGCGTGTGCCAAGCGTTGAGTGCCTGGTCAGAAGTTTGTGGGCGTGTTTGTTTTGATGATCTCATCTCTGCTGAGGATCTGCTGGCCGAGGCTGTTGGAGCAAACAGACATCTCCACAACTGCTCCAGGAACATTAGAGGTGTAGAAGGAGAATGGACAGTTTTCGTGCACGTGGGAGACATCGCCATGACAGTGCTGGCGGGGAGAGCGTGCGTGTCTTGAGCCAGAGATGATGCTCGCCTCATCGCGATGAGAACAGCTTCTCCCAGTTTAGCAGGAACACCAGGTTCTTCCTCCTCCAACTCTCCGGTGGCCGTGAGGCGGAAGTGAACATCTGAAAAAACAGAATTACATTCAGCCAAAGCAGAAGTGGTGGGGTTTGTTTTTAAACTTTATTAACAACTTAAAACCAGTGGTGGAGAAAGTACTCAAACACTGTACTTAAGTAAAAGTACAAATAAACAGTCAAAAATGTACTCTAGTAAAAGTAGAA
>JARVGS010000614.1:29586918-29606008 GCA_031762315.1 Hypsolebias antenori
CCATGGTTCTTTATGGTTATCAGGTCCGAGGCCATGGTCCTCAACTGTTCTCAGGTCCAAGGCCATGGTTCTCTGTGATTGTCAGGTCCGAGGCCATGGTTTTTTATGGTTGTCAGGTCCGAGGCCATGGTTCTTTATGGTCATCAGGTCCAAGGCCATGGTTCTTGACTGTTCTCCGGTCCGAGACCATGGTTCTCAACCGTTTTCAGGTGTGAGGCCATGGTTCTTGACTGTTCTCAGGCCCAAGGCCATGGTTCTCTGTTGTTGTCAGGTCCGAGACCATGGTTCTCGACCGTTTTCAGGTCTGAGGCCATGGTTCTCTTCGGTTGTCAGGTCCGAGGCCATGGTTCTCTTTGGTTGTCAGGTCCGAGGCCATGGTTCTCTATGATTGTCAGGTCCGAGGCCATGGTTCTCTGTGATTGTCAGGTCCGAGGCCATGGTTCTCTATAGTTGTCAGGTCTGAGGCCATGGTTCTTTATGGTTATCAGGTCCGAGGCCATGGTCCTCAACTGTTCTCAGGTCCAAGGCCATGGTTCTCTGTGGTTGTCAGGTCCAAGGCCATGGTTCTCTATGGTTGTCAGGTCCGAGGCCATGGTTCTTGACTGTTCTCAGGTCCAAGGCCATGGTTCTCTATGGTTGTCAAGTCCGAGGCCATGGTTCTCTATGGTTGTCAGGTCCGAGGCCATGGTTCTCTGTGGTTGTCAGGTCCGAGGCCATGGTTCTCGACTGTTCTCCGGTCTGAGACCATGGTTCTCAACCGTTTTCAGGTCTGAGGCCATGGTTCTTGACTGTTCTCAGGCCCAAGGCCATGGTTCTCTGTTGTTGTCAGGTCTGAGGCCATGGTTCTCAACTGTTCTCAGGTCCGAGACCATGGTTCTCGACCGTTTTCAGGTCCGAGGCCATGGTTCTCTACGGTTGTCAGGTCCAAGGCCATGGTTCTCTACGGTTGTCAGGTCCGAGGCCATGGTTCTCTATGATCGTCAGGTCCGAGGCCATGGTTCTCTATGGTTTTCAGGTCCGAGGCCATGGTTCTCTATGTTTGTCACTGAGGCCATGGTTCTCTATGTTTGTCACTGAGGCCATGGTTCTCTATGGTTTTCAGGTCCAGGGCCATGGTTCTCTATGTTTTTCAGGTCCAGGGCCATGGTTATCAACTGTTTTCAGGTCAGAGGCCATTGTTCTCGACTGTTGAAACTCATTCATCCTTGTAGTGATCAGGCTTCTCAGTGAACACTGATGACATCAATATTTTATTGTAGTGTCTTGTGTAATATGGATGTTTTATACCTACTGACTGTGAAACTAATTGCCCCTCTGGGATAATAAAGATACTTGAACTTGAACTTGTTTCAGGTCTGAGGCCATGGTTCTCAACTGTTTTCAAGTCCAAGAACCTGGTTCTCATCTGTTGTCAGGTCCGAGGCCATGGTTCTTGACTGTTGTCAGGTCCGAGGCCATGGTACTCAACAGGAAACGTGGAATATTCCCTCCAGGTCGAGCCTATGCTTCAGATAGGAGTTTTAGTAGCTGGTCGTTTTGTTTCTGAGTGATGGTAGGATGGAGCCAGAGATGGACTGACCTACCGTGGCCCTGCCTTCAATAATGAGGGTGTTGCTTCAGGGGGGCGGAGGAGCTCCGTCATCTGGGGGGAGCTTGGAGTAGAGCTGCTGCTCCTCTGCATCGAAAAGAGTCAGCTGAGGAGGTTCATCTGATCAGGACGCCTCCCTTTGGATGTTTTTCAAGAGACCCCGGGGCAGACTGGGTAAAAGAAAGTTCATCAGAACATTGATCGTGTTATTGATTTAAATGATTTCAATAAGACATTTATCAATATTTAACTAAAGCGCCATAGTTTGAAACAACTTAATTTGAAAACGAGTCTTTGTGACTTAATGAGACTAACCTGTATAAATAAAGGTTGATTGAATAAATTTAACTTTTTTCTTTCATAGTTGTGCCTGAAAGCACCGAGACGAGTTAATTTAAACTAAGGCTGAAGTTATTGAAGAGTTTAGTTTTAATTAAAAAGTAGCTAATAAAAATTAATATTTCTCTCTTGCATCGCCACTAGCTGATCGTTTCAATATCATTAAACTTTTTTATTTTACTCCATTCTGTTTTTAGTCTCTGATTCAAAATGGAGAATCTTTTCAGTCAAGCTAAATGTTTCCTCGGTTTGTGTCACAGGTGAGTTAAAATCACCAAACTGGTTTTCAGACGGTAAATTCCTGTTTTTGTGTTTGAGCCATTCAGTTTTTATTAAAAAGGTTTTCAAAGACTCATGAAACAGGGTTTGGTTGGTAAAAGCCTCGGGGTCTGAACTTTAGAGCTGAGTCTCAGAGCAGAGTTCTGCGATCCGACCCGTCTGGACCTGCCCCGAGGAATTTAGACTCGACTTGTTAGACTGAAGCAGCCAAAGCTTTGAAAGAAACAACCTGACAGACTAATTAAGGTGTTTCAAGAACATGAAAGACTTGACGGGTCTCAGTCTGCAGCCGGATGTGGGTTCTGTGGAGAACCTCCTGAAATCTGTTTGTTTTTCCCCTCGGACCAACAGAAGGAGCTGAAGGAGAAGCAGACGGAGGTGCTGAAGACGGTGACGGCTGCAGAGAACGCCATCAACAAACTCCAAGCCAACACCGTTTCCATTGAGGTAAACCCAGAACATGACTCATCAAAACCAGGACTGGGTCTGAGGTAAACCCAGAACATGACTCATCAAAACCAGGACTGGGTCTGAATGACTGTAGGCTAGAACCGCTGAAGGTTTCGGAGCCGCCCAGGTCCTACAGGTTTCAGACTGATCAATAGTTCCACCACTGGTCCATCAGAACCTCATGAAATCTTTGTTTCTCAAAGCATTCAATGTTGGAGGTCCGAGCCGTGGTCGAGACTCAGTTCCAGGAGCTGCAGGCGGTTCTGGAGAGAGCCAAGAAGGAGGTGACTGAAGTCCTGGAGGGCGAGGAGCAGCAGGCGCTGAAGCAGGCCGAGGGCATACGGGTCCACCTGGTGCAGAGGTGCTCGGAGCTGAAGAAAACCCAGGCCCAGATGGAGAAGGTGTCCAGGAATAAAAACGATGTGGACTTCCTGCAGGTGGGCACCCGGTCCAAAACACCAGAACTTCAAACTGTCCAAAAACCGAACGTCTCATTTCACTGGAGCTCACCTTCTGTCAGCAGCAACGTTTATTTGTATCCACATCACACGGTGGTTCAGTTGGTAGAGCTGTTTCCTTTCAGCGAGAAGGTCACCAGTTCAAATCCCTGTCCAGGGCCTTTCTGGGTGAAGTGTTCATGTTCTGTCCGTGCTGCGTGGGTTTTCTCCGGTTTCCTCCCTCAGACCAAAAACATGCATGTTAGACTGATTGGTAACTCTGAACTGACTCCAGGTGAGAGAGAGAATGGTTGTTTGTCTCTATGTGCACATGCACCCTGGACAGGTCTCCAGTCCATCACAGAGGCACCTGGACAGGTCTCCAGTCCATCACAGGGACATCCTGGACATGTCTCCAGTCCATCACAGGGACATCCTGGACAGGTCTCCAGTCCATCACAGAGGCACCTGGACAGGTCTCCAGTCCATCACAGGGACATCCTGGACAGGTCTCTAGTCCATCACAGGGACACATAGAGACAAACAACTATTCTCTCTCTCACCTAGGGACATTTTAGAGTCACCAGTCAGTCTAACATGCATGTTTTTGGTCTGAGGGAGAAAACGCATGCAGCACAGAGACAACATGAAAACTTCACCCAGAAAGGCCACCAGCCGGGATTTGGACCGGCAACCATCTCGTTGAGAGACAACAGCTCTACCAACTAAGCTACTGTGCCGCTCTGTGTTTTCTGTTTTCTTTTTATTGATTTTAGACTAACTTTTGTGTAAAATATAAATATTTATGGCACGTCAGAGACTACATTGAATTGCTCAGAAATTAAATAACAAAAAAAAAAAACTTCAAACTAAAAATCCTTTTTATATTCATTCATTCAACCTTTATTTCTACAGGTTAGTCTCAATGAACCTCGAGGACTCGTTACAAGAGAGACCTGTTTTAATAAAGAACACAGAAGACAACAGTAGGCAATGCTAAAAAAAAAAGTTTATAAAATGAAAAGTAAATTGAAGAAATGAAATAAAAATGAAACAAATAGCTACATTATCAAGAGATGTAGAAAACTAAAAACAGGAACATGTCTGCGTTGGTTTTCGTCATGAACTTGTCAGATGTTTGAAGCCTCATAGAGAGGTCAAGGTCGAGAGCTTCAGATCTGATGGTTTTAGATGTTTATTTTATTTCCTTCAACCTAAACTTTATTCACCAGTTACATTTTAGGGAAAATGAGACAGAACCTTGAATGTTTTTTATTTCAGTTTAAAGTTTAAACCTTGAAACCAAACTCTGATCTCTTTGCTCCGTTCTTGATGTTCGACTCCGCAGACTGAAGCCTCTGCTCTGTCTGTGTTTCAGGAGTACGCCGAGTGGAAGAAAGAGGCCACCGACATCTCCCTCCCTGGGATCTACATCGGCCTGATGGACCGTCTGAACTCCTTCAGCCGGGTCATCGTAGAATCCACGCAGGAGCTCTGTGAAACGCTTGTGTCCTCATACATCGAGAAAGTCAAGGCGACATGCAGAATCGGTGAGAAAACCGGAGAAATCTCTGCAGAATGTGCAACCAAACGTCTGGATGTTTCTTTGAGTGATTGGGCGTGTTCACACTCGTGAAGTATTTTTAGCCTCGTGAGTCACCTGCTGGTGTCACGCACATGAGGTCATCCAGAGCTGCGGGAATACTTTGAATATTTCTGTGTGTTCGGGTCAGAATCAGCCATTTTATTTTCTTTAATTTCAGACAAAACAGGAATAAAGATAACGGTGGACACAACGAGTAAAGACGAGCCCAACAAGCCTTTACCGGATCCCAAGACACGTGATGACTTCCTGAAATGTAAGTTCTTTTTGGGATGTTTGGCTCCAGAACCTTTATCTGGTCCGACTGAGTCCAAAACAATGAAAACCGTTAAAACAGATGCAGATTCTAATATTCATAAACGTGCTGCGCTCAGGACTGGAAGCGTGTGCTCAGCAGCAGGGGCGCTTCTAGGATCTGACCTTCAGGGGTGCTTAGCCCCCCAGTGCTGACAATGGCTCTTGGCTTGAACAAGGCACCCCATGGTGAGTTTTGTGAGAAGTGCTAAAGCTTACAGCACCTGGTATCAGACCAGGCGGTCTCCCATCTAAGCACGAACCAGGCCCGACCCTGCTTAGCTGCCGAGATCAGGCGTGTTCAGAGGGGTATGACCGTAGATGAAGAGCTCTGTCACAAACAGGACTTTTAAAGGATCAGAGCAAACAAAGACTAAACTTATGCAACCAGAAGTTGCAACATATATCTACACACAAAACAAACGCACAACTAGCTTTAGCCTTTAATGTAACCATTAACCTCTGACCGCTAAGTGTTTGTAATGCAATCCCCAACAATGTTGTCGGAGGAAAAGCGGGTGGAGCTCCTGCGGGTAAGGGGCGTTTACCTTTGGGACAGATTGAGATTGCCGATTGGTCAGTTGCTGATGAGCGGATTGGGTTGATTGACAGGTGGCGTTGAGGATTCGACTCATGCCAAAAAGAAAGAAATCATAGATTTCCCTGGTCTGTTTAAGAGTGTCATCATTTATTCCATATTTATTTCAAATTTATTCAATATTTTGGTGAATTTAAGGTTTGAGAACTGTTTCTTTAAAAATCCAAATGATTGTTTCTAAATTTCTCAGGGGTGCTTGAGCACCCACAAACAGAGGCTCAGCTGTCTTCTCTGCAACGCCACGACTTTTTAACCGTTGTGCCGAGGCTCGGAAAGTGACCGCAGCAACTTGTGAAGAAGACACGAGCCGAGCGCTCCGTTTACCGTGTCTGCAGGTCGTCTTCAGATGAAAACCTGTTCATGAGTCCTTCTTATAGTTTGGAATAACTGAGCAGCAGATTATACTTAAAGTAATGTGAGGAGATTAAAATGTAAACAAACATCGGGACAGTTGGAGATGTTTGTCGTGTGTTCCTGTTGGCTCCTCGCCAGCAGCGGTGGCTCTGGGTTTTACAACTTTTAGTTGAACAAACAGAGAAACTAAAGTCTCGTGTTCTGTTTGCTCTCCTTCTTTATGTAACACGACCGACATGTTGTCAATCCTCCACAGACGCCGCCCAGGTGAGTTTCGATGCCGACACAGCTCACAAGTTCCTGCGCCTGACCGAGGACAACAGGAAGGTGACCAACACCACCCCCTGGCAGCACCCGTACCCCGACGTACCCGAGCGCTTCGAGAACTGCCGCCAGGTTCTGGCTGCAGAGAGCTTCTACCTGAACCGGCACTACTTCGAGGCGGACATCAGCGGCGAGGGCGCGCACATCGGCCTGACGTACAAGAGCATCGACCGCAAAGGCAGCGAGAGCAACAGCTGCATCACGGGGAACAACTTCTCCTGGTGCCTCCAGTGGAACGGACGCACCTTCTCGGCCTGGCACAGCGGCGTGGAGACCCCGCTGAACGTGGAGAGGTTCACTCGGATCGGGGTTTTTGTGGACTACACCCGGGGCCTTATCGCTTTCTACGGTGTGGATGAAACCATGACGCTCATCCACAAATACGAGGCGGAGTTCCTGGAGCCGTTGTACCCGGCTGTCTGGTTACCAAAGAAGGAGAACGTTGTCGTCTTGGTGGCTCCTGGGGAGCCGTTACCTCTGAAAAGCCCCTCCCCTCCCGCCTCACCTGCCAACGGAGCTGTTGTTGTACCGACTTAAACTCAGAGGTTAAAAACTGTTGACAGGCATAAAGCGCAAGCTCTTTACATGTTCATCTTGTTTAAAGCTGATTGTTTTTGATGCAAAGTGAAGTTTTCATCTCTTTTGTTACGTTCGTGGACCCAGTGTGCCTTTTGGAACTGCTGTCACTGGAGATGTTCTATATTTTCTGTACGCAAAGAAAAATATTATTTAGATCAGTTATTCATGTAGATCTTTCACTGCATCAAACTATTTATGTGAAGAAATCAAAACATTTTGACTTCTGTTGTTACAATAGTTTGATATTTGTATAGACCTATATAATAAATTTAAGTTTGACGTGTGGATTAAAGAAAATCCACAAACAAATTCAAACTTGTGCCTCCAGTTTTTGTATTTTAAAATCTTTAAAGATGTATTTTTTATTATTTCGCACTGGTTATAAGGTTTATATTAATTATTGAAAGGGCAAATGATGGATTGTAACATCTCGTCACAACTGAAAACCATTTCAGTTAAATCTAAAAAAGTTAATTCTAGTCCTCTGGACATTAAAAAAAATGTAGAAACGTTTCGTCTTTCGGACGAATGACAAAACGTTTCTACAATTATTATTATTAATATTATTATTTTTTGAATGTCCAGAGGACCAGAATTAACTTTTTAAAATTTTTCTACCTGGACTATTGAGCATGCATCAGGATATTTCAGTTAAAATAAAACTTTTTAGCAAATAAAATGCTAAAAGAAAATGGTATAAAATTTAGTTCAATTTTTAAAAAAAGTTACGATTTTATTTATTTATTTTTATCCCCCAGACAAAGTCGTTTTCTAGTTTTCCAACACTAGGTTACTATTAAATAAATTTAAATACTGTACAGTATAACTGTAGTGACGCAATCACGTAGGAGGACGTTTCGGTCACGTGATTCCTCTGTGTATTTTGACGTGTAGCAGAGCATGTAACCAGGAAGCGCCTGCCTAGAATTCAACATGTTAACAGGAGTAAGTGATATAATTTAACTTTTATTGTTTAAATAACGACTTGTTAAAGAAACCAGTGAAGGTTCGGTCCATGTTAGGAAGAAAAAAATTCCCGAACGTTTCCTCCGGACGCAGACAGCTGTTCTGCTAATGTTGCTAATAGATTTAGCATGCTACATGTAGCAGCAAAATTCTCTTCGCTTATTTATTTTTTTTAAACACTGAAGTGTTTTTTTTAAATTCATGGTAACTTCACCTTAGTATTTTTTCAGTTTGTATTATAGTACGGCTAAACGTATAGTTTCATATTACTTAAATCTGTAGTGTTTGATATCACCTAACTTGTGGCTAACGTTAGCTTCTCCGTCTTTATTTTGTTTACAGTCATCAAAAACAAAACAAAGTATAAATTAAACGAACAGAACCATCTTTAGCAAGACTTTGTTGTTTCTGTGTGCTGGGTAATTACTCTGTAGTGTTAAAACTAAGCAGGACTGAACCTAAATGCTAACTGTGTCGCTGCTGGCAGCAAGAAACTGACGTCAAACTCTATTTTGGTAACGTTTTAAAGATTGTCACCACTAAATCAGTCACCTCAGTTTTGATTGTTTTCCTTCCAGCGAGACAAACTTTAATGTAATCTTTGGCTCTAAAGTTCTTCAGGTCCTTCAAATAGTTACAGCTTTCTAAATATAGTACAAATAATGTGTTATTATATGGATTGTCATCATTTTATGTTCTCATAATGGCGAAATTGGCTTTCTGCATTTAACCCATCCATCACCGGGTAGAGCAGTGGGCAGCTGTGGAGGGCGTCTGGGGAGCAACTGGGGATAGGGTGTCCTGCTCAGAGGTGCCACAAGATGTGCAATGATCGGGGATGGAACCCATGACCTTCGGGGTCCCGAGTCGGCTGCCCTGCCCGCACACCATCTCGGCCCCAAAAATGTTTTGTACCTGAACATTTTCATAGAAATTCTTTTTTATGCAATCAATATTTACCCACATTATATAACATTTTACTTTAGGCTTTTACAAGTTGTCTTTTTAAATAAAATGCAAACAGTCAAATTATTAAAGCTTCACTGTGCATGAAATAAAATATATAACTTTTAGTATCTTGGTTGTTACACTTATAAGCAAATTATTCTGTTTTCACAAATCAGAGAAAAATGCAAAAAAAAAAGATGAAATGTCTTTGATATTTAGTCATAAATTTATGAAGATTTGTTGATGGGATGTTTCTTTTTTGGTTAAAAAGTCACATTTTATTTGAGGACTGATGTAATTTGTGTTGTGATAACTTTCTGGGCTTGTTTAAAGAAAGAAAATAAAAAAATGTGGAGGAAATTATTTAAAATAGATGTAATTGTCAGTTGACAACGTTCGGAGTTTTAAGTAAAAGTCTTATGTATTTGTGACACTTTGACCTGTCCGTATGTGGACAGTTTAGTACTTTAGTCTCATGGGTAAAGCCTCTTCCTTACTGATCCCTCAGGATGCCAACGATGAAGACGTGTCTCTGTTTGATGCCGAAGAAGATGCAGGAAAAACATCAAAGAGGAGCGTTAAGTAAGTTTTCCTGACCGGTTGAAACTTCTCCTGTTTGGAGAGAAATATTGTTCAGTATTTGGGGTCAGTCAGCTTTGAGTTGAGAGCATCAGAGGTTTTCAGGTTTGGACTTTAGTTCACTTTAACACTTGTATTTGATGAGGAACAGAATATTTCAGTAGTGATCGCTTTTGTGTGGTAGAACAGGATAACTCAAAAAAAGCCCAACTGGTCATTTCCTGTAGAGGTCATGACCTCCGTCCCCACTTCTCCTTTACCCGACATTCAGCTTCACGTCGTCGCTGACCGTGGAAATGTTCCACAACTGACTGTCAGGAACTTTGTGCTCTTTGGTCTTTGTTTGACTTTTTGGATGGAAATTTCATTTTCAGATGATTTTTTTTACAGTTTTCTCACAAAATTCATCCTGTGATTCTGTTTAATGTAGAACAGACAGTAGTCACCTGCCTTGGCAGGACACTCTGTTCTGTTGACAGCGCAGTCTCTCGGTTCTGTGGACAGGGCGAGTCTCTGTTCTGTGGACAGGGCGAGTGTCTCTGTTCTGTGGACAGGGCAGGTCTCTTGGTTCTGTTGAACTGATGAAACAATATATTTGTCGGGTGACCACAGCACTTAGTTGAGTTTCAGTTTGATTCTGAGCTCAGGAATAAATTCACGTCACTACACCTCAGACGTTTGTACACGTCTCGTCAGAACCGCAGCGTCAGGTGATGTTCTCGTTGTTGGGCAGCACATCTGTGAACAGAACCTGAACAAGTCCAGGAGCAGAAGACCTCTGGCTCACCCACACCTACAGGACCTCTCAGTGGGTCAGCTGCAGCCGACGCACCGTCTTCTTGTTGCTGCTGTTCTGCTGCTGGATGTGCACGTGCTGACATATTGCACTACATACTGAAAGAAATTTAAATGTTTGTTTTAATTTCCTATACCTGTATATGACTTGTTATATTTTGTCTTCTTTAATGTTCTTTATACAGAAAGGAAGGTTAAACAACTATGAAAAATAAAAGGACTTTACGACTATTTGCATGTTATGTATTATTTATTGTGTATTATATTTTTGTGTATTATATTGTTGTGTATTAAATTATTGCAGTCGTCCCCCAGCCCTTTGATTGATGTTCAGTTTGTCCCCTCAGGGAAAAAGTTTGGACACCCCTGGCCTATACTTTCCAAAAATATATTATTTTTACTTTTCTTTATTGACAGTTTTGTTCCTTTTACAATCTAAACATGTTTTTTTTAAGTTGCCTAATACAAAACAAAAAACCACAACAATTAAAAAATTATTTTTTAAATTGATGTCTTCTTTAGGTCTGTGAATATTCTCTTATTAGAAGATTTTGTTTGCGTTTTTAAACCTTTTTTTTTTTTTTTTTACAACTTAAAAGCAATTTTTCTTTGCTCTATCTGAAAAAAAAAATCAAAAGTTAACTACTTTTAAATTTTGTTTTCTAAAACCTGAATGTTTATCTTTGAGATGTCGTTTTGCATCATATCTTTTATCATTAAACAGCTGAAGCGTGCGGCGCTTGTTGACGGGAGCAGCACGATGCATGAGCTCCGTCTGTAAATCTGAACATGTGTTTTCAGGCATCCCGTGGCGTCCTTCTTCCACCTCTTCTTCAGAGTCAGCGCTACCTTGGTCTACCTCCTCTGTGACCTCCTCAGCGCCAGCTTCATCGCCTCCATGGTCACAGTCATCCTCCTGCTGTCCTGCGACTTCTGGACAGTGAAGGTTGGAGTTTTTTTTGTTTTTTTTAAGTCAAAACATCCACTGAAATAATCAGATCAGCAAGAATGGAAAATAAATCCCTTATTTTTAGCTTTTTTAGTTTTTATTGCATTTTTGATAAATGTTTAAACATTTAAAGGATAAATCCGTTTAGGGACCTAAAGGAAATGCAGTAACTTAAATCCTCAAAGTTTCAGGTCTAAACTTGGAGTTAATGGTCATGACTGAAATGATCGACCTGGTATTCTTTGAACAAATGCCTATCACCCGCCGCCTTTCATGCCAAAGTTTCAACTAAAATCAGTTCCTGTCAGAGTTAGTTTAGTATCTGTTTTGGTCAAACCATAAAATAAATTGTGTAATCTTTGCAACACTGAGATCATGTGATGGAGTTTATGTGTTGAGGACGACTTGCTTAGACGTGGCGGCCATCTTCAATCAGGACGAGTCCAGAAGTTGATCAAATGTAAATCCAGTGACCAGCAGTTTGGTGGGAAGCTTTGATTGGTTGATGTTTCTGGACCAACTGTTGGTTTCCAGAACGTCACGGGGAGGCTGATGGTCGGCCTGCGGTGGTGGAACCAGGTGGACGACGACGGACAGAGCCGCTGGGTGTTCGAGTCGAGGAAGGTGCGTTCCAATCGTGGACCGTACGGTTCTGATCCGTTCGCTTGTGTGCGGTCACTGGGGCCGTGGTGTCCTGACTCTGAGTCTGTTTCCTGCAGGGATCTGGGAAGCAGCAGTTGTCTGATTCAGAGTCTCGGATCTTCTGGCTCGGGCTGATTATTTGCCCCGTCATCTGGGTCGTCTTTGCCTTCAGCGTACTGTTCTCAGTCAAGATCAAATGGATGGTAAGGCTTTCAGTCGCCGTCTTAATCTTTTCTGGTTAAAAAACAAGAATTTTCCTACGTTTTTTTTCTAAAGCTGCGATGTTCCCGTCAGCCTTTAGTGATCATGGGCGTGGTGCTGCAGGGAGCCAACCTGTACGGGTACGTGCGATGTAAAGTCGGGGGAAACACCAACCTGAAGAACATGGCCACCAATTATTTTGGCCGACAGTTCCTCAAACAGGTGAGATGGTTTCTGCCTGGACCCTGGAGAAGAATCTGAGGTGCAGTTTCTGAACCGTGTTTTTCATCGACAGGCTCTGTCTAAAGAAGAGGAATCGTAGTCACGCTGCCACGTTATTCAAGCTTTCACACCAACTGGACTCATTTAAACCTCAACACGGACAAAAACAACAGTTTTGGTTTTTAGGTAGAAGCTTGGTGTTTTTACATAAACTGAAGCTGAGCAATAAAAAACTTCAGCTGGAACAGTTAAACATGAAACGTCAGACTGACTGCAGTTTTATGTTTTAGTCTCACAAACCCAACTTTTTTTTTTTTAATCTAACTTTATGTAACATTAAATAATTTCTCAGAAGGTTTGTATGAACAGTTTTTGTTTCCATAAAAGATGACGTAAACTATTGTGTAAATATGTAAGTAAACAAATTATGTGAACCATCTTCTGTTGTGCAAATATATTTGTAAACATTTAAGCGTTAAAAAAGTCTTTGTTATTTACCCATAAATATAAATGCAAAAAAATACAAACAAGTGTAAATATAGAATCAAATCAGGCACCCATGTGGGGAAAATCAATTTTTTCAACAGTTTTATTACAATTTTCTTAAAAACTTCAAACTTTAAAATGCTTTGTATTCTCAGACTGCAATAATTAAATGACTTTGAGAACAAACTTATTATGAAAACCTTTGTGTAATAAACTGAGGGAGTACTGTTGTTTTAAACATTGCACTTATAGTTAACTGTTTATTTATATTTTTGACTTCATGTGCCCTGAAACTAAAGAGGTGAGTTTAATTTAAATAACGTTCCATCAAATAAAGTTTTGCATTTAGTATTTACCATTACTGTGGTTAAGATGATGGAAGTTTCTGATTCATTCTTTAATGTTTGTTTAACTCACGTTAATGTAGGATTTTGCAGTCTGATAAACAAAAATCTGATTGATTCAGTCACAATTAATGTTTTCCAATTACGACCTTAACGAGGACTAAAAGTCTGAGTCTCAAATTTCTGGGTTCTGTATAAAACTAAACACGGGACAGCTTCAATGAAATGCTGTTTTTGTTTATCACAGATTAAACTATTTATAGAAAGTAAAACATAAAGGCGTTCAAATAAAACCTTTAGCTACATTTTATTTTATTGACTTTATTTATCTGTGCTAAACCCGACAGCTACATCCAGCGTTTGATTTTGGTAACTGCAGCATTTATTTCAAATCTTATTAATTTCTTTTTACAGCCAAGAACATTCGCGTGACCGAGTGAAATTAAATCATTTTAATAATATTTAAAGTAAAATAATTCAACACGGGTTTTTCTCCAATAAACATTTTGTTGGTTTGGGCAAAAGTAAATAATTTTACATCCGGAAGAGAAGATAACACCTAAGCGGAAGCTGGGTGGACTTGCCTTCATAATAAAACTCATTTTTCTTAAATTGTGAAGAATAACCAACATAACACGACTTAAATTAAGTATTTTGCACTATAGATGCAATTTAATGTGTATCATCTGTTACGAGCTAAATCTGTTAAAATGAAAGTAAAGAAAAATCAAACTTAAAAAAAAAAAAACTTCAGTCATTTTATTCTGAAACTTCAACCGGAAGCTGCTAGCTTAAAACTGATGCCGAACCTACTTGTCTTTGCTACTTTTAGCTTTTTGGGATAAGCAGCGTTTAATTGTCGTATTCATGAAATAAACAGGTTCTATTTATTCCTATGTTCCTCTGAAGACCGTGCTTTGATGGGAGTTAGCTCCAGGATGATTCCTGTCGAGGACGCGTCCGCCAGGAAGCGGGAGATCGAGGAGAAACTGAAGCAGGTCCGACACACCGATCGTGGACAGGAAGAGGCTTCGTTTGGCTAATTTTACAGTTTTAAATAAACACGCACAGTTGTAATATCATCTGTAACGTAATGTCAGTGTTGTCAGACGGTGCGAGGTGAGCTGTTGGTTTTCTGCGGCTTTTTACAGGAACAGGAAACTCTGTCCTTCATCAGAGAGAACCTGGAGAAGAGCGATCAGCTGACCAAAGGCATGGTGAGGACAAACAAACAAACAAACAAACAATGAGGGTTCCATCCAGTCAAGACACTTATTCATAAAGCGTACTGAAAAATCTCAGAGTAAACCAAATCCCAAAATGCACATGAAAGTACAACACAATTTAATTTATAAATTGAAAAGCTGAAAACAAACATTTAAAAACATATTATCTTCATAAAGTACTAAATAAAGCTGGAACAGTATTTTCTCATTTTGATGGTTACAGTGTCATAAATGAATAATTTGTAAACAGAACGTGTGACCTGCTGCCAACTACCAGGTGTGTTTGTTTACCTGAGGAAACAGGAAGTGACTGAAAACTGGTCGGTGGTGTTGACGTCACTGGACCAGCAGTTTGACATGATTCAATCTGACAGGTTTGAGTTACTGATTCAAATTTATGCTCGGATTGGTTGATTAAAGTATGCAGACTAAAGGGCTTTGTTTACAATGAGTGCACACCCACATTTCAGATTTTCATATTAATATGTTTTGTAGAACTACCAGAGTAAACTGTTTCAAACTGCACAGTTAGTTCCGTGTATGTTTATCTGCTCATAGTACCAGTACATTTTTAAATTAATTTCTTTAAATGTGCAATTGAAAAGTGATTTAGCTACAGTATATGTTTGTTTGAGACAAACCTCCTTTTCTGGAGTCTGTCTTTTTCACATTGTTTTATTTGCTTCAGTTTTTTATTATTATTTCTCTTTTACTTCATTGATCATTTTTTACTGTATATTTTAGAAAGATTCAGTTCAGCTGTTTAATAAACTTGGTTTGTATCATCTGATATTTTTCAGTCATAAAATGAAACGGCTTCAGGTGGATTTTTGTTTAGTGAAAAGGAGCTTGTTTTTGTCAGGAATTACTTGCAGTTGCAAAAGAAAGAAAAAACTCAGAGGGCTCATTCATTTCAAATTAATATTTCTTATCATTTTTTTGTCCCTTATCAGCTCCTGTACTCTGTCAGTGTGCAGCCATATTGTTTTCAGGATTTATTCAAATTTTCTGCAGTTTAGGTTTTTCTGCATCATGAGGCTGAAAAAAACAGAAGTTTCAGGAACGTGTTCAAATGTTTTGGAAAAGAAAGTACCGTAATAGTTTCAGTAGACCTTTAAATAATAAATGTTTAATCCTGTTGCGGAGAATAAAAGGAAACTTTTAAATAATTGTTGCTTATTTTGAGTCAGACTTTATTTTAATTAAGCTAAAAGTAGTTATTGTTTTTTTATGTGAAGATCTAGGCTTAAAGGAGGTTTTAACACAATCTCCACAGGCGCCTTTAGGTGTTTTTATAATAAACAGCAGGTTTCTCAGGTATTTCATGTGATGGACTCTTTGACCTGCGTGCGTGTCTTCCTGTCCAAAGGTTTCCATCCTGTCCTCGTTTGAGAGCCGTCTGATGCAGCTGGAGAACTCCATCATCCCGGTCCACAAACAGACGGAGAACCTGCAGCGGCTGCAGGAGAACGTGGACAAAACCCTGTCCTGCATGGACCACGTCATCAGCTACTACCATGTGGCCAAAGACACGGACCGCATCATCCGGGAGGGGTGAGGACCGCCTCTGAGTCCAGATGTGTGAACGTGGTTCTGCATCGTGATGTTTGTTCTGTCTCAGACCTGCAGGCAGACTGGACGAGTATCTGGCTTGTATCGCAAAGATCCAGAAAGCTGTGGAGTATTTTCAGGACAACAACCCTGACAGTCCCGAGCTCAACACAGTGGTACGGCCATCACCTGCTGTTTGTTTCCATCTGAAACGGTTTGCTGGACTGTCCATGAGTTTTTGATGGACTCTTCAGAACATCCTGGTTATCTTCATGGCTCCACATGTCGTATAAAAATGCAAAGACAATTTAGGAAGCTGTTTGAAGTTATTTTAAAAATGTTTCTGCAGAAAGCTCGTTTTGAAAAAGGCAAAGAGCTGCTGGAGGCGGAGTTCCGTAGCCTCCTGACCCGCTACAGTAAACCCGTCCCCCCCATCCTCATCCTGGACACCATCAGCGTGGACGAAGACATGGAGCTGCAGGAGGAGGTGGTTCTGGAACATCTGCCCGAGGCTGTGCTCCAGGACATCATCTGCATCTCTGGCTGGCTGGTGGAGTACGGACGCAACCAGGGTACGGCTGTCGGTTCGGTTCTTACAGCCCCGGCTCCGAAGGGGTCGGGGCGTCGTGTAAAATGTAAACGACAACAACAGAGCGCAGCGATTCACAAATCTGATCGCTCCTATTTTACTAACAGTGAAACAGCAAACGTCAAATGTTTAAACGAAGACGTTGTTCAGCATCAGCCTGTGATCTAACAAGGTTCAGTCAGGTCCTCTGCTCAGATGATGATTCTTCTTCTTCCTTTCCTTCTTGTTAGGACCAGACTTATCCTTGTCAGATTTTTCTGCCTGGCTTATTGAGTGTGCTTCAAGTTTATTGATTCAAACTTCAGTATTTTAGTTTTTTTTCTTTTGCAGATTAAAAAAAGACTAAAATGTGATTTGATCTGATTCTGATTGAGGATTAAATCAGTAACACTGTTGGTTTAATTCGTCTTTGAGCAGATGTCATGACTTTTTGCTGCAACATGAATAAAATCTGTTTTAGACGTACGATCCTTCAGCATTTGTCAAAATAAGATCAAGTAAAATGATAAAAACACGAGTATTTCAGTCCATCATAAGAAATGTTAACAGTTTATGTTTGTGCTCAGAGGGAAAAAAAAAAAAAGATTTACATCTTTAAATATAAAATCGTGCTGGACTCCCGTTGAAGTGACGTTTCTTCTGTCCCTCTCAGATTTCATGAACGTGTACTACCAGATCCGGTCCAGCCAGCTGGATCGCTCCATCAAGGGTCTGAAGGATCATTTCCGTAAGAACAGCGCCTCCTCGGGGATCCTCTACTCGCCCGCTGTCCAAACCAAACGCAAGGACACGCCCACTAAGAAGGCGCCGAAGAGACCAGGTCAGCTGCAGACGCCTTGTTTTTGTCTCTACGACTCTTTTTCCTCCTTCCAGCCACGACAAGCTGCTTCTGTTGTCGCTGAACGTTTGCTCCTGTCTTGGGTTTTAACCGTCCTCCATCTTGTCCTCTCTTCTAACCCGTGTTGTGGCGACAGTCTACCTCCCAGGTAAAACAAAGCTCCGGCGTGTGCGTGCTGCTGTCTCGTTTCCTCTCTCGGCTCAAATGGAGTTTATTTTTAACGTAAAGACCTTTAGTTTCACGGTGACGTGTGAGTCACTCAGAAAAAGTGAGGTTCATTAAAAACAACAGGACGGTCGCGGCTCCAGACTCACCTCCATCCAGCTGTTGCTGTGAAACTAAAGGTTTGTTGTGTTTCGTGCGCCTGTGTTTGTGTGTAACTAATGTCATTTCCCAGCTTTTTTTAGTCGTGAAACCTGCGCTGCATTTCAAATAGTTAGTTTAAATGGTTCGATGCTTCAGGTGTGAAGTTTGGCTGATAGGCAGCGCAGATGGTTGTTTCACCGTCACTGTAAGACAGAGTCCACTGCTTTTATTAATAATCCTTAAATGTTTCAAATGTTTCCAACATAAACATCCTCTGTGTGACAAAAAGGATAAATCAGGTCATCTGGACAGATCCTTTTTGGAAGAAGCGTTTTGTCTTTCATCCGAAAGACTTCATCAGTCTGAAGCCTGCCATCGAGGTCTGTTGTATAAATAGCACCTCCTCGTTTCAAGACGGCCTGCTGTGGAGTTCCCAGAACTTTACACACGCAAAAAGGAGAACCACCCATCAAAAGTCCAGATGACATGATTTAACTTTTTGTTATCATCTACCTGGATGGTTGAGCTTCCAAACCTTTTATCCGAACCATTTGGTGTCCTCAGGCTGTTTCTGTGAGGAGCAAGTTGTTCATCTGGCCCAAAACATTTGATTGATACGCTGATGATCGATTGTTTGGACCAGGAGTCTGCAGCCTCTTTGATCGAACGAGCCACTTCTGCCACCTCGCTCACTAAATACAATGTGGAGCTGCAAAAGCTGCTTGTCAACTGGTGGCCCATGGGCCACTTAGAGGTCGTTGCAGGAGGGCTTTTCTGGCCAGTTGGAGTGACATTATAAAACTAAAAATACATACAGTAATGAATTTTTACATTTATTGATATTTTTGCATTTTAGGATCAAAGGAAAGACCAAAGCAGGGAAATAACCAAGTCTGCAGACTTCTGCAAGTCTTTTTTCTGATTCAGAATTCAGTATACCACTTTGAAGTAATAAAACATAAATTTAAAGAATGCAGAAAACGAGACATCTTTCTGAACAAGTTGATGTTTTATTTTTTGAAAGAATGATCCGCTGTAAGCCTGGAGGTTGGATAAGTGAAGTAGCTAAATGTAAATGTTTTGTGAAGTAGTATCTTTCACAAATTTACAGAAAATTAACAACAAAAAAACTGCTAAAACTCACATTTTCTGTTGTGGGTATAAAAAAAAAACATTAAAAACAGTATGACGTTAGTGTTGGTCAAAGCTTTAAAGGGCCACAGATGAGAGCGTTAGCTGAAAGAAGCACAGTGTTTCCATATTCCAGCTGTTTGACATGAATTTAAAGTTGTGTGTTCAGGTGCTTCACCTCTGCAGAGAACTTCTCCACCTCAGATGAGTCGATGTTTTCCAGCTCTCCGCTCCGTTTGTTGTCAGATTTTAAACATTTTGTTTTACTACAAGTGAACTTGGTTAAATCAGTGGGATCACAGATGAACTTGTGCTGCTCCGAGTTAAAGAGCTGTCGCTGTAAACGGAGGTCCAGTCCGGGTCAGACGTTCTGACCGAAGCTGCTGCTGTTGGTTGCTTTGTGAAGGTCTGACGCTAACGATGCTAACGTGCTAACCGTTCATCAGTTCAGTGAGCGGGGTGGGGGGGGGGG
>JARVGS010000614.1:29637952-29648131 GCA_031762315.1 Hypsolebias antenori
GTCAAGCTGGGCCCCCCCCCCCCCCCCCCAGGGGCCAGAGTTATTCAACTTCTGCTGGTTTGACTCGTGTTTACTCGATGAGCACAGCTGGTTCTGGTGAGCGGTCGGAGGGGTCCGGGTGCACTCGACTGCTCGGACCTCCCGATTCTGTTGATACAGTTGCCTTCCCTGAAACCTGACAACAGCTCATGACATGGATTCTGCCCCCGGCAGTGACCCCCCCCCCCACCTCCAGCAGCCTCCTGGACCTGGACTGTAGAGGTCACAGCTGAGCTCCGAGTCCTGAAGCAGAACTGAATCCTCTGATCGTTCAATGGGTTCCCTACAGCTCGCTCGACCTGATCGAACGTCACCCGAGG
Organism: Hypsolebias antenori; assembly: GCA_031762315.1. Classification (NCBI taxonomy): domain Eukaryota; kingdom Metazoa; phylum Chordata; class Actinopteri; order Cyprinodontiformes; family Rivulidae; genus Hypsolebias; species Hypsolebias antenori. Next base: position 29,638,312 of record JARVGS010000614.1, read on the forward strand.
GCCTGAAGACAACAACAACAACAACAACATCAACAACAACAACAACATCAACAACAGCTGTCATGACTTTATGTCCAACGGATCATGAACACATCCGGTCCAGTTGCTCAGAACTTTCTCACCAATCAGCTGGATTGACTCAACCCACACCAGGACCGCCGTCAGCAGAAGAACCACCACAGATTTTACTGCTGAAGGAACATCTGAGTCACTGCAAACTTCTGAGCAATCAGGTCCAAGTCGCAGCCGAAGGCCCTGCAAGCAGCCGAAGGCCCTGCAAGCAGCTGAAGCTTGTGTCTGTTGACCTGCACAGACCGCAGCCCGCCTGACGCAGGTCAGTCACACGGTTCACGCCTCGGCGTGGTTTTCAGCAGAAGTGCTTTGTTTACGCTGAGCGCAGACCCTCGTTTCAGAGCTGCGCCTCAATATGTCTGTAAAACCACCGGAGGGAACGCTTCGAAACTGCACGTGTGCGTCGTGCACGAGAAACTGACGTGATCCAGAGACAGCAGAGCGTTAATGAAGGACCACAGATTAACGTAACTTACGTGCACAAAACACTGATTTCACGTGGCTCTGCAGTTTGACTCACAACCAACGAGGAGTTTGCAGCAGAAAACAGAAAACATGGCCGCACCACTCTGTTACAAACAAACAAACAAACAAACAAACAAACAAACAAACAAACAAACAGTTTGAGCTCAGATAGTGAAGAAGCATCCAAACAAAGGATTCATGTTACCGGAGCAACATTCACATTAAACCTGCTGCCTTCGTTTGTCTTTCCACAAATGACCTCTGCGCCTAGAGGACAAACACTTTCAAAATAAAAGCGTTGTTTGCGCCAGCAGAGCCTGCACCTGACGGTCAGACCTCGGCTGGTTTCATAACGTCCCCCATCACGTTTCTGCAGTTTGTTTGTGTTCCCCGTCGTCGGCTTTATTTTCTTTCCCCACGCTGTTGAGGGCCGCAGGTTGACTTCCTGTTTCTGTCTGGAAAACAAGGGCAGCGTTTTCCACGACTGCTGTGTTTGTTTGGGTCCAGGCAGCTCCGCGGGCCCACGGACCACACATCAGCTTCACTTGGACCCGCTCGCTTGGCGCCTGATCCCAGGGATCAAAGTTTTCATGATTACAGGATTTAAAAATGAAGTTTGAGTTTTTATTTCTATGTTAAGCTGCTCGTTCTGCTTCAACAGAACTAGTCAGTGAAAACTTTAAAAAGTGATAAAACAGCATCAACGCACATCCACAGATTAATAATCTGTCGCATGGACACAGATTTAGCACAGAGGTGTTGACGTCTGTTGCTTTTCTGTTTCCTGTTGGAGGAAAATGTAGTGACTTCACCGAGTTTTGAGTTTTTTTTTTTAATTCAACTTGTTCTTTTGTAAATCTGCGCTGCTTCAGTTGACATGAAACACATTTAATCGTGGAAAAGACGGTGCAGAGGTCACAGATAAATCCAGTTTAATCGTCCGACGCTCCGACAACGTCCAGCGCTGGACTTCATTTGGTTCAAAGGAGAAAGTCGTGTCTTAATTAAACAAAGTGTATCCTGCAGAAGTTAAACCAGTGTGTCTCTGGTTTATCAGTCCTCCAGAGTCTGAGCTGGACCTGATCACGTGCCACCAGCGTGGACTCTGATTGGCTGAAGCACCACGGTCATTACCCGATCCAAGTGGGCCCACCGCTGTAATCTGTGTTAGATTGTGTGTAATTTAATATTAATGTAAATTCTTGTGGGCCGGCTGGAATCAGCAGTGGGCCACATATGGCCCGAGGGCCACCAGCTGACGGCGGCTTCACAGGCTCAGCTTTAGATGAAGCTCGTCCTCCTGCCAGTTGTTGGAGGTCCACATCAGGTCTGTCAGTACCAACATAAACTGAGTATTTGTATCAAATACTATCAGTAATACAATCTATTTTCTAGAAGTATTTTGATTTGCTAAAAGTAAAAGTTTTGGCTCAACACTCTGCAGAACGGGCTCCGTGACGTCTCAGAAAACTCTGATTGGTCCAAAGCGCCATCTTTAGTCATGTGACCACAGTCTGGTGGCTCTGGGCGCGCTCCTTTTGAGTCAGTCAGAAGATGACGAGTGGGGGCGGGAGGAGTCTCAGATCGATGGAGAGCAAGGTGTTTGCATGTGGGAGGAGCCTCCACCTTAACCAGGGCCGACCAGTCGGAGCAGCCTCAGTTTATTGTGATGAATAACAGCTGACAACAAATCCAACATGACAAAATAAACCAGAACTCAGCTGCAGTCTAACTCAGACTGTCGTTGTTTAAATTCAGCTTTTTCTTTGACGATCACTTTTAGATCTCAGTTTAGCTGACAGACCTGACACAGACCGTGCCCACCCGGCAAACCGCTTTGTACCCCGTGCTGCAAATGATGCACAGCCACTGATTCATTCCAGAGGTTCACAAGACGCATTAAAGTGATTCAAAAATCTCATAAAATGAAAGCACTTGAGCTTCTCTGCAAGTGAAACTGAACTCGTTCTTAAGCTTTAAATGAGAAGATTTTAGGATAAAAACACTAAAAATGTTTCAAGTGGCTCATTATTTGCAAACTAAATGAGTCGCCGCTGTGCAGCCTCCATGCCACACGTTGATGCTGGAGCACAGGATGTTTTTTTAAAGGACTTCCTGCGACATATTTCATGTTTCCTCTGCTGAGTCTTGGTGTGACGATAAAACACTAAATATATATTTTTATTGATGAGGCTTCGAAGCTTGTGTCTCTTCCTGAAGCAGAGATTCATGACACCGTGTCGGAGCTTCAAACTCCACCGTCACGCGACAAACCTTCGGACGCCATCATGGCGTCGCGTCGCTTCATCTGGGCTCAGAAAGTTTCAACATGTTGTGAACCAGCCACAGTTTCACAGATGTGAACACTTGGTGCCGTGCAGATGTTTAAGACGCAGCATTATTCCCAACAAACGTTGAGTCGTGGGATTCACGGGTTTCCAGCCACACTCACTTTCTCCACAGCTGCCTTTTATCCCGATCATCCACCACTCCACACCTGCACCTCATTTGGAGGACTCCTCTGCTCAGTGTACGAGCTCCTGCCAGATGTTGACACCTAAACAGCTGGTAAACTTGTTTTAAACAGTTTTACTAAGCTTGAAATCTTCTCTTCCAACTTCTGCTCCTTCAAGTGTTCCAGGACCTCCTCGTTCCTTGTCGCTTCGCCCCGACATCGTCAACTATCCAAACACCAACGTGCTCCTCTCTCCATCCACACTCTCCTCCTCTGGATCATCTTCTCTCCTGTGGAAGACCTCGTCTCTCCCTCCGCTCCGGCTCCTTCTACAAACACAAAGACTCGTAAGAAAAAGACTCTTAAGAAAAAGACTCGTAAGAAAAAGACTCGTAAGAAAAAGACTCGTAAGAAAAAGACTCGTAAGAAAAAGACTCGTAAGAAAAAGACTCAGCGAACAAGATTCATTATTCGGACCTGAAGATAATAAATACTAATAATAATGATAAAATTAACAACGTGTCCTTTTCCCTTCCGGCTCTGAACGTCAACAACACCTGTAAATAAAAAAACTTGTTCGCCTCTCACTCCGCTTGCTTCAGGTCAGCATTTTCTGAAATCATGCTGGTTGTGAGCAGATGGAATTATGGGAAGTAAACTAAGTGTATTTTGAATTTTAGAAAGTAAATTGTGTAGTTTGGTGATTTTCAATAAACTGTTTTCAAAATCTGATCTTGTTCCACCAAATTAAATGTGTCACACACACACACACACACACACACACACACACACACACACACACACACACACACACACACACACACACACACACACTTGGTTCCAGTGTTCAGTCAGTGTGTTGTGTGATCAGATTGAATGTGGATGACTCTCAGCTACTACCACACTGAACCTGTAAACACCATCCAGTTTGTACATTTGAGCAGCCGTGTCGGCCATCTTTATTCCGGTTGACTCAGAAGCTCATCAGAGAGTCCATCCAACGGTTCACGAGATATTTTGCTAACAGACAGGCAGTTAGGTGCGTGCCCGTCTTTCACAACAGTTTTATGAACTCAAACATAATTTCTCATTTGAGCTTTGAGCAGCGTGATGATGCTTGTTACAAAAACCAGACCCCCCACCCACACACGCACAGCTTCACCACTGACATTCCAGCTGTGTCCACCCCCCCCCTCCCCGCCCCCACCCCTGTAATTTTTTTGTTCAATTATTTTTATTCTTTTTTTTTTTCTTGCAGTCTCATTCATTTCTGGGCCTTTGCTCCTGAAAGCTCTGATGGCTCAGACCCGTCTGGCTGGTGGTGGTTGGGGGGGGCTGAAGTCCGGCCTTGGCGTGGGCACACAGACTGAGGGGCGGCAGCAGCAGCGGCGGCAAAACCTTTCCAGGAACGTCTCAAATAAATCAGGTGTGAAAGCTGAATGGAAAAACTGCTCGTTGTCCAAACGTCGGCCCGGTCAGGACCAGAGTTTGACGCCTTTTGTCTTTTTCTTTCAAACAGAAGATGAAAATAAAAACCTCTGAGCGTGAACAGTTCTTTATGTTCTCACTGATCCTTCTCCTCACTCACGTTCACGTTGTTCCAAAACAACACAAGAGCTTCATGTTGCTGCTCGATGTGAGGAGCAGCCCAAGACTCGTTTGGGTCTGTCTTCAGCTGGGTGGGGTCGTGATGATCTGGGTGGGGTCGTGATGATCTGGGTGGGGTCGTGATGATCTGTGAGGTCAGCACTGCTCAGATCTTTTAATAAAACATTTAAACTGGGTGTCATTTTAAAAAAGTCAAATCTCTTAACTCTGATGTTTGTCTCCTGGAAACAAAGCATTGAAAAGATCTGATGAGGCATGAACCAGGAAGTGGAGTGGGTAATATGAACCGTTAATATCTTACCTGTTGTAGATATGATTGATCTTAAAGTGCTTGTGACATCAAACGTTTCTCATGAACATGAATGCATTTTTGGAAAGATAACAAAAATAACATATTTAAAAATGTGTCGCTGAGATGAACAGTTGAGATCCTGGCATGCACAGTAGCAGGAAGTGATGTTATCAACAGGAAGAGACATCAAAGGGGGGCACCTGCATGTAAACAGAGCATCAGTGACTAACAACAGAGAAGCAGAGAAGATGTTTCTTTAGATTATTTTGAGTCTGTATCAGAGAGACGGAGTCAGAGTTCAAACATGTTGTTTCAATAAACCACAGACCAGGAAGTTCCCTGATGATGTCACTTCCTGTTTCATTTTGTCTGCTCCAAGTTCAAAAGAAAACATGACAGTTACTGTACGTGACAAAATGGGTACAATCATACCAAATTTTGTGAAAATTAAAATGTCCTTCTGATTTTTTGTCTTTGCATGACACAAATGTCATTTTTTATCGATCTGAGATCGTTGGAGACTAAAATTAAAATTTCATTTTGAATGAATTCTGAGTTTTTGCAATCAGCGAATTGTTTGATGCAATTTTTAAAAATCACAACCTACGTTTGCGTGCACCACTTGCGTGTTCACAGTTGTGCACAGCCACGTTTATGACTGATTTCCCTGGAGTGCACTTTAGACAAAGGCGGGTTTGATCCAGTTTTTTAATCAATATTATTTTATCAGCAGTGTGGCTTTTAGATTTGAACCTTTGTCTTAGAAATGTTCTCCTGGGCAGGAGTCAACATCTGGACGTCTGTCAACCAAACTGGATCACTGCTGCCCTAAAGCATCTCTCTAAAAAGTCAAATTTTTTTTGTTTTGTTTATTCAAGCAGCTTTTATTTTGTTGGAGTTCAGTTCTGTCTGCTTCCTGAAGTCACAAGAGGAGCCAACAAGCCACATCTTGGACCATCTCCTTGATGAGCTGCAGGAGCACAAGAGGCTGCAGAAGACCTCCAGTAGCTGCCGGAGCATTACATCCTAACGTTGTGTTTCTGGCCACTCTGCACTATCTGATGAAAGATCAACTTTGTGCTCCTTCGTGTTTTCAACGTTTGCTTCTGCTGACTTCCTGTTCCTGCTGTACGACCTCGAGCTCTCTTATGACTTCCTGTCTCCTCGCCACTTCTCAACCTGGAACTCTCCACGGACGTTTTCCTTTGCTCACTGGAATCACTGGATCACCTGGTCCTTCAAACAAGACACAAGTCCTCCTGTAGGAAAGAAAAGCATTACCATATTTTTCTGAGTATAAGTCACATCAATTAAAAAAGAAAGCATCATGAAGAGGAAAAAACATACGTCGTGTCGGCGTATAAGTTGCATTAATTATGTGTCACCACTGACCCGCCATGTTAATTATGCGTTTATTTAATGGTCAAAACAGCTTAATTTCACCTGGGTGGTGCCATCCATCCATCCATCCATCCATCCATCCATCCATCCATCCATCCATCGTGGCTGGAGCCGTGAGCTCTCCAGCGTTCCTCCGCCTGCACCAGCAGAGTGATGCGAGCATACACGGGAAGACTCGCGGTTGCAGTTCTTCAAAATTTAAAGCGTCAGTCAAAAATTGTGTTATGGACATGGAAAACAAACGTATAAATCTATGCAAGAAAAAAAAAAACCCTGCGACTTATACGCTGGCAAATACGGTATTCACCATTCCTTCAGTTACTGAACCTTCTCCTTGCTCCCCAGGGTTCCATTGCCTCCCCGTGCACATTGCTCATAAACACTGTTAATCCTTTACTTGGTCTCAAGATCTCTTCTCTTCAGTCCATCTTCTTTAAACGTTACAAATTAGAGTTCAACGTTTCTGCTGCTGCTATTTTATTAGACAGCAGCTAAAACGTTTGGGAGCCACAAAGCTGAAAAACATTTAAATTAGACTTCTTCAGTGGGTTCGTGTTCATTTCCTGGCCTTTCTTCAATGTACCCGTTTCTAACCACGAAACATAAACTAGATGTTTGAAAGATTTTTGCTCGTCATGAGAAGCTGCTCAGGTTCACAGAAACTGCGTGACAAAAGAAAATGTTTTGTTTTGTGGTAAAGGAAATAATTTCCACTGACGTGGACGCAGGAGCTATTTTAAGATGGCCACAAAGATTTAGACTTGTATTTTCAACATAATGTCAAATATGTGAGACATGAAAACAGAAATTACAAAAATCCAAGTGACAACCAAAATCTGGCATCGGCTTGAATATTTTCCACAGTTTTGCGGTGGTCTGTGGTAGACCGGTCCGGTCCACACAGTGAAACACTTTTAGAGCAGGAAACCAAAGTTGATTTGCAGGTGACGAGTCCCTCCGGTGGGAAAAGGCTTCACGGTGAACAAATCCACCGTTTGTCCGTTTTACCGCTGAATAAACAGGAAATTCAAGGGAGAACCACAGGAAGTTGGATTACAAAATGACCAAATCTCTCAGAGTCCCTTTGAACTGAGGGCTAAATCAGATGAACCGTTCTGAAAGTTACAAAACTGTTGGAGCTCCAGCACCTACACCTGCAAAGGTTCTGGTAAACGGACTGGTCCGGACTTCAGGGGTGAAACTGGAGGCTTGAGAAGTCAAGGCCAAGAATTCCTCCTGTCTTTGTGGAGTCGCACCAAAGCAGGATTCTGTTAAAAACATGCCTGGGATTTTTTCCCGGTGAAAGTGCGGCGGTGATTCATCGTGTTTACTCACAGACTTTCCCCACGGAGAGGCTTTTGCCACCAAACAGTCCATGAAAACACAGGATCAAGACATGAAAGGCTCTTTAAAGATTGTTCCAGTCAGGAGCATGAAATAACCCTGTGACAAAAAGCAGCTGACATGGCAGGACACGATGTCCCTCATCCGTTCAGACTCTGGTCTCAATCTGGTTGCTTACAAAGCCCAAAATAAAAGCAGGTTGCTCCCTGGAATGTGGCTTCATGGTTCCACTGGAGCTTCACACACAAACAGGTCCTCACCTGACGGCTTCAAACAGGAAGTCAAGTGGTTTCACTTTGGATTCAATCAGTTTAAACGTCTCAGCATGTTGCAGAGGAAGTCTTTTCAGGTTCAGGACCACGGGTTTGGTGTCAGGTTAACGTTTGAGAAGCATCACCTTCTGTGAATTACAGTTTTATACCGTCAGACACAAGAACGGTGTTTTCAGCTGCTCCCTTCTTCAGGGGTTGCCACAGCGAGCCACCTCACATGAAAGATTTGCTCATTTGTTTTACACTGGATGCCCTTCCTGACGCAACCTGGGCTTGAACCAACAACCTCAGGATTACAAGACGCCGGCACTGACCACTGAGCCACTGCAGCCTTTCTACCATTCAACATAATAATTAATAAAAATGTGTTTTTTCTCTTGTTAATCTGCTTTAGATTTTTATTTGATAAACTTTTCCAGTTTTTTAGGAGACAAAGGCCAGTGTGGGTACAAAATGGGCAGAGGTGAGAATATGTGAATGGAAGAATGCATGAATGGGGTGAACTTCTTTATTTTCTTTTTTAAAGTTTGGGTACACAGTGACCAAAGCTGCGGTTCTGGTAGTGTTCATGTTGACTTCTCCATTCTGCACCCAGATGAAGGGCCTTTGGGTGTATGTGTCACACGCTCATCACAACCGTTTTGTACCCATTGGTACCAAATAAGAACCTCTGGGTTTGACCAGAAACCAGTTAATATCTAGTAATTTAGAGGCGGCAGATCATCCGTTCCTTTTTGATGTGAAACAGTTGGTGCTGAACGTCTGAGCATCAACGATTCAGAAACGACCCGGTCATTTTCCCTCGAAACCTCCGCGTTATGTAGAGGAAGAAGTTGCACAAACCATCTGACCACGATGCCATCATCATTCAAAACAGAGTTCAGGAAATCATCTTTTAAAGAATCCCATCCATGACTGTACATCCATTTTCTGCAGATTATCTGGAGCCGGCCGGAGGATCGGTGAGGACGAACCTGAGAACTGATGAGATTTGAAAGCACGGGATGGGTTTGGAGCTTTTCCCGTTACATCGTGAGGTCGGCTGAGATCTTTCCTCCTGGACGGGCTGGCCCTGCAGTGACCCCACCCTCATATTTTAAAGACAGAGCATTAAATCTTTATTTAATGCAAAGCTGTTAGCTGAAGTTTAGCCAACGGTCAAAGAAGCTGCAACAATCTGACAGACACAGGAAACGCCTCAGTTTAGTCCCAATAAAAATGATTTTTAACATCTCGTGAACTGATTCAGTCACAAGTGACATCAGAGGAGCCGCTTCTTTTGTGTATTTCAGAAAAGATCATTTCACTGCACCTGTTTAGTTCACGAGTATTTAACTTGTTTTGAATTACGTATTTTACTGATTACCAACAGGTTACCAGGCTTTTATATGTTTTATACAATCTGCTTCTTTTACATCTACGTCAAAATAAGAAAGGTAAAAATATAAAATAAAATAAAAAGCAAGAACAACTCTGGTTTCATAAATAAAGACGCTTTCATTTGAAACTCTGAATAATTTAGTAATCTGTTTAAATTAATGACTCATAGATAATAATCCTCTGGATGATTCTTCTTGTTGAAATGTTTCATTTTTTATCCAGAAGACTTCTTCAGTCTGAGGAGCTGCAACAAACTCAGTCTTATAAATAACACCTTCTCATGGTGGTTTGTTGCTGACAGCCAGAACCAGCTGTTCACATGATAAAGGAGCTCCATCAGCCTAATGATGGACTCTTAGTGCCCTGGTGGCTGCGTCAAAATGAGTAAAAGAAGATCAAACTACTCCAACACCAAGAATTGTTTTTACTAGTTGTCTCATGTTATGAGACCACTCTGCACAGAAGATGTTGGAGTCAGTCTCCACCATCACAGACATCTACACCTCCAGATGCAGGAAGAGAGCCACCTGC
>JARVGS010000614.1:29669434-29684411 GCA_031762315.1 Hypsolebias antenori
ATGTTGAAAGCACAACAGAGAACATCAAATGAGACCAATCAAACTCTTGTTGAGGAACCTGTGACCAAGAAAAGATGCTGTTTATCTGATTTGAGTTGATGTAGATTCTGAAACAGGTCCTTAATTTGAAAAAGGTTTTAATTTTGGCCCCTTTTGTGAGTGAGTTTGACAACCCTGGTTTGGACTAAAGCATTTGATTTGTGACATTTTGCAGGTTTAATGAGACTTCACGCTACTGACAAAACATACATTCACAATTTATTACAGGACACCGCCGTGTTTTTTTAATTGCCATAGCACGTGCAGGTTTTGTACAACAGAACTGAGTGGAAAGTGTTGTGTACTTGCAGAACTTTATGACGACTGGAGTTCTATTTTTAACCAACTCCGTGATAAAACTTTGGCTTTCGTGCGGTTACTCATCTACAGCCGCTGCTCAACAGGAATGAGGCAGTAAATGCACCATTTTTATCGTTTTGATTTTTAACTGAATATAACCTGCATGAGACGCACAGAGAACAGAAGAAACTCTAACGAGAACAATCGCAACACATTTAGAATCTCGAAAGTTTCAGATTTATTCTTATTTACACAAAACAAGGCTGGAGAAGGAGAACCACAGAAAAACATTCCCAGATTGCAACAGCAGCACATCTTCAGTTCAATCAGATAAAAAAACAACTGCATGAGTTAATTTCAGATAAATAGTGTTAAATTATTATTTTTATATACGAATGTTTCTGTTCAGCGCCTGAGACGACTTCTGTTGTGACTTGGAGCTTTAGAAATAAACTGAATTAAAATTGGTCGGTTAACACAAGGTCAACAGTGCAACAAACTGTTCAGGATGAGAAGAACTGATCTGAATCGCTATGAGAAAAACAAACAAGAAATACTAAAGCATGCAATGAAAATACAAAAATTAAATGAAAAAGAACTATATTATTTACAAGGTCCAAAAGAAATATAAAAAACAACAACATGGTAGAATATAACAGTGCAAGTATGATGAATTAGTATAAATAAGTATTTCACAGGTAGTAATATTAGCTTAGATGAACGTGATATACTGTATATTTCACATAACATAAACTACACAGGTTGTGTGACAGGTTATTGCACAGGTGGTAACACTGAGATGAATTATGATGGTAAGGTAGTGACGTACATGATACAGCCACATAGTGCAGCAACAATAAACATATTAGCTGTCACAGATGTGTCTTGATGTTGTTTCCAGTTGTTTGGTGTTATTTATCAAGAGTTCAGTAATCTGACAGTTTGTGGATAATAACTGTCCTTTAGTCTTTATGTAATGATGACAGACTCCTGCATCGTCTGCCTGAGAGTAGTAGATGGAAGAGTGCTTGTGCTGGGTGGGTGTGGTCCTTAATGATGCTGCGCTTTCTGACTGGTGCAGTTCCCGTCCCACCCTGTGATGCAGCCTGTCAGCAGGCTCTCAGTGGTGCACCTATAGAAGTTGGTGAGGATGCAGGCGTTCGTACCAAACTTCTTTAGTCTTCTTAGTAGAGTCTTTGTTGGACTTTCTGGACCACAGTGTCTCTGTGTGAAGTCCAGGACAGATCTTCAGTGATGTGAACACTGAGGAACTTGAAGCTGCTGACCTGCTCCACCTCAGTGTTGTTTATGTAGATGGTGGAGTGCTGGCCTCCACACAGTTTCCTGAAGTCCACGATCATCTCTTTCATTTTGCTGACATTCAGTGAGAGGTCATTTTCCTGACTCAGTGATTTCACCTCATCTCTGTAAAACTGAAACTAAATAGAATAAGAATAAAACACAAAATTACTGTGAATTAAAAACTGCAGAACTTTGCTGAAATTTGCTAAGGAACCTGAAAATGAGCTGAACAGCAGCTGAAAGTAAAAAAAACATCATAATGAAAGCTCTGAATCATGTCACAAAGCACTCCTGTCGACTCCTTCCATTTCTGGCACGCTGCACCAGTTCTGCGTTTAGCGTCTTCTTCACAGCTTCCATTTATCACCGACAGGTTAAAATAAAAAGCATCCTTTTCGTTTGGTGTAAAAAGTTTTGTGTGATTTTGTCAGATCAGTTCAGATGTTTGTTGTTCCTCCGAGAGAAACTTGATTGAAATGTCAAGAACGTAAAACAAAGACGAGACAAAGCACAAGCTGTTGCAACAAATCTGACCAAGTCCAGCCCCAAACAAGATTTTTTAATATTGAAATATCAATCAAAAGAGACAAAAGACAGATGAAGTGTAACTTTAATAGCCAAAAAGCCTTAGCCGTTTGATTTAATTACATTTATTGCATTTGGATCAAACGTACATTTATGTCTCTTGCTCTTTGCTCCTAGTGGAGCGACCTCCAGCCAGATGGAAGAAGAACAAGTTCTTCCTTAAAGGATGATCGCTGCTGACTTTACCTATCGAACTGTTTGTTTCATCTAAATTCCTGACGAGGACAGTTGGTGTATGCCAGTTGTTTTACTGTCCATGTTCACAATAAAAGACCAGGTAGAGTCCAAGTCATGTGACTTGAGTCCACCCCTCTGCCAGTACTGAATGGGAACCAGCTGCACGGACGCTGAAACAAAACCCCGTAGAACAAGTAACGTCTGATCTCACACAACCTTCGTTTTCATCTGAATGTAAATAAAGTTTTATGTCTACAGTTTGCCGCTCTAAAACAGTGCAGCATGGCAGAAAGAATTGCTACTGATACACACTAAATAAATCAGAAGGCTTCCTGACAAATCTCGACCAGACAAATGAAGCGTTTTTTCTTTTCCTCCACAGAAACTGAACGATGCCTACACGGTATACATCTGTGAGTCCTGCAGATGGAAGTGTGAAGACTAAAAACGGATCCCGCCCTAAGAAGCAGCGTTACATCCGCAAGGAGGGCGGCTGCAACGTCCTGTTTCGCCACGTTCCACACGAGTGGCTGCTGTTTGTGACCGACATCTTCACCACCTTGGTGGAGATCAGGTGGAGGGTGATGTTCCTGATCTTCGTCTCGTCTTACATCCTGTCTTGGCTTTTCTTCGGCATCCTCTTCTGGATCATCGCTCTGGCCCACGGAGACATCAGAGACCGCAACAATGACCCTTGTGTGTTCGAGGTGCGCAGCTTCACGGCAGCTTTCCTTTTTTCTCTTGAAACTCAAACCACCATTGGGTATGGCTTCAGGGGGATGTCTGAGAACTGCGTGATTGCCATCATCGTTGTCACCGTCCAAGATGTCTTGAGCTGCGTCATTGACACATTCGTCATTGGAATTGTTGTTTCCAAAATGGCCTCAGCCAGAAAAAGGGCACAGACAGTTGGCTTTAGCAATCGTGCAGTCATCAACCTTCGAGATGGTTATCTGTGTCTTTCCTGGAGGATCGGGGACTTCCGCAGGTACCACATGGTGGAGGGCACGGCTCATGCTCAGATTGTCTACTCCATGGTGCACACAACAGGGAAGGTTCACTTACGCTATGAAGACCTGACCATCCAACAAAAGGACATTGTCCTGGTCACACCGACCATCATCTTCCACAGGATTGAACCTGGCAGCCCTCTGTACAAAATGGGTTTGGAAGAGCTCCGGAAAGCAGACTTTGAGCTGGTGGTGTCATTCACCTACACAGACGACTCCACCGGCATGCTGCATCAGACTCGGACGTCGTACACGCAAGATGAAATTTTCTGGGGTCATTTGTTCCAGGAGATGATCAGGGTGAGCAAGAAGCACTACAAGGTGGATTACAATTTGTTCAATTACACTGCAAAGGTTCTGATACCCATGAGCAGTGCTGAGGAGTACGACCACAAGAAGCGCCTGGAGCTCCCCGTTCGACTTTCACCACGACGTTCACCCAGATGGTCTCCACGGTCTTCTCCTAAGCCCACACTGCAAAACCATCAAGAAAAGTGTCTGAAACCCCCAGCGGTGACAGTGGAACTGATGGAAGAGACCAGTTCTGACTTAAATGATCCAATGTACCAAGGGGAAGGTCATCTTCAAGACTCTTTGACTGTGACAAATGACTTTAACCCATAAAGAGATGATGTTTGACTTTACAAGATAAACTGAGCCAGCTATCTTCAGAGAGACAATTCATTTGAGGAACATCAAGGGTACTTGACCATTCAGCTTCTGCTGCTTATCTGTGGTCAGGTCTTGGAGGCAACAGGGAAACAGGCGTCCTTTCCCTCAGTGACACTCTGCAACTCCTCCTGGAAGATCCCGAGGTGTTCCTGGGCCAAAAAGGACTCACATTCCCTTCCGTGAGTTCTGTCTGTCCCGGGTTTCCTCCCAGCAGTTCATGCCTGGAAAACCTCCGGATGAAAGTGACTGAACCACCTCAGCTGACTCCTCACAACAAGGAGGAGGAGCAGCTCTGAACTCCCCCTGGACGATGGAGCTCCTCACCTTATCTTTAAGACTGTGCACAGTCACGCCATAAACTGGGAAGTTTTTTGTTTGTTTCAAGATAGTCCAAGAATTGTACCTACATTAAAAAAACTGCTCACCTGTCCAGAACACGTTTATTTTTAAAATATAGACACTTTGTTTAGCTTAGCCTAAAAATGTTAGAGACCCACACGAGGCACGAGCCTTCACGGGTGCATGTTAACCGTTTAGTTAAATAAATTCATTGATTTGACTGGAGTCTCTTTCATTTGGTTTTCGATGTTGAAACTATATTTTGATGATGTGCAGCCGCCGCAGGGCTGAACTGGACCATCGTTAACTTGTGATGGTCATAAAAACAGAGTCTGACCTACAGAAGAATCTGCAGCGTGACTGTCGGCCCGTTGCTGGTTCCCTGCTGTCGCAAACGGGCGAGTACAGATAATACGACCCGAGGAAGAACAGACTCAGACTCTGAAGAAGTAAAAGTGACTTTCAGTGAAGATACTTCGTTACTTAAAACAGGAAGAACTCAATTATAGCCCCAGTGTTCAGCCAGCTGTTTGGATGCTGGTTTTGATGGTCCCAGTTCAATATTGTCCTTCGATTCCCATTAATTAAAGCCAGAGTGATGCTGCCTGCAGACAGACAGGTCTGCTGCAGTAAACAGACAGACAGGTCGTCTACAGTCAACAGACAGACAGGTTTGTTGCAGGAAACAGATGGACTGGCTGCTGTAAAAAGACAGACAGGTTGACTGCAGAAACAGACAGACAGGTCGGCTGCAGGAAACAGACAGGTCACCTGCAGTAAACAGACAGACAGGTTGACTGCAGTAAACAGACAGACAAGTCGGCTCCAAGAACCAGACAGACATGTCAGCTGCAGGAAACAGACAGGCAGGTTGCAGGAGACAGACAGACAGGTCGGCTGCAATGAACAGACAGACAGGTCAGTTGCAGGAAACAGACATACAGGTGGCTGCAGTCAACAGACAGACAGGTCAGCTGCAGGAAACAGAGAGACAGGTTGCAGGAAACAGACAGACATGTCAGCTGCAGTAAAAAGACAGACAGGTTGGCTACAGTAAACAGACAGACAGGTCAGCTGCAGTAAAAAGACAGACAGGTTGGCTACAGTAAACAGACAGACAGGTCAGCTGCAGGAAACAGACAGACAGGTTGCAGGAAACAGACACACAGGTCAACTGCTGTAAACAGACAGGCAGGTTGCAGGAGACAGACAGACAGGTCGGCTGCAGTGAACAGACACACACATCAGCTGCAGTCAGCAGACAGACAGGTCAGTTGCAGGAAACAGACAGACAGGTCAGCTGCAGTGAACAGACAGACAGGTTGCAGTAAGCAGACAGACAGGTTGCAGTAAACAGATAGACAGGTCGGCTGCATTAAGCAGACAGACAGGTCTGTTCGTCCTCTGAAGTAATCAGAAATAACAACATTAAATTTACATCAAGGCCATAATTTAATGTTGGTGTTGTAATTACATTATTTGTTTGAAGTTGTTTCTTCATCTTCAACTTTAAAAACAATAATTGTTTGATGACGTCTTCATGGATCTTCTCGCTCCAGCAGAAGACAGAGTCAGCTGGAGCACAAGAGGAGAGAACTTTTCCACTCTGACGGACAGATGATTGAGTTCAGCGGCGCTGGGAAAGCTGCGAGATGTTTTTCCAGATGTGAGTGTTACCAGAGCAGCTGCCAGTGAAACATTAATAATCCGACTATTACCAAAGATCTGAGCAAATCAAACAAACCATATCTCACCCTGATCTTTGGCTGCAGCTTCTTGTAAACATCGCTGGTTTGGACGCTGCTCTGCGCCTGACGTTCACTTCCAAACCAAGACTTTCTGACATCAAATGCTCCCGGTGCTCCGTGTTTCGCTCTTCCAGGTCTGCCCGACCTCTCAGATGAAATAATGATGGAAGAACGAGCCCATGGCGCTCCCGACCGCTGAACGCTCATGTTCTGCTGAAGAACTCGTTACCGACGTTCGTCAGGAACAGAGAAGTTCTGTCAGGGTCTGTGTGTTCTTTTACTTTTTCTGATTCTTGTTTTATGTGTTCTTCATGTTTCAGCTGTGCTTGCCCCTCCTGCCGTTGAGCTACTGCTCCCTCTCACCTGGACCTCACGTCTCCAGGTGAGATCATCTTCATTAAGTGCTGACGAAAGGTCGACCCACTTCTGCTTGAAATCAGAAGATGTCCTGCACCACCAGCCCAGAACCCTCCAAGTCAAGCAGTGAGTCTGTGTTGAGAACACTCTATCTGACTGCAGGGTTTTGAACTCTGGTGTTCCACAGGGTTGTGTGCTATCACCATTTTATTCTCTTTATACATAAATGAGTTGTACTTCACGTTAATTAAATCTGCTGACGACGTGGCCCTGGCTGATGGTCTGGAAGACACCAACAGCACCATCTACTCCCAGCTCATGGATCAGCTCTCTGCCTGGTCACAGACGGGCGATCATGTAGTTGTTTGTGTGTTAATGTGTCTGTTAGAAAAACATCTCATGAACCAGTGAATGGATCCTAATGAAACTCTCAATCGTTGGATCAGATTAACTTTTAGCATCAACTTCAGTCAAGATGGCTGCCACAGCTACCTGACTGCAACGTCACAAAACTTTATTTAACATGATGAGACACTTTGTTAAACGGATTAAAGCAGATTTTTGTTTAAACGTTGCTTCCAAGAAGGGTTCTTTCATTTTTGATCATTTGTTATTATTTTATAACATAACACCATCCATCCATTATCTTTTACCCACTTCTTCCATTTTGGGTCACGGGGGTCGCCGGTGACCATGTCCAGTCATCACAGTGCGAGGGGTGGGGGACACCCTGGACAGGTCTCCAGTCCATCATAGGGACGCATAGAGACAAACGAGACAAGCAACCATTCACTCTCTCTCTCTCACCTAGAGACAAATTAGAGTTACAATCAGTCTAACGTGCATGTTTTTAGTCTGTGGGATGAAAGCAGAGTACCTGGAGAAAACCCACACATGCACAGAGAGGACATGCAAACTGCACCCAGAAAGACCCCCAGACTGGGATTTGGACCAGAGACCTGCTCGCTGAGAGGCAGCAGCTCTACCGGTTGCACCACCGTGCTGCCATAAAATAACACATTTGGTCAAATAAGTTGTTTAGAAGGTGAAACTTGTGAAAGCCGACCTGGTGCCACAGCTGCAGCAGAAGCTCAACTCAAACCAGGCGTCTCCAGAAGCGCAGTCAGTGAACAGTGAGTTTCTTCTGATTGAATTGGGGCCTGATCTTTTTTTTTTTTTCTCCACGGTGGTTTTTATTTCTCGCTCCTCTAGATGCTGCTGCTGGTGCAGCATCAGGCTGAGGCCTGGCCTTCCTCCTCCTCTGCTTCATTCCAGCCTCCAGCCCTCCACCTTGTGGTCCACTGGCTCGCTGCACGCAGGCCTGCAAACTGGGCATGGAAAGCAAACGCACGGCTCCCTGACACAGGTGGCTCAGCGTGCTGCTAAAAATAACCTGAGCTAAAAATACGAGCGTCTGGGAAGAATGCTGCCCTCTGAGATTCTTGGAGAAAACCACCAAGCTGAGGGTTAATGTTCCTGATGGAGTGGACGACACGCTCCAGACCAGCCTAACATGACAGAGCAGCAGATGCACAGTGTAAACATGTGCAGCAACCTGATCTGCGGGTGGAGACCAGCCGGGATCAGGGTCCAGGCATGCAGGCCTCCGTCCAGTGACTCAGTGTTTCCGACACAACTCACTTTCCAAAGCGGCGTTTTAGAGATTGTGTTGAAAACATCCCTGAAACCAGGAGCTGCAGGTGGGAGATCCAAACCTGGTTCTTGTTTGGTTCCTTACAGGAGCCCAGTGGGCGGGTTTTCTTGTCTTTCATTCATGGCTTCAGAGCCACTCCTGCAGACTTTAAAGCATCGACACATGCAGAAAACTCACTGCATCCAGTTCTGTGCAGGACTCGGACGTCCCAACACAACCATCAGAATTTAACCGAACAGAACACGGAGGATTTGAGCTCAGAGTTCAACTTCATGTCTTTGACTTTGAGCTCAGATCTTTCTGCAAACAAACTCTTTCCTTTAAACAATCTGTCTCGTCCAGCGCCTGTCTCACTGATCAGACTTGTTGTTTCTCCAGTCCCTCAAAGGGCCAAGAACCTGAACCTTCCTGGACCCCCCCCCCCCCCACACACACACACACACACACACACACACACACACACACCACCAGATCAGAGCTCAGAATTCAGTCTTTCAATCAGAAGACTCATTTGCGAAGGTTTCCAACTAAACCTTTTGTTTTTAGGCCTTCTGCTCTGTCAGGGAGTGACAGACTCAGGTGTGTGGTTACCATGGTGACCACAATGAGCTTTAACTTGTTTAATTTTTAACTTCTCTTTAGGTTTTCTCTATACAGTTTTTACATTAAAACAGCGTTCAGTCAGCTTAGATTGTTACAAATGTTTCTGTTTTTTATCGTTCAGTCTTTTTTTAATGTTTAATTGATTTATTAATTAATTTATTTAAAGTGTAAAGTGCAAAAGCACTTTGGTTAACTTGTGCTGATCTTAGAGAGCTACAGAAATAAATCTGACTCAAGGCAGTCTGAGTGTTTTATTCTGACAGGCTTCATCTTTCTGCAGGAACGTGTTCATGTTCAAAAAGTTGTTTTCTCCTCTCAAAGTTTAGAGTCTCCATGATCTTCATGAAGTTTTATTTTTATTTTTTTATTCCATCCTTCTGCAGGAAGGTTCTGTTTGCTCAGATTAAAAACTTTGATTGAAACCCCATGAATGAGCTTCAATGTTTCGTCGCCTAATTTGAGCCAACATTTCCTGCATGTTGTTCCCTGAACGCATCACTTGCATCCCTCCAGCCCTCCGGACCAGAAGCTGCAGACTCCGCTCCCATTGGCTGCCCCGGAGCCGGGAGGGGCGGGCCGAACCGGTGCCTGCGGTTTAAAAACGCTTTGGAGAACCTCACAGCCGAGCACATGATCAGAACCGGTCCTCCGGGGACATGAGGGACGCGTCAGCCCACCCGAACCGCCGCGGATGAGCCAGGCCGCCTGGATTATATTTCACCCCGAGGGTCGGAGCAGCAGCAGGTAGATTCACCTTCACGACCGCGCAGCTTCATTTAGCTGCTCTCACGTCGGATTATTTATGTCTTACATAACAGCAGCTGCCAGGTTCTGGTCTAGCTGAACTTTCTGTGCGCTTTTTACGCACAGAACCGTCCGAAGTTTCAGCTCGTGCACGCGCTTCACTAGAGATCCAGAATGAAGTTCTGATGGGAGCGCGTGCAGTCCAGGTGGCACCTGTTCCTGTCAGACACTCATCCAGCAGCTGATGATGCTTCTGGACAGAAAGTTTCAGGCACTTTGTGAAGTTTCTCCTAAAACTCGTTTTTTTTTTTTTTTTTTGTTCTGTTGGTGCATTTTCAAAAAGTTGCTGCAAATTTAGAGCCCAGTTAGGATGAAGTCTGCATCTGCACTGATGATTCATCAGAGCCATGAAGGTCCGGAGCTGGTAACGGTTCAGCCCCACCAGGACCTGGAGGAACTCTGTAGTTCTTCATGTGACACACTCAGCAGGGAAGCTGCATCAGACAGCTGGAGGTGTGAAGCTGTGGAGGTTCCTCAGTCCCTCACACGGTCCAGCTCTCTCCTTCAACCCAGAGACCTCAGAGAAGCTGACTCTGAGTAAAAACCAGTTGATGAGTGTGTTGCCTGGACAGCCCAAACTAATGAGGCTCTTCAGTCAGCTGGGAGGTGCACAGCTGAGACGACCCCCCCAGGGCTTTGGACAGTCAACAAGCTGTGCGTCTGTGCTGCACATCCGAGCAGAGAGTGTGCACCAAGCCCCGAGTCGTGACAACGCTTCACTCTGAACGTCCACACCGAACATCTTCTGCATGCCTGGATGTGACAGTGCATCAGCTGAAGCTGCGCCTCCTTTTAGTTTGGTTTGAAGTATTAGAAACTATGTTTTGTTGCTGCGTTTAATTTAAGCTGACAGCAGGAAGAAGCTTTGTCAGTGGCGTTTCCAAAATCCAAAAGATCCCAGAGAAACGCTGCAGCTCGTAACTCGTGCAGGTACCGTGTGACCCTCAGTCAGCGCAGGTACCGTGTGACCCTCAGTCAGCGCAGGTACCGTGTGACCCTCAGTCAGCGCAGGTACCGTGTGACGCTCAGTCAGGCAGGACGTCACAGCAGAGCATCTGCTCAGTTACTGTCAGACATGTTGGACTTCATCAGCTGTTGGTGTTTTAAATCCAGAACTTCTGAAATAATTTAACTGTCACAAAGATGTTGTCTCTAAGAAACCTCTCCCTGTTCTTGCAGCAGACGATGAGGTCCGGACCCCTGAGGACAAAGGACTGATCCCCTTCATCTTCCTCTTGTGCTCCATCTAGAGGCGTCTCTTCAGCCGCCTCACTCCGTCACCATTTCTTCCCGTAGTTCGTCCCCAAAGCGTTTCAAAACTGTTTCTCCAACGCTTTTTCCAAAAACTCAGACTGTTTTCCAAAGCAGAAGCAGCTCAGGCCTCCCAGACTGAGGTGATGGGAAGCGTGCGAGCCAGCCGCTATAGCACCGTGTCATCAGAGGAGGACAGCATGAAGCTCGCCACCACCGTCGTGCCCAACGGCAAGGCCAAAGTGAACACGAGACACCAGCCACCCAGCAGGTTCGTGAAGAAGGATGGCCACTGCAACGTGCAGTTCATCAACGTGAGCGAGAAGGGTCAGCGCTACCTGGCCGACATCTTCACGACGTGTGTGGACATCCGGTGGAGATGGATGTTTGTCATCTTCTGCCTCGCCTTCATCCTCTCCTGGCTGTTCTTCGGCTGCATCTTCTGGCTGGTGGCCATCTTTCATGGTGATTTAGAAGACCACCCCCACATGTGCATCTCCAAAGTGAGCAGCTTCACTGCTGCTTTCCTGTACTCCATCGAGACACAAACCACCATCGGTTACGGCTACAGATACGTGACGGATGAGTGCCCCATCGCCATCTTCGTGGTCGTTTTTCAGAGCATCGTGGGCTGCATTATTGACGCCTTCATCATCGGCGCCGTCATGGCCAAAATGGCAAAGCCAAAGAAAAGAAACGAGACTCTGGTGTTCAGCCATAATGCCACTGTGGCTATGAGGGACAACAAGCTCTGCCTGATGTGGCGTGTGGGGAATCTAAGGAAGAGCCACCTGGTGGAGGCGCACGTTCGAGCTCAGCTTCTCTGGTCCAGAAGGACAGTGGAGGATGAGTACATCCCCCTCGACCAAACGGACATAAATGTGGGCTTTGACAGTGGGTTGGACCGCATCTTCCTGGTCACCCCAATCACCATCGTCCACGAGATCAACAAGAACAGCCCCTTCTACCACATGGACAAACAGGACATGGAGAGCAGCGGGTTTGAGATTGTGGTCATCCTGGAGGGTATGGTGGAAGCCACAGCGATGACCACGCAGTGCCGCAGCTCCTACATCGCCAGCGAGATTCTCTGGGGTCACCGGTTTCAGCCGGTGCTCTTTCAGGAGAAGAACTACTACAAGGTGGACTACTCCCGTTTCCACAAGACATACGAGGTGCCGAGCACTCCTTTGTGCAGCGCCAGGGACCTCGAGGAGAAAAAATACCTCCTCTCCAACTCCAGCACCTTCTGCTACAAGAACGAGATGGCGCTAGAGAAGAAGGAGGACATGGACGAGGGGAACGGGAGCAGCGTTGGCCCCGACGGCACCCAGATGGACAACGTCTCAGAGAGCGAACACCACCAGGCTTCGGTGCCGCTGGAGTCCTGGCTTCAGAGGCAAGAATCAGAAATATGACTGTTCAGACCTCGTACGTAAAAACCACCATCTGTTGATGAGCACAACGAGCCGGGCCTGGAGGAGGAGCCCAACGGTACCGCTGTGGGAAGCTTCAGGACTTTAAATGTTGGAGCCTGTCTGAGGTTTGACCGTAAGACGAAACAGCACCAACCCTCCAGGAACTCTCCACAAGTCTCAGCGCCTGCGATGACGAGGCGGGCCGCTCGCTCCGGCAAGAACAAGATGTTTGTCCATGTTTCTGTAGGTTTTCTTTTTTTAGTGCTGCTAGAAAACAGAAGGTTAAACACTTGAGCTCCTTTCACTCTGACGCTTTTCCACACGAAACCAAACAGTAAAGGAAGTCCGAAACAAAGAAGGTACACAGTATTTGTTCATGAGCTGGTTTCAGAGCAAGTACATGCCGCTGATTACACTTTCTGTATGCAATAAAGAAACCAGAAGCCGTTCCTCCGACACGACCGAGTGTGGAGGACCGAGCTGGTCAGGCTGGTGGAGAAGTATCACCACAAACTGTCACACGTCCTTCACGTGAGCAGGTCCAGGAGAATCTGAATGTTTTAAAGTGCTGCTACCGTTGATCAACTAAAAAAAAGCCAAAGAGTGTTATTATTATTATTGTTATTATCAAAGTTAAAACCGCCTGATTAGATTTGGTACAGAGTAGATCTTTTAGGGAGTTTTTAAAGAATGTCTGCACAAACTAGTATTTTTATTTAGTTTTTTTATTTACATGAATCGTGTTTATCTTGAGCCACTTCATCAAGCCTTTAATGAAAGGGTCAAACGTGGAGTTTAATAGGATTAGTTAAATTAAAATGATATTTTTAATAGTTTACACCTTCAATCCAAAGGTTGGCTCATGAAGACAAACTTGCTTTTAACGTTTTACAGTTTCTTCAAATGACAGAAAGTTTAAAATCAGCGTCAAGTTTCAGTTTGAACGCTGCTCCACCGTTCAGACGATGCTGCAGGAGACTTTATTTTGTAAAAAAATAAAATAAAAATCAAACTTACTGTATCCCTCTGCACAGAAATACACATTTATATCCGGTAAGTTTTGTTGCAAACAGACAGAGAGCCACTCGGCTGCATGAATCTACACGTGTAAATATGTTTGTTTGGTTGTTTGTTTGTTTGTTTGTTGGTAGTCTTCCAGACGTACTGCAGAACCACCGAATGTACAGTTTTTTGTATTAATATTATTAATGTTCATGTTATCATATTGCTCTTTTTCAATAAAACGTCTGCGGACAAACAGAATCAGATTGTTTTCTTGTTTTTAATTTTAACTTTGATAAACTTTACAATAAACTTTGATTTTTGTGTCACTAATAAATATTTTAGGTGACTATGAGTCATTTTAAATCCACACAGAGTAAAAACCACAGCGCTACAACTACAGAGCATAAACTTTTGAACAACAAATCAAAGTGTAAAGTTGGGCAGTGAGCATTAAAAGGAGAAAATCAATCATTTAAAATTAAATTGGTTTCACATTAATGATAAAAAGAAATGAGCAGCTAAATGTTTGACAGCTCAGGACAGGATTTATTTATTTTTTTTAACTTTACTGAGTTCATAATTGATTTACAGCTTGCAGTAAATTTAAACTCATTCGCAGATTTAAAATAAAAAGAAAAGAAAATCTAAATGTTCATGAAGTTTATCAATCTGGGACAAATCGTGACGGTTTAAAAGGTTTTCATTAATAAGTGTCACATATAATAATAATAAATGCTTGTTCACCAGAGACATATTTTAATAACTGATGCTCATCAAGATTTTCACATAAAATTATTTATTAGCTTTAATTTTAGAGTTTCACTCTTTTATTTTTAAAAAGTGTTTATTTCTCATTTTGACGTCCATAAAAGTAAAAGCCTAAATGTTTTTTACTCTTTTCCAACAGAAACAGGTCGACGTGTTTCTATGAAACTGCTCATTTCTGGCAAGTTATTCTTTTTTTTTTTTTTTTTGCGCTTACTCTTGGAGTAAACAGGAAAAATGTAATAATGCAACATATAATCTAGTAAATAAATATAAAAATATATATTTGAATAAAGTTTTGTACATTTCTACACTTGAATAAATGTTATTTAGCAGGAGAAATGTGAAAAATGTAATTTTCAGTCGTAAAGTTTTCACTCCCACATTAGATCTAATTTTGGTTCCAAAAGTTTTTTAGGCCGTTTTAAAAAGTTGAGCAGGATCGTCAGAGTAACTTTGACATTAGTTTGTAAAGTAGGTGGAGTTCAAAACTGATGATTAATGTGTACGTGAGTTTGGAGGCTTCACTCTGCACTCGAGGAGCTCCAGCATGGTTTTCCTCTCAGACGCCTCCGGCTCGTCTTTCCTCTCATCTGCACGGAACAGAACTGTTCGGAGCGAAGACACGGGCCAACATGAAATGTTCAGGGCCTGAATATGAAACGTTCAGGGTCTAAATATGAAACGTTCATTGTCCAAATATGAAACGTTCAGGGCCTAAATATGAAACGTTCAGGGCCTAAATATGAAACGTGCAGGGCCTAAATATGAAACGTTCAGGGCCTAAATAGGAAACGTTCAGGGCCTAAATAGGAAACGTTCAGGGCCTAAATATGAAACGTTCAGGGCCTAAATATGAAACGTTCAGGGTCTAAATATGAAACGTGCAGGGCCTAAATATGAAACGTTCAGGGCCTAAATATGAAACGTTCAGGGCCTACATATGAA
>JARVGS010000614.1:29684511-29695932 GCA_031762315.1 Hypsolebias antenori
TCAGATTTAAAGGTGATGCTCCTGTGTGTATGTGTACATGTGTGTGCTGTGTGTGTGTGTGGGGGGGTGGGGGTGGGGGGGGGGGGGTTGATTAATCATAACTTTGGTTGTTTCATGTTTTGATTACAGGACCTGAAGCTTCATTAAAGTCAGGTCTGGATCAGAACATCATGAAGGGCAGAGAATTCCATGAATGGATGCACGTCACCCATCCTAAAATACTCAGTGTTGTATAAAGTACCTCACAGTGATACTTCAGTGAAAGTATAAGTATCTTGCCATAAAATTACTTAAGTTAAAGCCTCCTTAAAAATTATTACTTAAGTAAAAGTCAAAGTATCTGACATTTAGTGTACTTAAGTATCAAAAGTAAATTTCTCATTTAAAATGTACTTAAAGTAAAAGTATGAAGTAAAAGTAAATGGTTAGAATTTCTGTAGCTTGAAAACAATGCTAAGTGTAATCTTACACAGTTATGTGAAATGCTACTTTCAACGTACGTGTTGGCTTTGACTCTCAGCTACTACCACTCCACACATTGGCTTCATGGTTATCTGCATTTTGTGTAGCCTAAAGTTTATGATCTTTGGCAGCCATCTGGAATAAGACTGAATCCAGCTGTTGACATGCATCCGATATGAAGTTTAATTGTAATTCCTCAAATTGTTCATGGGATGTTTTGCTAACAGACAGACTGGATTGACCTGTTAAACTCAAGGAACCCAGATTAGTATGAGACCCGGAACGAGACAGGCAGGTACAAAATAACAGTGTTTATTATTTACAGCGAATACGAAGCTTCTCTGCAGCTCCTGAAAGAGGGGGAAGATGATCAGAGAGGGGTTTGCAGGAGAACAGGTAGTAATTAGATGTTTTCTCTCTTACAGGTTGAGGGGCAATGTTTGGTCCAACCTTCAATCCTTAGGAGAGTTGCAGAGAAGGAACAGGTCCAGAGTCCAGTTGGATGAGGAAGCCAGGCAACTGGTGTGGACAAGGCACGAGGAGGACCAGGTCAGAGCATGAGGGGAACCAAGCCAGGGTCTGGAGAACCAGAGCCAAGGAGTCAGGAGCACTGGAGACAAGAGAAACAGGTGAACAACTCTTTCAACTAACAACGTTCAGGCCAGAAGCACAAATACCATGAGATGGTGCTCCAGCGAAGAGTAGCACTGGACTGCAGCCGTAAGCAGGGAGAGATCCGCATCAGGTTGATGACCGCCAGGCGTTGATGATCAGCGGCCATCTTGGAGGAGGGGCTGCAGGCAGTGGTACTCTTACATGGACATTTAATGGTAAACTTTTAACTGAAGGTTTTGGTTACTTTGTTATCACTCAGAAATGAAGCTGTGGATCATTCTCAGTTATTAGCACATTCACTTTAGGTCAACACCTGTAATTTTACTCGTTGTAAATTAATTTTTGGATGCATGTCCAGTGATTGGTTCCTGAAAGTTGAGATACATCCAGACAGTGGTTCAGAAGAAATGTTGTTGACAACATTTAAAGATCGCAGCCGATAATCACAGCAGGATTTATTAAATTTATTTTTCTTCTTTCGGCTGCTCCTTCTTCAGGCGTCGCCACAGCGAACTGTTGCACGAAGACTTAACTATTTTACGCCAGATGTCCTTCCTGACCAACCACAGACCACCGAGCTACCACAGCCCTCTGTGTGGAGCAGAGAGCTGCTACTAGGGTGCCCGGGGTGCGGATGGTGGGGGTTAAGGGCCTTGCTCAAGGGCACAGAGAGGGGCAAATGAGGAAGGAGGCAGGTGTGGGTGTTTAACTTCAATACCCACATTTTGATGTTGTTTGTACGGGGAGTTGAACCGGCGACCTTCAGATCACAGGCTCACCTTCTCTAACCTCTGCACCACCACTCAGGATTAAATGATGCAACACAACCAGTTGTTGGTAAAACATGATCTTGTTTTTTGGTAAACAAAAGGGCTTTTTTCGAGGCCAAACCTGGCACCGGTTTGTTCCGCGCAGGGTGGGAAAGTACGGAGGCCCTTTCCGGTCACACCATTTAATCCCACATTTATTTATTGGATTGATAATATAAAGCTGAGAGCAGGAAGTGCCACATCCTGTCAGAGAGGAAGAGTAGTGGCGCATTGTTGAAGGAGAGCAGCGGCTCTTTCTGTCTGTGTGTAGTGCTTGGTGTGTGTGTGTGTGTGTGTGTGTTCCTCCAGCTCAGTAAACATCCCAAGGTAAATGCTGCGTTGGTTTCCATGATTCCTGTGTAAACTCCTGGCATATCAAGTGTCCGAGTGCTTCACGTTCCTTCACTGTTTGTGTCTCTTGTCGGCGCTCGGCGCTCGGTCAGGCCTCAGGCTTTGTGATCTGGGAGCAACAAAACCTGGACGTGCAGCACAAACACAGTCTGCACCCCTGGACCAGGACCGGAACGCCCTGGGAACCTGATGTTCAAACAGGTCCGGCTCTGAAACCAACCTGTGATCCCCTGTGTTCGCTCCGTGGCCGACCTGAAGCCTTCCTGCTTCACACGGACCCCCCCGGCAGACCGGACCAGACCATCTTCACACAACTCAGATGGTTTGGAGCAGCTCAGAAACACTGGAACGACCTGCTGCAGCACCACAAGATGAGAAGCAGCTCCACATCAGTGAAAACCTCTAAACTCAGCCAAGTCCAAGCTTTTGTCACAACTGCCAACATTTCAGAATAAAGTTTATCAATGTATTTCCATAACCTCCAGTTCATAACCTAATCTGTAGAAACTCTGAGGCCGAGGCTGAAAATCAATACTGGGTGGTCGTGATCTTCAGGACTTCACTGCATGAAAACCAGGTCTGGTTCTGGTTCTGTTCTGGACTCAGGAATTCTTCCACAGATCATCGTCTGTAAAAGTTCATCCACAGATGCTGCTTAAAGCTCTATCAGGCACTGAAGAAGGCAAATGTGAAGAGCATCTTCTCTGGACCAGAGCTCATTTCAGATGGACTGAGGTGAAGTCCAGAACTGTTCTGAGGTCAGATGGGGCCAAATCTAAAATTCTGTTTGTAATCCAAGAACACGAA
Source organism: Hypsolebias antenori (assembly GCA_031762315.1). Taxonomy (NCBI): domain Eukaryota; kingdom Metazoa; phylum Chordata; class Actinopteri; order Cyprinodontiformes; family Rivulidae; genus Hypsolebias; species Hypsolebias antenori. The sequence goes on from JARVGS010000614.1 coordinate 29,687,556, forward strand.
GTCCTCTGTAATAAAGAGGAGAGGGACCATCCAGCCTGCTATAAGATCCAAAGCCTGCCTTCGCTGATGGTATGGGGGTGCATAAGTGTCTCTACCATGGACAGCTGGCACATGTGGAAAGACCATCAGTGAATAAAGACATCTACAGGTTTTAGAACATCTGCTCCCATCCAGCAACATACAAGTCCAAGAACTGTTGAGACCAGAAAGGGAAAACATTCCCACCAAAACTCACCAACTGGTCTCCTCAGGTCCTGGATGTTGTTGTTGGAAGATGTGTCAGGTTCTTCAGTGTCTCAGTTAAGGTTGAGAACGTTGCCCAGTTCAGGTCCAAAACTCTGCAGGGTACAAAGAGTTGAACTTCTTTCAAACAAGCCAGACTTCAGCTTCAGGATCCAGTCCAGCCAGAACAAGATCTGGTGGTGACTTCCTGAATAATCAGTAGGATTTTATTCCAGATGTGAAGCAGACACTGGATCCTGACGGGCAGGTGGAACGAGGCGCTGCAGCAGACAGGAAGTCTTTATTCTCAGACACCTCTGATGGGACCAAACTTCTCTCCAGCACACAGTCATGTTCTCCTCAACCAGAACCTGCATTCAGTTTTCCTCCCATTGTTGACATGTTCAGTTGCAAACACCCCCCCCCCCCCACCCCCCCACAGCTTCCTGGATATCTGACATAGTGAAGAAGTCACTTGTGCATTGATCTGTGTGTTTGACACATCAGTGCTTTGCTGCGTCTCAGGTTGCTGCTGCCAACAAGAACAGGTCAAAGTTTTTAACTGTGTCTGCATCACAAGACACTAAAACATCAGAATGAACAAAAAGGGCATCATGTGGACCGACTGCTGGACCCAGTTTAACCAGTGAGTCGTTGTTCAGACACGTTCTGAACGACGACTCAGACTTTATACCTCTCAGGTGATCAGTGCTCAAAGTGCGGGTTGAGAAAACGGACCTGGATCCTGCAGGTAACCGCTGTAAACACACTCCAGCTGTGCTCACACACGTTCTGGACCTGTTGTTGTTGTGTGTTGGGTTTTACTGTGTTTGAGATGCATTTTTACTCTTTTTATCTGTCGCAACTGTAAAGCACTTTGGCCAGCGTTTTTTTATTTTTGTGCTATAGAAATAAATTGGCAAAGCTGCAGACCTACTGACCTATTTTTGACACCTTCGCTGGGACATATGGAAAAACTGCACCATCACCATTCATTTCATTGTTTAGGGTGGGTGGGGGGGTGGGGGGCTATAGACGCATCCTTCAACAAGTACGAGCGGAACATGTCTGCTTTTCGCTGTCTTCTGGCCAGGAGATTTATTTTATGCCGGTGGAAGGATCCGCATCCTCCGGCATTTGAACACTGGACAAGAGAGGTCATGTATGATGCTCTTCTGGAAAACATCAGATTTAATGTTGGGGGAGCTGCTGGGAGATTTTGGGACACTTGGCAGCCATTTGCATCTTATCTTGAAAGCATGTCTGCGTGGCTGATCCGGTATAGGAGGAGCGGGTGGGAGGGGGTTCTGTTGTATGGTTTGTGTATGTGTGTTCTAAAAAAACAAAATCAATAAAAAATACTTTGATTTTTTTTTTTAAACTACTGGTTTAGGATGATTCTCAGTCATTACCAAATTAAATTTTAACTCAAAACCCGTTAAACATTTTGTTTTATAGACTGTTTGCTAAGGTGGATTAGCTGTGGAGGCCATCTTCAGTAATTAATTTTGTTCAACAGCAGTTAATTAAACCAACCTCAGTGTTTCTCCAGATACTGACAGATCATCATCAAGTTTCTAAAAAGAGGTTTAAATCAGAACAAACAGCTCGATGAACTCAGTTTCGTTAACAGCTGGTCAGCAGCAGAACTGCCTCAAGAGGATCTAAAAGATCACACTACGAGCACGATGCTTCTGATTTTATTTTATTTTTTTTTAAAGTTCAGGGCGACAGGAAGACTCAGACCAAACATCTTCACCTGTCCGCTGCTGCCTCGGGACAAGAACCTCAGGAATCCCACCAAACTGTTGCAGACACAGCAGCTGCACCTTCTGGGTTTTAAACTATTTGTCACAAAAGAATGGTGAAAGTAGAACAGGAAAGTGACGGTGAGTTTTGATTTCCAGTGGCTGAACACAGACTCAGACACCAAACACTTTCTGTCACACTTTGATCTGTTTCGGCTGAAGAAGAACCTGATGCAACAGCTTTTTGTAAAAGCAGCTGTTCTTCAAACGTCGTGCACGTTAGGAGAGCTGAGCGCGCTCCAACTTGTTTTACTTGTAAATGCCTGATGATTGTTTTTTAATTCCACCTCGAGCCAGCTGTTCCAGAACCGACATGGTTCAGGCTTCAGGACCAGGAAGTGATGTGGTCTGGTTGTCGTGTGAGAGTTGGATCAACAGGTTCTGGTCCTCCTGTTGTCAGACGACTGGGGGGAACGTGAGGCAGCGCTGCAGTCACTCCACCTTCTGTCTCACATCAGGACGGGGTGATGGAGTCCACACAGGCCGGTACGCCTCGCCGCACAAGAACCACCTTCTTTCTTCTTCTTTCCTCAGGGGTCGCCACAGAGAACTAGGGCGCCCAGGGGAGCAGATGGTGGAGGGGCCTTGCTCAAGGGCCCAGAGTGGAACAAATGAAGGTGGAGGCAGGTGTGGGTGCTTCACCTTTTCCACCCACATTTTGATGTTGTCAGTCCTGGGAGTTGAACCGGTGACCTTCTGATCACAGGCCCACCTTCTCTGACCTCTGCACCACCATTCCCCACATAATGAAGAGCTGCTGATTCATAACAACAAACAAACGCACCGCAGCAGCCAATTAGATCATCACCATGCTCATCATCATCATCATGCTCATCATCATCATCATGCTCATCATCATCATCATGATCATCATCATGCTCATCATCATCATCATCATGATCATCATCATTACGAGTCAGGTTTGTCTTCTTGATTCAATCTGGCCTCGCTTGTTCTTTTTATAGAGCAACGCACAGACAGCCAAACACGAGCGGACGAGCAGCATCACCTAATTACATCTCAGCTTATTGTTGATGAGAAGACCACAACAACAACAACAACAACTTCAAACGATCAGCACCAACAGTTCATCCACTGATCCACTGTGAGCAGCTGTGGCACGTCCAGGCAGAAGCCCAGCTGGGCCCTGTCATCCTGCAGGTCCGCTGCAGGCAGGGAGCTGGACGCAGAGCTGCGAGGCACGTGGCGTCCGACGAAGCTGATCCCATTTCGACCCGTGACGTCAAGCAGGCCGCTCGATTCCCTGAAAGCTTCATTACTGAACTTCTGCTGTTGATGGAGGTCGTTGAGCTGGAAGCTTGGAGCTAATCCACGCTAATGTCTGTTTTTTAAATCTGGGAGTTGTCGCGGACTTTTCTGGACTTCTCCTTCAAGGTGTCACCTCCCTGGGCTGCAGCTGACGGTGACAAAAACAAGTGCTGTGTCATCATTGTGTGTTTCCATAACAGTGATGACATGAGTCTCTGCATTTAACCATCACACCTGAGACACACCCAGGTGGAGCAGCGGGCAGTTATGTGAGTGTGCAGGGAGCAGTTAGGGATTAGGTGTCTTGCTCAGGGACACCACGACATGTGGGCATGGCAGGGAGTTGAACTACGACTTTCTGATCCCAAGTCGGCTGCCCTGCCTCTACACCATCTCGACCACCACTATAAGAGAGTCTGTGTGAAGTTAATGATGTCCAGTTAACCAGTGAATACTGGGAGCAGTGGTGGGTTTGATAATCACAGCCAGTTATGAATCTTAGTGCACCGTGATAGACAGCATCCAACATCTGCAGGTGCTTGTAGGAGCGTTCATGTAGATAATGTCACCGTAATCAATGGAGGGAAGGAAAGTCGGAGTAACATTTTTATTTAATTTATTTTAGTATTTATTTTGTCAATTATTTTACTGGCCCGTTAAAAAGTATCATTTCTTCCAAATGTATTCAATATTTTTGTTGAACCTACAGTATGAGAACTGAGTTTCTTTACAAAATCCTAATGATTTAATTCATTTTAGTTCATTTCGTGTCAGGCACTGAACAGAAACATTCAAATAATAAGTTAATATTATTTATGTGAGGAGCAGACTGCTTTGAGTTTAACTCCATCACAGAACTCTCATCTTGAGCAAGCATTGATGGATTCTTTATTTTTCAGAAGTGCTGGAGCACCCCCCCCCCGCCCCCCCAAAAAGAGGCTAAAATCACCACAGGTTGTTGTCACCTGCAGTTTGACAACATATGAACCAAAGCACCTGAGCTCATTTTGATGAACAGCTAAAACAGCTGTGTGTGGTAGTGCCTGTTTTTCTTAAGCACTCATATGTGCACGGCAACGTTAGATACACATCCAGTGAATATACATGTAGAAAAAAAAGGCACACGCCTGGTTTGAAAGTGAACTTTTACTCCAGAATGTGTTGACCTCTGCAGCTGAATGCATGTGCAGCTGTATCATGTTGGACTTGTTCAAATGTGATGTCAAATATAAACCACCTTTTTCCCAATGAGGGAAATCAATAGATAGAACAATGATGCTGTTTCTGTGCCTTTGCATTCACCGTCGTGGCGTTTGGATGCAGCTTTAGACCTTTGATTCATCGTCTCCTTCATTTGTTACAACTGCTGGTGTGGAGGCGGTGCGGGCTGTGAGTGTGGAGCAGACCGAGAAGGCAGGAACATGAAGGAGACGCCATTAGAACATTAAAGATGAGAGAGGAAAAGACAGAGAAGATGTGAATTAGAGGTCATGGCAGATTACAGATGGAGGTGGTGTCTTCAGTGGTGAGGGTTTCTGACAGCTCTGTTCAGCACGCAACACAACTACAAGTAGGAGCAGAACAGGAGATGGCTTTGGTTAAAACAGGTTGGCTGGTGGTCGTTTTCATGGCAGACTGCATGATGATGGAAACAGAGGAAATGTTCTTACTCAGAGTCAGAGATAAAAGGATTTGTAAGGGTACATAGGTACAGAAGAGGAGTCGGGAGAGGGATCAATAATTAATTTACTCTCAACAGTCAAGGGCAATTAGCACGCTTTTTGCCCATTACTCGCTTAAAAGAGCCAACGCTGTGACTCTAGTCCCTAATCTCACTGGCCATTGTCACAATCGAGGATTAAACAGCTGACAAATCGATGTGCACACACACACACACAGCCACAGCAGAAACACTGAACACTAGAGGCTTGGATTAGAAGCAGTTCATCGTCACAACTATGAACACACAGGAGGTTGCAGGACAGCTGAGCAGATCACACTTTGTTCCTGTAACATCAAGCACGTCCATCATTTTGACCTTCTGACTGGTTTTTGGATCACCAGGTTCACTGGTCCAGTGACTGCTCCAAGTCCGGTTATCACTGTGTGAGAGGCATGGGACACCCTGGACAGGTCTCATCCATCACAGGGACATTTGGACAGGTCTCCAGTTCATCACAGGGACACCTGGACAGGTCTCCAGTCCATCACAGGGACACATAGAGACAAATGAGACAAACAACCATTCATTCTCTCTCTCACTTAGAGACAGTTTAGAGTTACCATCAGTCTAACATGCATGTTTTTGGTCTGTGGGAGGAAACTGGAGAACCTGGAGAAAACCCACGCTGCACGGAGAGAACATGCAGACTCCACTCATAAAAATCTCTGGCCGGGATTCAATCCAGTGACCTTCTCACTGAGAGGCAACAGCTCTACCAGCTGATCCACCGTGCCACCTCAATGCAAATATAAATATATAAATATGTGAAATGCTTTAAACATTTAGTGCAGACCCCAAAAGCTGTGTGTCATGACCACGTGTGTTGTGGTTGAGGTTGCTGCTTCGATGGATCTTAATTTGTGTTTTTTTTTCTGGTTGAGCTGATATCAGAGACACTTCTGCACAGAAAAAGTCATGGCTCTGACACCACCTGTCAGTAAACAATAAGAGGTTGTTATGAGCTAAACTAAATTTACAGTTTCTTTTTATTTTTTTTCTTTTACAGAAACCGTGACAACACGTGTGTCTTCTCTTCTCTGGCTTGTTGAAGGCCTGCGTGTTTATTGTGCTTGTGTCGTAGATGTAGGACTTCCAGTTTTTCTCCTGCAGCTTTTATGGCACAACACACACCTGTGGACCCTTCATCTAATGATCTGCAGCAGTAGATGACATCTATCTGACGCTGGTGCGTTATCTGCCTGCCAGTATGTTCCTGGCTGTTCCTTGTGATTTGTGAAAACTAACCTCAATCTCCTGCGTCTTTTAGCACTGACTCCTGCTGACCTCCTGAACCTTAGAAGTCACTGGTTTCTTCTAAGCCTCCTTGTGAGCTCTACAGCCATCCACTGCCTTCCACCACTTGTCCACTGGTTGTATGAACCTCTCTGGAACTTCCTCATTTCTCACTACTGGAACCATTTGGACCTTCGCCTCTGTGACAACCCTGGACTCCAACTGTAAGACAATAACTGGACGTCAGATGATTCCCAAGGATTAAAGCCTCCCACTAACTCTGCTTCTTGTCTCCAGGGTTCCAGTCCCTGCTGAATGACATCACACGGTTAATTCATTCACTTCTTGTAAATAAATACTGATCAAACTTCCTCTGGTCTTGGAGTTGCTATTGTGGTCATTATCTGGGTATAGTTCCAAACCTTCCAGTAGATTCTTCATGATACTACATTTGTGTCCTAGAGTCTAAAATATGAGCTCGCTGTGATCATCCTCATCTTCAGCTCTCACAGCCAGTGAATGATGCTTTAGATAGAAATCTGCACTCACTCCACTGCCTTCATCAGCATTTCTTATATGGAAAATGTTGCCAGGGAAACACCATTTACGCATGATGAGCTGACCTCAAAGTCAAGATCAAACCCTGCATAAGAAGCTGCAGCTCATCTTGCCACTGTATGAACTAATGGAAATGTGTTGGGGGGGGGGGGGGGGGGCGAAATCCTAACTTGTCCTGAGAAGCAAGCGAGGCGATGGATGATACTCAAAGCTTAGGGGAATAAATTTAACATAGACTTGATTCTAGAGCTGTGACAGACGTGATAACTGCTGAACAGACAAGAGGAAAAGCTCATTTAGCAAAGTTGCTGTCAGAAGATCTGTTCTTCCTGTCTGCACTGACCTCAGCTAACACTCACAGCTTTTACTCACAACTGACTTGATATTTCACGCACATTTGCCAGAAGCATGTAGGAGTTCAACGTCTTGCTTAAAATGAAATCAGCACGAGTTAACACTTTGAAGAAAGAAATGTTTGTCTGAAGAAAACCGGATAATTAAATTTCATTCAGTATTGTGTTTTGTTTCAAAAGAAGATTTGTTTTTCATTTTTCAATAAGCAGACAGAAATGTGTTATTTGTGAATTATACACGTTTCATTATAAAATAAGTAAATAAAGCCAAACATTATTTGACAAATCCTTAACAATGTCTTGAGTCTTACTTTCACAACATCATTTTAATTATCTCACATCCAGGACACTAACCTGGATGACTGAGAATACATTGATAACACCCCACCACCCCCACCCCACCCCCACCCCATGACTCAGAAAGGATGAAGCAGGTACAGATGATGGATAGATGGAAGGATGGATGAATGGATATATGAATTATGGATGGATGGATGAATGAATGGATAAATGGATGGATGGATGGATGGATGGGTGGATGGTTGATTTGTTGGATGGATAGATGGTTAGTTTGTTGGTTGGTTGGATGGATGGGTGGTTGGTTGGATGTATGTATGGTTGGTTGGTTGGTTTGTTGGATAGATAGGTGGTTGGTTGGATGTATGGATGTTTGGTTGGATGGATGGTTGGTTGGTTTGTTGGATGGATGGTTGTTTGAATGGAAGGATGTATGGATGGATGTATGGTTGTTGGTTGGTTGAATGGATGGGTGGTTTGTTGGATGTATGGATAGTTGGTTGGTTAGTTGATTGGTTGGTTGGTTGGTTGGTTGGATGGATGGATGGATGGATGGGTGGTTGGTTGGTTGGGTCATTGGTTGGTTGGATGGGTGATGGTTGGATGGATGGTTGGTTGGTTGGATGGATGGGTGATGGTTGGATGGATGGTTGTTTGGATGGTTCGTTGGTTGGATGGATGGGTGGTTGGATGGATGTATCAAACATGTGCAGTCTCATGCTCTCTCTGTCTGTCTCTCTCTGTCTGTCTGTCTCTCTCTCTCTCTGTCTCTCTCTCTGTCTGTCTGTCTCTCTCTCTCTGTCTGTCTCTCTCTCTGTCTCTCTCTCTCTGTCTGTCTCTCTCTCTGTCTCTCTCTCTGTCTCTCTCTCTCTCTCTATCTGTCTCTCTCTCGCTCTATCTCTCTCTCTCTCTCT
>JARVGS010000614.1:29696032-29707558 GCA_031762315.1 Hypsolebias antenori
AGCGTTCATGTAGATAATGTCACCGTAATCAATGGAGGGAAGGAAAGTCACAGATACAAGGTGTTTCCTAGCATTCACTGTTAGACAGGATCTGTTTCTGAAAAAGAAACCCAGTTTAACTTCCAGTTTCTTTACGAGGTTTTCCACATGGAGTTTAAAAGAGAGATGTGACTCGACCAGGATACAGAACGTTTGTAAGAATGGACAAACTCAACAGGGACACCATTCGTAGACAAGATAGGACCGACTTCCTGTTTGTCTTTTGTCCGACCTTTAAAAAAAAAGATACGTGGATTTGAAAAAGTTATTTTTTTTACTCATCACACACACACAAGGTTTGTAGATTTGGACATAGCAATGGCTCCCATGCAGGAGTCAATATACAGATGTAGCGCTCAAAATGATTTGAGACGTCCACAGCAAAACCCAGGCAGGTGGAGACACACCTCTGTGCCACCTGTGGACAAATCTGTCTAAAATACTAAAATACTGCACCGAGCAGCTGAAGCTCAGAATCAGCGTTGGTGCTGAGAAATGCTTAAAAGCAACTACAGTTTATAAAACAACTAATGCTTCAGGCTTCCTGAAGTTGAAGGCTTTCTGGGTGTTTGTTGAGTCTTTATACTCGGGGCTGCAGTCAGGTGACAACATGGACAGTTTTATTAAAATGACCTTTTAGGGTTCCATCAATAATAGAAATGTGCCGTGTAAACGACTTCCTGTCGAACTAAAACTGTTTGTTGTGTTGTGTGACAACACCTCCTGCACGTCTGGAGTCCAACCGTCACCGAAACGCTCCAGTGTGTCACCTGTTGGGCCTCAGAGGCGTTCTGTCCGGACCGCTGATGACTTTGTTAAAAGGGTGATTTTGTCAAACAGGATGAACACAAAGATGCTGTGAGCGGTTAAATGAGCTCCACAGAAGCTGGGGGTGCAGCTGCCGGCTGGACAGAGAGGGAGGGGGGTTAACAGCTCGGAGTGAGGACAGGCTGGGAGGTGAGTCAGTGGTCAGGGAGGCTAACCGAGGACAGGGTGGGCGTGTGAGCGTGTGGCGGTGAGGAGAGAAGCCCACAGCTGTTCACAGGATGGGACTGTTTTAGACTGAGCTTTGACAACATGCTCTTTCTTTCTGTTGCATCAGAGTTTTGTCTCGACCCTGAACAGGACGGAGCAGTGAGCTCACTGGACCGTGGCCAGTTCATCCTGGTACTCCTGGACCTCACCGCTGCCTTTGGCACTGTTCACCACAGTATCTCACAGTTTGAACACTGGGCTGGGATGACAGCATGCACATCAGACAGGCCACCACTTCCTGTTTTTAAAGCTCTTTTAAAAACTCATGTTTTATTTCCTTCAAATTATTGCCATTGTTGTTTTTTATTGTTAAGCTGCTGTTTTAAAATGTGCTTTATAAAGTCTTGTTGTAAAGTTATAAAGACTGTTGGAGTCAGTCTCCCCACCATCACAGACATCTACACCTCCAGATGCAGGAAGAGAGACACCTGCATCATGAAGGNNNTCATGTTGCTGCTGATCTGTTTCATGTTGCTGCTGATCTGTTTCATGTTGCTGCTGATCTGTTTCATGTTGATGTGTCCATGAGTGCTGATCTGCTCACACAGACTCGTGTTCGTGCTGCTGTTCGACGTAATGTTTTTATACTACTGATGCTTAGTGTGTATATAACTGATGGTTTTCTTAGTTCATGTCGTGGGTCTTATTACTGTTTTTATTTTATTATTATTATTATTATTATTTTACATTTTGTTGTTGGGTGTGCATAATTTCTCTCCACCACATGCACTACATGTGGTGCGTGTGACAACAAAGAATCTCTGACTCTGATAAATAAACTGGACGTGGCCAGCAGGGCTCGTGAGGCAGGGAACGCCTCACGATGTTTGTCGGGTGCTCAGTTTCCTCGTGTGAGTCTGAGATGCAGCAACTTGTCTCGAGTTATGAACAGGCTCAGAAAATATTTCTCTCACATGGTCCCCGAGAGAAATTCAAATGTTTCTGTTTTACATTCAGGCACACGGCAGTTCAGCTTTAAGTGATGTTCAAAGAAATCTAACTCCACTGAAGAGAAACATCTTAAACTGATGTGTGAGGAACTCACTGGTGCAACTCCTCACAAACTAAAACAGTAGAAGAAATTCACGTTTTTCTTGTTCTTCTATCGCAGCTTATTGCCTGCACAGCACACATGTTGTTTTTATTTTTTCTTCATGCCAGCATCCACCAGGGATGTGACACCCGCTGTGCCCAGCTGTTGCTATAGGCACGCACCACCTGGAGTGGGAGGATGCTAACAAGCAGCGACGTCAGCTCTGGGTCCGTGAGCCCCAGAGAGAGGCAAGAGGAACAGGAACAGGTGCGTTCAGGCACACGAGTTACCAAACTGTTTCAAATGATTCATCTGATCGGTTCTGAGGAAGCGGCAAGTGATTCATGCATGAATCAGCCAAGATGTCCTGATGCAGCTCAATAATCAGGTAGATACATCTAAAAGGTTGAGTCAGGTCCTCTGGACGGATTCTTCTTGTTGAAACATTTTGGTTATTTTATCCAAAGGACTTCTTCAGTCTGAGGAGCTGCAACAGACTCAGTCTTATAAACAGAACCTTCTCACAGTGGATCAACCAGTTTGTTGATGACGCTCAGAACTAGCTGTTCACATGATGAAGAATCAACCTCACAATTGATCGTCAGTGCTCTGATGGCCCCTTGCTATTCACAGACGGCTGAGTGATACTTGCAGTAACATCATTGTAAGACGGGGACAGTTGAACACGAAGACCCCCCACCCACCATCACCACCACCACCACCAGCTCCATCTTCCCTGGTGCTTCCTCAGACTGATGAAGCCTTCTGGATGGAGGGTCCAGATGATCTGACTAAACATTGGATCTTATACCTGGACATTAACATGGACTTCAGTGTTTAATTAAGACATGATGTGAACAAACTTTAGCAAATGTCCTTCACTTTAATGACAAACAAATCAGAACATCTGGTGTCCATCGATGATCCGTCTCTTCAAATATTCCTGTGCAGTGCTCCCCATGTCCTCCTCTTTAGGAAACATTTAGGGTTTTATTAATAGCACAAGTGCACAAAAAGACAGCAGTGATGTTTTCACCTGATCGATCTGACCCGCCTTCAATTAGGACCTTAATTTAGTGTTGACGGCACCAAGGCACCCGCAGAGCCTTTATTTACCGAACCACTGTTAAAGGAAAATCTCTTTAAAAGCCGTAATAGCAAGTAATTAGTCAGGATCCTCTTTGAAGGCAGAATAGAAAAGAAATGGGCTCACACTCAGTACTAAAAACTCAGAACACAAACCACAGCATTTAAAGGTCACTAGACACCCCCCCCCTCCAGACACCCCCACACACAATCAATGTTTGTTTTTTTTTACACGCACTAATGGGTGACCATCTATTTTCCCCAATGGAAGGAAAATGTGATCAGGTTCATTAAAACCCAGCAGCTTTGGATCAAATGAGGCAAAATAAAAACACATCCTCTGAAACCAGAACCTATCCCTTCAAAAAATCACCAGGACGATAAAGAGCAGAAACAATACTAACAGTGCAGGTGTGTGGATAAATCTGTGAGGGTACTGTCCAAATGTTTAAAAAGATTAACTTAAAACGTGTTGTCCCCTGAGAGGTCTGATGTGTAAACTGAGGAGGGAGTGGAGTTCAAGCTGCAAAAGTTGCACGCCTCAAAAGACGAGTAGCTGGAGCTTCAGAAAGACATCGCCACCTTTCTCGAGTAGCGCCACAAAGAAACACAAGCTCAAATACACTCCAGATGAGTTCCAGTAGATTTGTAGACATCTAGGCTTTGATATCCAGTTCACCAGAAGGTGTGATGAAGATTGATGGGTGATTTAATGTAGATGTAAATTTGTGTATCATCCATGTATGCAGAGAATTTTAGACTATAATGAGAGAGGATTTGACCAGGATGGACCATTCAGGTGATAAAGAAAGAGTGTTCCAAGTACACCACCATGAGGCACTCCTGGATCTACTGGTTCTGTAAGGGAACAAGGGTTACCAATTACAGCAAACTGTTGCCCTTCAGACAAGAAGGATTCAAACCAAGGTGGCAACACAGACGGATGAGGTCGTTTGTGCTACAAAGTAGAAATAGTGTCAAACGCTGCAGAAAGGTCAAGATGAGCGAAAAGACCGTTCAGGGTTGGCTGCATAAAGTAAATTAATGATGAGCCTAACAAAGGTGGTCTCAGTACTATAGTGTGCTCTGAATTCAAACTGAGAAGGTTCATAAAGATGACTACCTGTGTAACTTCATTATTTTAATGTGAAATGGAAGACTGCAAATTAACCTAAAACTGTGGATGCACTATGGGTCCAAACCATGACTTCTTGATGGTCAAGATGACAGAAGTCGGTTCTAAAGAGGAGGAAACAAGGCTTGATTTCAGGGAAGATTCTGGGACATTCATGTAAATTTGGCAGGCAGCCATGATTTGACCAACACTAAAGTCTGGAGGTCCGGCAGCTCTTGGTACTGAACAGCTTGGGTCAGAGAGACTTCCAGAAGGATGAAGGAGAAACAACAGCACTGAAACAGCTGAACTGGGGAAGAAGTTGAGGTTGACATAAGGTGGATTTGTAAGAGGGGTGAAAAGTACACTAAACTGTTCAGATATTTGGAAGTGGAGTTCTGTGGAACAGGCACAAATTAATTCCTATTTGATGTTTAATATCCTTAAACAACTTTGGTATAGATGAAATACAATTCAGTTCTGACAATTCTGAAGACCTCACAGTAGTCGACGTGCTCAAAGCTGGCTAGGTCCTTTGTGTGTGTTCCACTCCAGTTATCTCTTACAGAGCAAAACTATGTTTGTTAAGTTAAATGGTGAATAAACTGTCATTAGGTAAAACAGAGAGTAAATGGTTGTCTGTCTCATTTGTCACAGTATGAACCTGTGATGTCACGTTCTCCACCAACACTTCAGTACAGAAGAATGTGGATCATTCAGACAAAATGGCATAACCCAAGAACACAACCTTTTTTCAGAATTACCTCAGCCAAGGTTCCTAGAAGGCCACCTCGGTACAGAACACTGACATGGATACGCTGCAGACAAACGATTGGTCAGAAGCTTCAGAATTGTCTCCTTTAGAAGATTTTACAATCTAACCACCTTACTGGGGTTGGATGAGCATGTTACGACCTGTGCACCTTATAACGTACCAACTTAAGTGATGGAAAAACTTTTTTTTTTTTTTTTTTTTTTAATGTGAGGACGACAACAGAGGACAGTGTCCCTGCTTCCAGTCAGTCACGTGGGCTGTGCACACATGATGATGATGAGGGGAAAACTGCTGTTCGATGTTCAGGTACAGCTCACCTAAAAAGTTCACAATAACAGGCCAGGGGCTGATTAATGCTGACAGGCTTCAGCCTTTTATGGAGACTAATGGTTGTGTGTGTGTGTGTGTGTGTGTGTGAGTGTTTGCCACCAGCCAGCCTGAAGCTCCTTCTGTCCCAGCCTCAGTCTTCATCAGCTTCATTTTGCAGCTCCAGTCGCTCCACAGTAACCAGGCGAGCGTGGAGAAGGTGATTAATCACATTATTTCTGCTCTGCTCTCCTCTTCTGCAAAGTGATTGATTCCTTGTTATATGTGGCTTGGGCAAAATAAATTAAGGGGAAAAATATCTCAATTTACCGGCCCAGTCATCTGAGATCTGCTTATATTTTTGAGATATGAGGAATAAAGACCTCTAAAGATGTACTGACTGCGGGACAGTTCGGTTTTTATGCTTGACTTGAGACTAGAAGATCACTGTGAGGTTCTGCCTCAAGTGGAGGAGTTCAAGTATCTCAGGCTTTAGTTCACAAGTGAGGAAAAAAATGGAGCGTGAGATCATCAGATGGATCGATGCAGCTTTTGCAGTATTGTAGACTCTGTGCCGGTCCGTTGTGGTGAAGAGGGAGCTAAGCTGCAAGGAGAAGCTCTTGGTCTCTGTTCCGTCCCTCACGAACTCTTGGTAGTGACTGAAAGAGGAAGACTGTGGATACAGGTGGTCAAAATGAGTTTCCTCTGCAGGGTAGCTGGACTCTCCCTGAAAGACAGGGCCAGAAGTTTAGTTCTCCAGGAGAGACTTGGAGTAGAACCGCTTCTCCTTCACATCAGAGACCGTTGAGGAGGTGCAGACATCTGATAAGGGTGGACACTGAACGCCTCTCTTGGGAGGTGCTCCAATTGGGAAAAGGCCCCAGGGAAGACCCAGGTCAGCTGAGGAACTGTCTCTTAGCTGACCTGGGCACACCTGAAAGTCCTCTCAGAAGAACTGGAAGAGGTGGCTGGACCTCCCTGCTCAAGCTACTGCCAGACTCCATGACAAGCTGCAGACGTTAGCTAGATGAACAATTAGGTAACACACTGGGGGTTCAGTGAGCAATACAGTAGCTAAAAGCATAGCTAAAGAAGCAAATCACCTAAGTTATAGCTGAGAACCTAGACTAGCTGAAGTGATGGACTGTTATCAGACAAGAATGAGTAAACCCTGCTGCAGTGCTCCACAACACAACCTGCAAAAACTAAACACCAAAACTCCTTCAAACTTCACTTTGGGTGCGTGAACATTGATGGATCAATGCACACGATGTGGTTAGGAGGAGGAAGGATGACTCAGACCTCTGTCTTCACATCTAAACAGGATGGCACATATTAGAAGGTGGAGATGCATCCTGAGATAAGGATGTGAGGAAAAAGAAGTTCCTCTGATTTGATCATCAATGAGTGTGTTTGTTTCTTCAGCTGAGCGTCTCTGAGGTTTTTCCAGTCATCAGTGAGAGCTGGGACACAACACTCACGTGCACTCAGCCAAAAATACAGACATAGAGGCAAAGCCTGATTAGCATCTTCTGACAGCAGCCTGGACCTTCAGAGCGCAGGACAACACTGAAGTTCTCGTGAATTTGACAATAATACAGTTCCAGATCACGCGTCCTAATCCTGGCCCAAAAGACCGTTACATAATGTTTTACATAATCTCTCCGGTGCACCTCAAAGTTAAAGATTAAGATCAAACCACATTAAGTTTATTCAGAAGAGCAACTGATGTCCTTCACCGTAACCTCAAAACATTAGGAATGAATCAACTTGATTTCAAAAACTAAATCTATTTCCTGTTTTGATTTTTACCCGGTGCAAACACGCCTCATGTCTTTACCCCGTATGTTAAAAACGTTATTTAGTTTCTTGGATTGAACATTTCTGAATATCTGGAATTAAATTCTTGTGGACCACAACATAAATAACTTGCAGAAAAATGTTTTGTGACTCTCTTATCCACCAAAGTTAAGGAGACCTGCTCTGACCTTTGACCCTGCGGTGCTACACGAAGCTCACGTTCCAAAATTTGTCTTTTGTGTTTTGTTTCTCCCAAACCGAGACAGAAAGTATCTTTGTCTGGATTTCTCTGAATGTTCCTCAGTTCGTTCCTCTGCCTCATGTTGCTCTGAAAACTGCTGCATCTCCATCAGGAGCAGACCTGGACCAACACGTGGTCGCGTTTGTCACAATTTTGTCTAAACATTTAAAAAAATGTTACAGTTAGTAACCTAAATGTGCGCTAAATATTAGCAAATATTGCTAATAGTTACACGGCCCTGAAGCTGAGGTGGGCTTCTGCTCGGTCATGGAAACAGAAGCATGGCAGAGACAATGACAGGAAGATGAGCGAGCTCAGCCTCACGGAAACACCTCTATTAAAGGGATGAACGTTATATTTTCAGAAGCTCTCTGATGGCGTGTCGTGTAGCGGGTCCAGCTGTCCTGCCCTTCCTGCAGCTCAAACACTCCCAGCTCCACTGGAATCTCTGGTTGACACCGAAACGGGTCAGCGAAGCCTAAAAACGGACGTGGGCCCTCCAGCAGCCATTGTGTCCCGTCCGTCACACCCTTTTTCCCCTTCTCACACACAGCTGCTTCATACGAGCAAAGTGACAGCCGGCTGCGGGGAGCGTGCACGTGACCGAGGTCACCGCGGTGTGCAACCACTAAGAGTTGTGGGAAATTCCAGGCGCGAGATTCTGGAAGTGAAGAGGAGCAGTTAATGGACAAAACTGTCTGTCAGCCATTAAAACATGGAGATGAATGATGTGTCTATTTTTCCACTCAGAAGTTTTTTGGTTCCAAAAAACATGAAGCTGTAAATAAACATCCACTTTGTGCTTTGGTTTAATTTTATCTTCAGCATTTCAGCTGCTGAAATTAAACCTCTCGTTGTGTATTTATTTTTAAAGCCAGCTGTTGGTTATGTTGCCATCATTAAATGACTGTGCAGCTGAACCTGCGACAGTTCATCTCCACCGTCTCCTTGCAGCGTTGGTCTCCACGCACCCAGATGTGTTTTTAGACTTTTTGAGAAGAAACCATCTCTTTGTACCCATCAGCCTTTTTGTGGAAGTTTCAGTTTTATTCTTTATGACGAGCTCCAGGAGCGTGAAAGGCTGCCGAGGAGCTCTCGTCCCTGCTGGAGCGTTACATGCCTACACATATTTGTGTGTTCAGACTCCTTGTGTCATACTAGAAATAAGAAAGTACTTCCGTTGTGTTCTCTTCGTGTTTCAGTATCTACCTCCAGAGATTCATCTGGTCCTGAACCCTCCTGTGGATCCTTGAGAACTTTTTGTGACTTACCTCAGCTGTTCCACTGCCTTCTAACCACCAACCACCTCTACTCACCTTCTGCGCTCTCCAACCTTGGACTGGACCCACTGGACCCCCCTGCTCTCTTCTCAATGGTTCTACTCCTTCAGCTATCTGTAAGATAGAAACTACTCAACCATTCTTTGAGCTCCATCATCCTGACTCCTCTCCTCGTTCCACAGATGTATTCATATCCATCCATCCATTCATATCCATTAAAACAAGCCTCGGAGTCTGTTCCCTCGGTCCATATTCTCTGGGTTTTCCGTTAAACACTACACTTTTCATTGTGTCTGCTTTGTATTGACCTCAGTCAGTCCCCCACCCCCACTGTGGATGCTTTCATCTACTGAAGTAAAGCTGATCTTTTATTCTTGTTTTCAGTATGATTCTAAGCACAGATCTCAATTTTCTCAACAATTTGACCAGAACCCATTCTTACTTCAAGTAATTCAACTTTTAATCAACTCATATAATTCTTAGGTATTAAAGTATTACAGTTTGTAACATTTACTTCAGTAGTTAAGGCTTCAATACCACCTAATTAATCAAACACTTGTATCAATAACTATTTTAGTGAGCATCAAGAAGCCTGACCAACAGCTCTCCTTGTTTGAATAGAGCAAGCTCCGCTTCACTCAAGGATCTTAGCCACCCCCCACCCCCCATCCCCATCCCTGCTTACGTTGAAAACTTCCGGAACTAACGTAGCTCTAAGCTAGCGATGTGTGATACAGACGCGTTAGCTAAGATGCTACAGACGTAGCACTCTGCTTCTTTCACACATCCTAACCCCCCACCCCCATTAGCGCTGTCATTTCTAACCCGAACCCAGAGCCCAACCCCACCCGACCTGGATTTGGACCAGGGTGGGCCATAATAATGTGCCTTTTTATTGCCTCAGGGACACGCATGGCTGACGATCCAGTACATGCAAACATGGCTTGCTATACTACACCTGCTGCATGTGGCCGTTTCACCGTGCGCTGACCGGCCGGTTGAAAAAGGTAAAAAGTTCTGTTAAGCTTCAGATGGACCACTGCCAGTGATCCATCAGCCTACATGAACGTTCATTCAGCTGCTGCACTCAGTGGATGGACGAAGCCGAGACCCAAACAGGTGAGATCACAAAATATCCGACATGTCAGAGCAGGGTCCAATGCAGGCGGCAGGGGAAGCATTTAATGAGCTTTGATGGCTCCTCAGCATCTTCTGCCCCCTCAGTCGCGTGCATCCGGCAGCCGTCAATAATAGTCGTGGTGTAAGCAGTCAAAGCTTAACTACAAATATTGTGTGGGGTGGGTTCGGGTTCGGACCTGTAATTACTGTTAATTTGTCGGATCGGGCGGGGTTTGGAGATGATGGCTGTGGGCTGGGGCCGGGTTGGTTTGGATTATTTGGACCTGAGTGCAGCTCTAACCCTGTCACCATCTGCCAGCACTAACATGGTGGTATCCAGCATGCAAAACAGAGGTGTCTCCCCCTCCTCCCCCCGTGAGTGCCCTGCCAAGGCGGATGACCTCGGTGTGGAGTTGTAGGTAAAACCCAGAGTAGACTTTTAGAGATTTGAGTATTCGCCTGTTCAAGTTGAATAGATTCATTCATGAAGAAATAGAAAAAGCGCTGGATGAACTCATATTTTACGGTAAATGTGGGGGGTCTGAATGAATATTTTTTAAACGTGGGGGGGGGACACTACTCTTCACACATAATTGTTGCGACACCTATAGTTTCTGCAGAACGTTTCCTAAAACAAACCTTAAAATTGTTGTTTGGTCCGTTTGATGGAAAAACTGTTTCATGTTTCCAGAAACGTTTTACAGAAATAAACAAGAAAAATCTGCAGGAAACTGGAGACGCAGTTTGTTTTTTCATCCAGTGGATTCGTGTCATCAGCCGTTTGTTGATCTGACACACCTCTGGTGGTTTCGTCACACTCGTGCTTTGTGCGCTGTGTTTGGGGCCTTGAGCGTTTCCGTGTTGGACAGCTGCGATCTAAATATACGAAGAGACTTCCTAACTTCAGGAAAAAGATCGAAGGAAAGGCCGGATTCAGACTGTCCTGCAAGTTTCCTCTGCAAGGTCCCCCCCCGGGGACTGAAGACCAAACACACAGTGGCAACAAACAGCTACAGGAGGTCAAACAGGTGAACTGGTGAACTGGTTTTTATTCTTGGTTCGGCTCGTGTTTTCTGAAGCGTTGCAGTCTCAGAGCTGGTTCAGATCGCTGTTGGGTACGATCTGACACCTTTTGGACATTTCAGTACTCTCATGGCAACATGTCCAAACGGCTGCAGCCACAAACACAAAACATGTAAATACAACCCCCCACTGGGGTGAATACATGTGGCCGCGTCCATCACTGCGACTCCCGGCCTGCTGATGTTACCTAAGTTTCACCTCATATGAAGGATGCGCCCTCAGAGGATGTGATAGGGATGAGTCTCAGCTACTACCACGCCTAACTTAACCTTAATATCTTTTACACTTCTTCAGTTTTAGACCGATGCTGAAGCCACTGAAAGAGTCCCTCGTCTTATCTTTGACTCCATGAGGAGCTCAGCCTTTGTTGTCCTGACACATCGAGATGAACGGTATGAAGAAGGTGCAGCAGGTGGCTTTGGAGACATCCTTCAGAGGTGTCTCCGTCCACGTTGAGACGCTTTCTTCAGCAGCAGGAACAATAGGAGGAACCAGCTGCTGCGGGAGTCACTGCGACACGCTGGAGAAGCTGTTTGTGTTCGACTCAGATCACCGCAGGACCCGTGTGTGTGTGTGTGGGGGGGGGGGGGGGGGGGGGGGGGGGGGGGGTTGGTG
>JARVGS010000614.1:29727423-29738279 GCA_031762315.1 Hypsolebias antenori
TTTTTTATTCGCTCAAACAGGATCTGAGACGCTTCAGTCCTTCATCTCAGTCCCATTTCTGGAGCAGGAAGACGTGCATGAACACTTTTAGGATGTGGGGGGGGGGGGGTGGCAGAGGATGTTGTTAAAGTCTCTGATCCTGTTTTCTTTCTTTTTTCCAAGAAGCTGCTGAAATGCAGGTGCATCTCCAGGACTGAGGTCCCTCATCAGTCCGGTTCCTCCACCTCACTGTTTGGCGTCTGAGGAGACACAGTGGATCAGAGGATTTTGTGAGGAGCTTTTCGTCTTATGCAAGACATATTTTCACTGATTTGGGGGTGGATCTGCTGGTCCGGCTGCAGAGCGGGAGGCCTGAGGTTTCTCGTGAGGCTTCAGCTCCTGGTGTCTGCAGGCCGAACACGACGGGGCAGATCGCCTGCTTTCACTTACAGACGCAGAACCCTGA
This sequence comes from Hypsolebias antenori, assembly GCA_031762315.1. NCBI lineage: Eukaryota > Metazoa > Chordata > Actinopteri > Cyprinodontiformes > Rivulidae > Hypsolebias > Hypsolebias antenori. The sequence continues at coordinate 29,727,869 of JARVGS010000614.1, forward strand.
GTCCAGATCCTGAACCCCACATCCCTGCTCGCCTCGGAAAAAGAGTTGGGGGGGGGGGGGGTCTTTCATTATAAACTGTTCTGCAGTTTTTAGGTGCCCCCGCTCTGAAGAGTTTCCATGACATCATCAGCTGTCAGTATAGAAAGCCAGACGCTTCTCTTCAGGACTTCAAGCAGAAACTGCTGCTGGTGTGAGAGCAGGGGTTCTGACCCGCCACGGGCCCAGACTTCATCATCATCATCATCATCCTCCTGAGATTTGACATTCGTCTCCGTCATATTGAGCGACACACATTAAACTTGGTGTAGGCGTTCTTCAGAGTGCAGATCAGTAAATCTGGAAAGCTCCTGGATTAAAGTCAGATTAAACAATTGATGGAGCTCAGAACAGTTTGATGTTGAATGTTATACTGTAGAATAGAACAGAATAGAAACAGCCTTTATTGTACCACGGATGGGAAACTCAAGTGTAACAGCAGCAACAGATAAAAAAAGATTCACATAAAACATTCCTAAAATGTTAAAAAAAAAAAAACTATATTTAAAGAAACAAGATAAACAATATCAATAATATGTTCAATATGTATTGAACACTGCGAACTGTAGTAACTTTCATACTTTTAACAAGTTCCTTTAAAGCTTTGAGTTAATTATCAATCCATTCTGCATTTCTTTCAGATTTAGTACAACTGTTTATTTATGGTTTTATTATTATATGTTGGAGCTTAAACTGAGTCTTAAACTTTTAAATATTGAGTTTCTTTCATTTTTGTCCAGTTTCACTGCTTGTTGTTAAATGATCTTTTTATTTTCCACTGTGTGAAGTTCTTGTTGCTTCTTTACTTTTTCCCATCTGACCACGTTGTTCCCTTCTCTCTCACATATCTTCTTTTTATTTTGTTTTGATTGAAAAGTCTGACGACACGGTTGTTTAGTTCTCTTTAATCCTGTCGGAACATTTAATCTGAAGCCTGTAAACACTTTGAAGTCTGCTGATCAGATTCTGTCATCGCTGCTTTCCTCCAGTCGTGCAGCAGCTTCAGAGCTGGGAATGAACCCGCTGAACCCAGACTCACCGAGGATGTCTCGTTCAGACAGCACGCACACATGCACGCACACATGCACACACACATGCACACACACACATGCACGCACACATGCACGCACACATGCATGCACACATGCACGCACACAGTCTAACAAACAGAAGCAAGATGTGAGCTGAGAGAACCCAAACAGAGGAGCAGGAGTTAAACTACCTGTTTCTCACCACCTGCTCCACTCTTGACCCCCCCCTGGTGTTTAAAGGGGAGGGCAGGTATTTTCAGCATCTTCCGTCCTGTAACGACACTCTCTCAGACAGAAAACTTCCTTCTGCCTTTGTTCAACGTTTGTGGAAATGAAACCCTCCGTGTAGTTTTCTGCAGCGGCCTCCTCCAGACGACACTGCCCCAACTTCACAACATCTGCAAGCAGACGTCGTGCAGAGCACACACACACACACACACACACACGCTGCTTCAACCTGATGAGAAGCAGCTTTTTAATCCAAACTTTCAGAGATGTTGAATATTGCAGGAGTAACTCGAGTTTCTGTTTTCTTGAGGTTGAGCTAGAGCTGTCATTTCTAACCCGGGCCCGCAGCCCGGCCCAAATTCAGGTTGGGCTGGATGATAATGCGTTGGATGGGTGGGCCGGGTCGGTGTCAGTGGATCAGCCACAATCTAATTATATGATAACATGGCCTGCCATACCTTCACCAGCCGTATGTGGCCATTTCACCGCAGCTGACCGGACTTGAGGTTGAATAAAGTGCAAGCTTCAGATGGGACTGTACTGCAGGAAGTGATCCATCAAAGCCAAATGGACGTTCAGCCGCTGCACTCAGCAGACGACCCAAACAGGTGAGATCTCAAAGCAGACATGTCAGTGCAGGGTCCGTGTTTGAATAATGCAGCAGAAGCAGGGATCAATGCTCTTTGATGGCCACGAAAGGACAAACACCCCCTCAGCTCCGATCTTCTGCCTCTTTGATTCAGCTGCGCGTCACCGCAGTGAAGTTAGTTTTACGTTGGACCTTCGAGCTCCGTGGCTTCAGCGGGGTGTTCCTCTCCTCCGATCCGATGCAGGCAGTCTGATTTCGGTCAGTCCAACTCGAAGGAGAGGAACACACCGCTGAAGCCACAGAGCTCGAAGGTCCAACGTACAACTAACTGTACCGCGGTCCGTGCATCCGCCGATCATTAATCTTAATTCAAAATGTTGAGGGTTTTGTCGGGTTCGGACCTGTAATCACGGTTAATTCTTCGGGTCGAGTGGGGTTCGGAAATTCTGGCTACGGGCCGGGTCAGATTTTTTTGGGCTTGAAGACAACTCTAGGTTGAGTCTCAGGAATCAGGTTCAGGACGAAAACCCAGACCTCCCTCTCCCCAGAAACACTCAGAAGTCCTCCCAGAGAATCCCAAGGTGTTCCCAGACTAGAGGTTTCATCATAATCCCTTAATTCCTGAAAACTTGAACCCAACCAGACGTATGCGTCTCCCTTTGATACGAAGGAGCAGCATCTCTACTCGAAGCTTCCTTTGATGATGGAGCTTCCCGTCCTGTCAGGTTGAACCCAGCACCCCTACAGAGGAAGCTCTTTTCAGTTACTTCAGACCAGTAGATCGAGAGCATCACCTTGCAGCTCACCTTTCTTTACCAAGACGGACTGGAGCAACGTCGTCAGTACTGAAGATGAGGCCCTGATCCGTTAATCCAGCTCCTACTTCATCCAGGTTCCCTTTAGAGCAAGACTCCCAGATCTCCTCCGCTTCAGAAAAGATCTTTCCCCACCTGGGGGGTGTTAGCCAAGAACTGCTTCAGTGCACCTTTTGAAGACACCAACAGGACCACATCATCTGCAAACAGCAGAAACGAGAGCCTGAGGTTCCCAAAACCAGACCGCTCTCTGGTTGCATCTTGAGACCTCTACAGGGTCAGAGACCGTGGACCAGGAATGAGCTCAGTATGAACACAGCTCCTGGTGCTACAGGTTCCAGAAAGCTTGAACCGTGTTCTCCAGCAGGAAACCTACAAAACGCTTCACGTGACACGGAAGGGATCAGAGAACACTTTCACCTTTTGAGCCTCCGTCTGTCATGGATCATGTTGGATTCATTTCTGCCGCCTGCTGGAAGACGTCAGCTACCTTCTGGAGGCTTCTGCTGCAGTTAGCAGCGCTAACCTTGCTAACTGTGCTAGTTGCACCAAGCTCGTGAAAAGGTTTCCTGCAGAGCTGTGGTCAGATCTCATTACAGGTATTTTACAGTAAAACACAAAGAAACGGAGCCCACGCACAACTTATTGTGTAAAAATACCTCTTTTTATTGAATTTCCATTGTTACAATTGCACACAATCAGTTTGAGCAATCTAAATTATTTATAGAAATTCGTTGAGCTCTAGGGAACAGTCATGAGTCTTTAGCAGAAGCTTCGGAGACGTGGAAATATACTGAGAACTTCACTCCCCCACAAACCACCCAACCGCAACAAATAGACCCTGTTCCACGTACAGTAGCATCTCTGGATTAACCCGGATTACAGAACACAACATCAGAAGTCACAAACAGCTGAGCGGACCAGCAGTTTACCAACAGAAAGCTCCACGAGCGTGTCGCAGCACGAGAAACGTACGAACGGCAGCTGTGCCCGACGTGATCCTCACTCAGGCCTTCGGTGAAGGTTTTATTCTCCCGCCGACACGGTTTCTACACCAGGAAGGTGAGTAAAACTCCGTCCCCAAGCCTCACATCTTTTTCTGACCTTCAGCTAAAAATAAATAAATATTTCCAGAAAAAGCGGCATCACTCGGACATACGTGCCTGTTGCTGGCAGCTCGGACCGACTCAGAGGTCAAGGTCACGGTGCGACGTTTCCACTCGGACATCCTGCCCCCAGCAACCCACAGCAGGTGGGAGCAGGATGCAAACATGCTTCCCACATGCAAGCAGACAGATATCACTCACAAAGTGACAAAAATATCAAAGAAAGAGAAATTGTTTTATGGATGCAGGTTTCGGGGGGGCGGGGGGCAGAAAGGTACCACAGCTCTTCTACCAGGGTTAGAGAGGAGTTCTGAGGTCCTGGGACCAAACCTGCACTCTCCATATCTCATATCTGCTGTGAGGATCCAGGAACCATTAGCACACACAACAACCCAGTTGGTTTTACAGATATTGAGCTAACAAGTTAAGTGGTAGTAGCTGAGAGTCATCCCCAACTCAGAGCACTCATGTGTCAGCATGGCATCGCAGCGGGCGATATGCATTCCTTCAAGGAATGCTACTTATTTTAGTTGGTTTTCATCGTTTACTGATTCTAAACATCTTAGCGAGTCTGCTATAGAAAGTCTAAACAAACCAAAAGTGGTTATTTTTATTTGTAAGCTCATTTTCCTTTAAGCTTCAAATAACGAGTTAAACTAAACGTTTAGAGGAAAATGCATATTTAGACAAACAGCAGCAAGAACTACAGAAATCAACACCTGAAACAAAACATCTGGTGTTTTTTTTTTTTTTACTTTTAGTCAGGAAAATGTCTTGGAGGGGCGGGGCTTAAACATTAACTGGAGCCAACCACCAGGAGGCGCCCTTATGGCTTCCACTTCCAACGTCCGGCCTTTTTCTCAGGTAAATTTGATCTCGATGGTTCGCCAACATAACCGTACATAAAGTAACAAAAATAAGGTTGTATTGTAGAATTAATTTGTGTTAATGTTACTTATTTTTGAAAACCCAGCAGGACGACCTCATCCATATGTATTACATTTTACACAATAAAACGCTGGTTTATTTTTAAATAAAGCTTTCAGCGTATATTTAAAACCTTTAGACTTTGCAGTAACTGCATGAGTTGATGCCAAAATGTTCAAACACTAATATTTTATGATTCTGTAAATTCAAAACACTGTTGGAAATACTTATTCGAGTCTAAACTGTAATTGTAAAAGCATAAAAATAACATAAATGTGCAGTTCTACAACATAAATTGGGTTAACTTTCATTTTAAACTCAGTTTTCAGTTTCTGACCACTAGAGACAGTTTTTGAAGCGTTTGTGTCCTAAAGTTGGTCCAAATTAAAAGCTGAGACAAATAAAGTGTCGAGTAAAATCTGAACCTCTGCGTTTCAAACCCTCACCACACAAATGACAGTTTTTCTTACAGTGACGCGTTCACATTGTGACCAGAGTCTGAGGAGCGGACCTGCAGGACTCAAACTGTGTGAAAGCATCATTCCTGAACAGAGAACTGTTTAAATGTAAAACCACAGAACGACTTCTTCAGGCACTTAAAACACCCACAATCCTTGAATTTACTGCTGTGAGATGTGACATTGAATCAAAAGTTGATTATCTGAAACTGTCTCTACAGTACATGTCCATCGCTGGTAGAGAAATGTGCTCATGAGGTTTGTACGTCCCTGTCGTGGTGATTTCTGTCTGCCACAAACCATCGGACTCATCTTCACGACATAAAGCACCGAGATGTAGAAGTAACAAGAGAAAACGTCCATCGAGTGTCGCCAGCTTCTCGGCAGGGCCTGCAGCAGTAAAACGTTCTGGTACCGCTGACGCTTCAGGAGGAAGCCGAGGCGACACTTCCAGGACCGATCTGTGCTAAAGGTCGTGGGAGTTGAGCCGGGAGCAGGTGAGAGAGGAAGGAGGGAAGTTTGTCTGCAACAAAACAAGAAACTGGACGAGAAACAAAAGACAAGCTGAGGAGGGCAGAAGGTTTGCTCAGTCAGATCAGCCTTTGAGGAGAATGAAGGTTTTTAAAGCGTTCATGGCGGTTTCTGGACTCTGATCTGTGCAGAACCTAAAACAAGCTGAATACCTGCAGGTTATGAATGAACATTAACTCAGGTTTAGCTCTTTAGCTAACAGGTATATTTTATATTTTTATAACGTACTTTGCATCTTAAATAACAGCTATTTGTCCTCAAGTTGTTTTGAGGTTGTAGTTCATAAGTGGTGGGCACAGTTCTGCTAATCTGCTAACAGCTAGTAGCAAAGTGAATGTTTTGTTTAGCGGGTTAGTGGTTTTGCTAACTTTGGAAACTGTTAGCAGACCAATTAGCGTTCACTAAATTAGGTTCTGCTAACTTTAAGGCCACTAACAAAATTCCCACGTTTGGACTCAGTCTGTTAGAAGCGCACCATTGGTTCACTATCTGTGCACATGACAAGACGTGATGGTTGGTGCAGCAGCAGCTAGCTGAACAGCGTTGTGTGATTTTATTAGGGATGCACGATATTAACAGCATGGTATCGATATTAGTGATAAAGTTAAATATTGGACATCGGCCATTCCATCAAAATAACTCACCGATATAAAAGGCACAGTTCTTGTATGACTGTTGGAGTGTTGTCATTGTGTTAGAGTAAATGTCATGAATAAATTTGACATTTAACATAATCCAAGTTGAAGTGTTGCATCATTCTCAGCCCCTTTTTGGCGTCTGCATTTGGTAGAAGGTCAAATTGACAAAGACCATGCAGAATAATGTAGTTTTTAATTCCACAGCAGAGAAAGTTATATAGTCTCTATAAGTAGGTCTAGGGGGAAAAAATATCGGTATAGGTGTCGATGAACGACGGCTCAGTGGTTGGCACTGTTGCCTCACAGCAAGAAGGCCCTGAGTTCAATCCCCAGTTGGACTTGGGGCCTTTCTGTGTGTGGTTTGCATGTTCTTCTCATGCTTGCGTGGGTTTTCTCCAGGTACTCCGGTTTCCTCCCACAGACCAAAAAAAAAAAAAACCATGCATGTTCGGCTGCCTTCAGGCCTCCCTTGCAAAAGAGATCTGTGATCTCAATGGGATTTGCCTGGTTAAATAAAGGTTAATAATAAATTAATAAATAATAAAAGTAGGTCTAGGGGAAAAATATCGGTACAGTATTTGTATTGTTTATCATCCAATTAAGTTTTAACATATTGGCACATCGGCCAAAAATCCATTATCGTGCCTCCCTAGACTTTATACACTCAAACTAACATGAACAGATTTACGTCAGTCTGTCTTCAGCCGGAAGGAGATGAGGACGTGTGACGCAGACAGAGTGACAGTCACCTTAGCAGTTAGCTTACAAAATTTTTTTTGTTACCCGATTATGGGTTAGCAAAGCTAACTTTTGGTTAGCTGTGCCCATCACTGAATAAGAGCTTTAAACACAACAGCATCATCTGCAAAGAGGAGTTTGGGAGGAGGTGCTAAAAAAACAGCAGAGAGGGATGTGGGAGGGGCTTAAAGCTTGTTTTTATAAAAACTTCTCCAGGTCAACATTTGTGCTATGATAAAATAATTTAAATACCATTTAATTTAAATCGTTAAGCAAAGTTAAAGTTATGAAGTGTGAATTTTTAGGCTTTTTTTTTAGCTTAGCTTAAAATGCTGAAACTTTAGCTATCTTGTTTTTGGATTCAGTGACTGACGTGACAAACATGTGACAAACTGCTGAAGAAAGGACAAAGAGGAACTAAAAGTCCAAATCTACTAAATTAAGAGATAAAATAAAAAGCAGAATAAATAAAAATTACAGCTAATGTTGCTGTTTTTTCTGTTATAGAAACAACAATCATTTATTTTAGTCCAAAAAAAGATTATAACCTGGATGACTGAGCCTACAAACCTTTATTTCTTTGTCATAAAATGACAAATTGTTTACTCCCCTACTCTGCTGCCACCATGTGGGCAAAAACAAGTACAAAAATCAATAAATGTGGTTTATTTTTATGATAATTTAGGTGTTTTGGCTTCTATTTTAAGCCGTTAAAACACTTGTGATGAATTTAAAAGTATCCTTTTAGAAGATTTCTGATGCTGTTCTACTCTGGCGTGTGTTAGAAATCACAACAGATTCATGTTTGTTCAGGTTATGGATGGGTTAAATAAAGGGGATACATTTTAATGATCTTTTTCTACAAATACAAATCAACATCCATGGATGAAGAAAAAAGTCAGATTTGGGTTAATTATAGACAAAAGAACAGTTTAAGCTGTGGTACCGCCTCACCGTCTGCCTCATGAAACATTTTGTTTCATTTTGACTTTCAACCAGAACCGAGAAGGACCCAGAACCATCGGTTCCACACTCTGCCCCCTGAAACCAGCACGAGTTCAAACTGAGAAACACAAACAGGCCGGAGCTCCACAACAACACCAAGAGATGGACGTGAACTCCCCTGCATCGTCCTTAAACACAACACGGTTTTTTCTGAAGTCTTTTTTATATCGAGGCACATAGAAGGCTTGCAAGTTACACTTTCAAAGCATTTACGTGTTTGAGCCAAGAAGAGCGCGACAAAAACACACACGGCCCACACGAACGCACGAGAAACGTCTCCAAAGGATCACTCGGGTTTCCCAAAGGTCACAGCAGTTAGAATAAATAAGAGAAACTGCAGCAGTTATACGTGTGTGAGGCGGGAGGGGGGGTCCTGGACCGAATTAATATGATATTAATAACAATAATAAAAATAACATCCAGTTCCTTTTCACGTTCGAGTGAGTTGTGATTGGCTCAGTACAGAAAACAAGCAGAATATAGTCAGTTTACACACACTCACACACACACACACTCACGCCAGTTTATGTGTGGTGTAACACGGGGCTGCATGCGGCGCCGCAACAAATCCAGCTGCACAACCAGCGACAGGCGGCTGCAGCTTCACCGCTCGCCCAGCGTCACATTTACGGGTTCCAGAGGACACGGCAGCAACGACGTCCTGGAGCGGCAGAGAACGAGTGTGATTTATGAGTTATCCTTCCAAAGGCGGAATATTTGTGTAAATACAAGAAAACATTTTTGTTTCATCTCAATTAAAACTGTCGGATTTAAGCTCCCGGTGAAAAAGAGACAAATATAAAATATCATAATTAACTCTTTACAGAGCAGAAACAGCTCATTACCCAGCTTTCCACAGAAAGTAGCAGATTTGATCGTTAATAATAAAGAAAATTTTGAATATTTGTGGTTTAACTGAGCTCATAAAACTAAAGTTTTGAAAAAATAAAAAAAATCAACATTTTAAGGGGAAGCAATTTGAAAGAGAGGTCTAAAAAAAAAATGTCTAATGTTCCCGCTCGCAAATGACACCCTCTGTTCTGATTGGTCAGCTTCAGTGGCCTGGTCAGGCTCCGCCCGCCATTCTTCACAAGCTCCGCCCCACTTTAGAACTGAAGTTCCTCTCTGGTTATTTCCTTTAATACGGGACCTTTTTATTTCAAGAACTTGGACAAAGTGAATTTTTTTTTTTTTTAATAGTTGGGTTTGATTTAATTTGCGCCTCAGAAGAGAAAATAATCTGTTGTTTTTAACGCACGGAAACTTTCAGTTCCCTCGTCGAGCCACAAATAGCTAAAGTTTTGTCCATTTTTAAGCTCTCTTCTGCTTTTCCTTGTTCGCTTCGAATAAACCCAACATGGTCTCTCTGCAGCTTAAAAAAACAGAGAGAATTTTGTAAACGAAATTAAAATGTGAGTAAAATCTGTAAATGACTTTTACTTAAAGACACTTTGAACTGTTTCCTGCAGTGAGAAAATGCTTCCACTTCTAATTTACAATGTGAACTCCTTCACACTCAAAAGGAGCTCAATCATTTCGCAGGTCATCGGTTTTCTGTGTCGCATCTGAACCCACGCCGGCATTTTACCAGAAACTCGCGGTCTGATTGTCACACGAGGACAGCTGCTTCAAGGCGTCTAAATGCACCTTTTGGTTGGATTTCTGAAACCGAACGTCAGAAACTTTAAAGCCAAACAAATGCCAGGACGGCTAGAAAAATAAAAGTGTTGCATGAGATTGGTTTGGTGCAGCTCGACCTCCTGAGAATGGCTGACCTCAGATCAGCAGAGAAGCGCTCACATGTCCTGAGACAAAACCTGATGTTAAATACACCTCCACCTGCAGCCGAGCAGCCCAGTGAACACACACACACTCACACACACACACTCGCACAGAGCCCAGAACATGTAGAGGTGCAGTACCTATGAATGACCACTAGGAGGCCCTTAAATCATCCAGCAGGCTCTAGCTGACCCCCACCGGCCGTCTGAGGCCCCCCAGGTTGGATTCTGTACATGCAGTCATTTAATAATCTGATGCAACACTTGCTTTGAGTAGACGAACGTTTAGATTATACACAGAGAGCATTAAATCATTCTTTTTGATACGATCTGCACATCTTCCACCGTGTTTCAGCCAGAAAAGAAGCAAAAGTTTGACCCGATGGTGCAGCACAGAGCCGATCTGATCACGGGGGGGTGGGGGAGGGGGGGGTTGCATACACACCGTGATTTACGGTAATACAGATTATGTGTGAGGGAGGTGTCCCCCCCCCCCCACCCCTCCCACCGTGTCTCCGCGTTGGTCTG
>JARVGS010000614.1:29751942-29776014 GCA_031762315.1 Hypsolebias antenori
TGTGTGTGTGTGTGTGTGTGTGTGTAAATCTAATATTTAGTCGCTCTGGTCTGAGCTGACAGCTGCGTGTTAGTCGCCGTTAACAAAAATTAAAACATTTTAATTTCTCCTGACAGATGCTGAGTCGTGACAAATTAATAACAAATTAGCAGATTAGTGGTCGGTGGTGATGGTACCTCTCTGAAGAGCGCTCCGTAGAAGGTGACGGTGTAAAAACAGTCCACCGTCCTCATGGAGATGTCCAGGTCCATCAGCAGCCTCTTCTGCTCCTGAGTGTTCACTGTAGCCCGGATCCGCTGCAACAGAACCGCAGGACACAGAACTGATCAAAGTGTTTGGGTTCTGCTGATGTACCAAACAATTGTCTGCTCAGACGGGACACGTGGGTCATGGTGGCGCTCTCACCTTCACAGCCATGATGAGACCTGAGGGGACGTGTTTCATCTGGTCCACCACTCCGTACGCTCCTCGGCCCAGTTCACAGATCTGCTCCAGGTCGTCCGCCTTCACCTCACATTTCTGCTCCGGACACAACGAGACGACCACATGAGGTTTCTCCTGATGCTATCATTCCTCGTTTAGACCTGGACTGACGTCCCTCACGACCGCCGACTTCTAATGATTCAAACGTGAGGACAACTCCAGGCTAACCAACATCTCTGCAGTGGAAAATTCCTCCCATTTGACGAGTTTTAAATAAACATTTTATTTTATTAAAGAGCACTCCAATCTCCCCACAATCAGAGGACGGCTGCAATGTCCAGCGGGGCGGACGGAGCCTGGACCGGAGCGAATCGACATTAAACTGACAGAGACGGGGAGCGGGAGGCCTCACCGAGGCACTGGGACAACCAGAAAACACTGAGGGGACAAAAATCAAATTACCTTCTCTCCGATTGTCACACAAGCCTTTGAATCCAAATCTCTGGGGGGTCTGAAACACAAAGAGACGAGTCATTCTCATCCAAACTGGTTCAACTGGACCTTTGAGGAGGAAACTGCACAACAGTGATCTCTCTCTCTATAGATATATATATTTTTTAAGAAAGTTGTAGAAATTTATTAGGACAAACAGTCGGCAGCTGCATGTTATCTCAGAAAACAACAGAGTTGTCGGGTCATTAAAAGCATCGGTGTGTTTTCTGTGAAGAACGTGCAGCTGAGCCTGAACAGGTTCCTCCTGCCTGCTTCAGTTCATGGTTTATGTTTCACATGTTCATGGTTTATGTTTCACATGTTCAGCAGTCTGACAGTCTGAAAAAGGCAGGTTTGTCCAAATCGGGAGGTGAGGATCGATGAGCGTGCAGGATCAAAGTGAGCGTGTCAGGAATGCTTCTTACACGGCAGCAGGTGCTGGCTGCTCAAACACCTCCTTGTTGAGCTTGAGCACCGGCTTCTTCTTACCTGCAGACAAACACAAGTCAGACGGTCCGAGATTAAACTGGGACGATGGACAGAGGGGACATTTTAGGACAGCAGGACAGTTAATTTCTCTGAGGTGCAAAATGAAACTCCCTGAGCAACTTCTAGGACCAGAAACACCGACAACATTAAATGTTTTAGCAATAAAACCTCTGAAAGATTTGCTGCCAACAGCAACAGATTCAGTTTTAAAGACATTTTTTGTCTTGTTTAGTCTACGGTAATTTTCACTGTATAAGTCACAGTTTTTTTGCCTGCGACTTACACAGCAAAATGATGTTTTTATGTTTTTTTTTTCATGTTTATAACCAATTTTTATCTGAGATTTGACGATTTCATTCATTCTGACATGGACAGTACTGAACACTACCATTTTCAGCCACTAGAGGGCCCTCAACTAATATGGCAAGCCAAATATCGCAGTGGCTATTAATGAGACACTTGGCTTGCCATACCGACCACCTTCGTCTCGCTCAAGAACTCCTGGATCAAACGTCACATCAGCTGCATTTCGCTGCCCAGACGAAGTGAAGCTGGCTTGATCATCAAAGTGCATTTATTAAGTAAAAGATCAACTGAGACAAAACTTTCTATAATGTCAAGCAAACAAATAACTGTTTTTAGGTGTTTATCTTGTTAAATTTTGAAGAAATGCACAGCAAGTCCTCCCTAGGCACGGTGCTGCTTCCTCGTACCAGTTTTTGACATGCAGCTGATTTGACCATCAAAGTGCATTTATTAAGTAAAACTTCAACTGAGACACATCTTTGCTACAATTTCAAGCAAACAAATAATTGTTTTTAAAAGTTAATCTTGTTAAATTCTTGTTGCACGCTCCCACAGCCACCATTTGGCAGCAAATTGATTTTTGGCACAACACTGACATTTCTAGGTTTGGCCCACATTTCCAGGTTTGGCCCACATTTCTGGGTTTGGCCCGCATTTCTGGGTTTGGCCCGCATTTCCTGGTTTGGCCCACATTTCCGGGTTTGGCCCGCATTTCCAGGTTTGGCACACATTTCCGGGTTTGGCCCGCATTTCCAGGTTTGGCACGCATTTCTGGGTTTGGCCCACATTTCTGGGTTTGGCCCACATTTCCAGGTTTGGCCCACATTTCCGGGTTGTCAGCAGTGACGCGTAACAAACTTGACGTGTCAGTGGTGACGCATAATAGATGTGACTTATCCGGCGAAGCAACGTATTTATGGATTTTTTTCTACTTAAGACATATTTGGACTGATGCAATTTATATGGTGGTGCGACGTGTACGGTGGAAAGTACGGTAATTAATACACATTAATGAACTTGTATTAATGTTTAGAATTTATTCCTCTGTGTCCGTCTTGATTTTCAAACTACTGCTTCTCCTGCAGCCGAAACAAAACCTCCGGTAAAGACCAGAATAAAAGTGTGTTCTGGTTCTGTTCAGATCCACGACAAACCGTGGATTTCCTGTTCAGACCACCGGAGGCCTTCCAGCTGTTACACAAAGTGTTGGTGAAACATTTCACCCAGATGTGACGTTCTAGCAGACACAGTTCAGACTACAGTGAAATCAAAGAAAAGCATCGCGGCAATGAAGATGAAAAGAACTCAGCTGCTTCTGCAGGAAACAAAGCGCATGAAGAGTTGGAACAACAGCTACATTTGCATGAATCTGGAGTAAAAATGCTTTAAATTGTCAAGCAGCAGCATCAGGACTGATGTTCAGGTTTCTGACGGAGCAGCTAACAAGGAAAAATAAAACAATGACCAACAAGAAGCTTTAATATTCAACTGATGGATGGATGAGCTGATCAGTGTGAAACTTCAGCTTCACAGTAAAACCAGTGGTTGAACTGGTTTGATTAAACAGAACGGTTTAACAACACAACTACGGTACATTTAATCACATTTGACCTCGTCACATTTAAACATTTTATTCTGATGAGCACGCTCGCTGCTAAACTGATGAATAATTGAAGCCAGCACAGTTTGTTGGTGACTCCTCAGACTGAAGAAGTCCTTTGGATGAAGGATGAAATGTCTCAGCAGGAAAAAGAAACCATCCAGATGACCTGACTAAACTTTGTTGGACTAATAACTGAGCTATCAAATGAAAATAACTCAAAACAAACAGCTGAATGTGAGTTTGATGGAACAAAGACGAAAAGACAAGAGGAACACCTCAGGTGCTTCAGTCAGTCTGGTGTAAAATAAAAGACGATACAGACGAGAATATCACCTCCCAGTGACAAAATTATAAACCACAGAAAGTGCATTTCCTGTGAAAACGCAGTGTGAATGCTTATTGCAGAAGAACTTACCGGAAAAACAGCTGAAATTAGCTAAAAATTTTAAAATAAATAAATAAAATTTTAAAAAATAGCTGAAAAAGTAGAACAAGCTTGAATTAGCATAAGAAAGCAGAAAGAACATGTTTGACCTGTTAGGTTGAAAGAAGCAGAAATTAGCACACACACACACACACACACACACACACACAAATCTGCTAAAAAGTACAGTAGCTAAAAAAGGCGGATAGAAGCTGAAATTACCAGAAGGGAGTGGAGAGAGCACATTTTTGCTGAATTGGGCTGAAAAAAGTTTAAATGAGTGCAACAAATGTGGAATTAGCTGAAAAGGCTTAAATTAGCATAAAACAGCTAAATAATAGCTGAAAGAGCAGAAAAAGCTTAAATTAGCACAAAACAGCTATATAACAGCTGAAATAGTAGAAAAAGCAGAAATGTGCATAAATAAGCTGAAAGGAGCATAACAAGCTGAAATTAGCAGAAAGAAGTTAGAAGAAGCACAGCAATGTTGTAGTTAGCAGAAATAATCTGAAAGGATCACAAAACAGCTAAAAATCAGCTAAAAGTAGCTGAAGCAGAACAAAATGTGAAAGGAGGTTGTAAACTGATCTAGAGATCTGAAGGATGTAAAATGAGCTCAATTCATTTTCTATGAGAAGAAAAATGTCAGAAAAGGCTAAATATTTCAAACAGCTAAAGTTGCACCAAAACCAAAAGTCACAGCAGGATTGTCCTGAAGGAGCCGAACGTTCTGATTTATGATTTGTTGAAATAGCTGAAAACTGCAGGACAAGAAAGATGCTGGAAAATGTACAGAATAAAAATGATCACAGCAGAGTGACTGCTTCATAAACATTCAGAAATAAAAACATTAAAGTCTCACGCTGAGCTTTCAGCTGTATTCCTGTTCAGACCCGGGTGGATCTGATTATTCAGCTCGTGATGTTCTAATGCATTTCAAATCTTGTTGACTTCAACCATCTCTCCACTGCAGCAGAAGTTCACTGGAAGCCCAAAACTTTCCACACCGCTGAGCTCCTCGTGTTTCACCTGAACTCATTCTTGCTTTGCGCTGGTATGAAGCGCTTCACACAGAATCATCCTGCAGCTCTTTTCTGTCGCTGCAGTTAGCAGGAAGTGAAAACATCAAGTATTCTTCGGCTGAGTGCATGACGTCATGACATGATCATAAATACAATACGTGCATCATTCTACCTACTGGTAAATAAACTTTTATTAGTGGGAGGTTTTATAAGTGTTGGTCACCATAGGGCAGGAAAAACAACAGTGATACTGACGATGAGGCGTCACCTGGACAGGTCTCCAGTCTATCACAGGGACACCTGGGGACAATTTAGAGTTACCATCAGTCTAACATGCATGTTTTTGGTCTGTGGGAGGAAACTGGAGTGACTGGAGAAAACCCACGCAGCACGGAGAGAAACCCTTTACAGTCTGAAAAGTGATTTTCTTCAGAGAAGCTGTCAGAGTCCACAGGAACATCTCCACGTTGTTTGATTAGTTCAGCTGCAAGCGTTTGTATTTTAAATCCATAAAAGCTCAAACAGACACGTTTAGTGTGAAGAGATTCCTCTGACATCTGTTCTCTTCATCCTGCAGCTCCGTGTGAAGCAGCGTGTCTGGATGTGTTGAGACTTGTGGATTATGTGAGGCAGCAGGAAGCGGAGCCACGAGAGTCCAGAGGAGGACTTCAGAGCCTGATGACAACATCGCTCAGGATGAAACCATCATCCAGCTCCACCTCCTGCTGGTTTCTACTCCAACCACAACAAACCACCTGCAGACCTGCTCTGAACTATTGTATCTGCTAAATGTTCAACTATGAAAATGCAGATCAGAACTTGGACTGATGCTAAACGCCACGACCAGCCCTCCCCGTCTGTTTCAACTTTCAGGGGTTTCATCGTCGTCACGGATACCCACGGCTGATCCAGATCCTCCCGACTGAACGGAAAAGGTTCTGGGAGCAAGAAGGAGAAGAGGTTCAGTGCAGCAGGTGTGCTTGCTCCATGTGGAGGTGCTACACTGACGGTTTACCAGCTGTACGCCGAGCGGCTGTTTGTCCAGCTCGAACCTCCTCTGACCGGCCGGCTGAAGCTAAACCCAGCTGGTGTTTACTCACAGCAAAGCTAAGCTTCAGAAGGACGACCCCCCCCCCCCCACCCACCAAAAAAAAAAAAAAAAAACATTCCAAACTTCAGAACTGGCTAATCAGAAAGTAGGAGGTGAAATCAACTGAGAAGCACACTTAAATGCACCGATTGCCCTGTGGCCCCGCCCCTTTTAGTCTAAAATCACATCTACAGTCTCAAATAAAAAAAGTGGAGATGTTATATATATAAAGGCATTTTAATCCCTTCCCACACTCTTGCAATATTCTAAACGATGTTTCTAAATGCTCTAAAAGAGACAGAATGTCATGATTTCAGCTTCCTGCCTCCTCTGCTCTCAGCCACCTGCAAGTGCTCTTGGCCACGCCCACTTCTCCGCTGCATGGAGATCAGCTGATCAGCTGCAGCAGGAAGTTTATCCTGCATCTCTGGGCTGCACAAATGTGCAGCAAGTGCTAAATAATTTTAAATAATTTATTTTAAATAAAAATGTCATGCCGATCGTGCAGCTCATCCATCAGTCAGTGTGTCATGTCCAGTCTTACTTTGAAAAACGGCGATAGAGCGAGTCCACGATAAACGAACCGCGAAGCAGCGAGGGACTACTGTATTTATCCAAGATGCTGAATTTAGATTTCCTTGAGTGTCACAGATAAAATGCAGGTTTTCATCAACTTATTTTAAAGCTGATTTACTTTTATTTAAGGATATTTTCAGGGCCAGATAGAGATTGTTCAAGGGCAACTTTTGGCCCTCGGGCCAGAAGTTGCCCACGTTGGATCTGGACCAACTTCATGGCAGATGTTTGGAGCTGGAACAGAAGAAGGAACTCAGCGACATGCCTTCCTGCATGACACAGAAAATATTTGAAAGGCATGCAGCTTTTAAAGAAAACATCATTTTTACTATTTCAAGTTAGTCTGCCAAGATATAAATCTGTCAAATTCAAAAGAAATAAAAACGTCGAGTCTTTGAATTCTTGACAGTTTGAGGCCAAAGAAAAACTGAAACTTTTGACTGAGAGAGCAGCTTCACTGTGTGAACGTTCATGAAGCATTCACTCTGTTGTCATCCAGTTTTATTCCGTACGGGTTTCAGCTCGATTCTCGTCCTGCAGTTTTCAGCTATTTCAACAAATCATAAATCAAAACATTCGGCTCTTTCAGGACTATCCTGCTATGACTGTGGTATTGGTGCAACTTTAGCTTTTTGAAATATTTAGCCTTTTCTGACTTTTTTTTTCTCCTAGAAAGTGAATTGAGCTCATTTCATATCCTTCAGATCTTTGCAACATTTTTGTGCTTCTTCTAATTTCTTTCTGCTCATTTTGACTTGTTGTGCTCCTTTCAGCTTATTTCTGAAGTTTCAGCTTTTTCTATTATTTCAGCTACTATTTAGCTGTTGTTATGCTAATTTAAGCTTTTTCAACTAATTCTAATTTTTTGGCACTCAATTCAACTTTTTTCAGCCTAAATCAGCAAAAAATGTTCTCTCTCCACTTCCTTCTGGTAATTTAAGCTTCTTTCTGATTTTTAAGCTACTTTTCAGCTGTTTTTATTTTCCTATTTCACCTTTTTTCCAGATTATTTCCATTTTTTGTGCTCATTTGTGCTTCCTTCAGCCTAATAGGGCAAATATTTGTTCTTTCTGCTTTCTTCTGCTAATTTAAGCTTGTTCTACATTGTCAGATACCTTTTTAGCATTTCTTTTTAGCTAATTTCAGTTGTTTTCAGATAAATTCAAGTTTTTCATGGTAATTTCAGCTCCTTTCAGCCTAATCAACCTCTTCATAGTAATTTCAGCTTGTTATGCCCCAGTCAGTTTTTTCTGCAAGTTTCAGCATTTTCTGCTATTTCAGCTACTACAGTATTTATCTGTTTTATGCAATTTAACTTTGTCAGCTAATTCCACATTGTTTTAGCTCATTTCAGCTCTTGCAGCTTCCTTTTAGTAAGTTAAGCTTCTTTCTGCCTTTTCAGCTACTTTTTAGCTATTTTTGTTAATGTCAGCATTTTTTAGCTAATTTCCTAATTTGTGTGCTCAGTTTTGCTTAATTAAATCTAATTCAGCAAATTTGTGTTCTTTCTGCTTTCTTTTGGTAATTTAGGCTTGTTTTTCCATTTCAGCTACATTTTAGCTGTTTTTCAGCTACATTTCAGCTGTTTTTCAGCTACACTTCAGCTGTTTTTCGGCTACACTTCAGCTGTTTTTCAGCAAGTTCTTCAGCAATAAGCTTTCACTGCATTTTCACAGGAAATGCTGTTTCTCTAGTTAAAGTCTGCCAAGATATAAAGCTATCAAACAAATTCAAAAGAAATGAAAACTGTTAGCAATTCTTTGAATTCTTAACAGTTTGAGGCCAAAGAAAAAACTTTTGACGATGAGAGCAGCTTCATGTTTTTGTTACGTGCACGTCTGGGAGCGTCTGATGTCACGGTGCTCTATGAAAAGCTGAAGGTGTGTCTCTTCAGAGAACGTGGAGCGGAGCCAGAGAATAACTGGAATTTCTCACATTGTTGTCCGCAGGGAAAACACAAGCACCAGAACGAGTGGACGGACCAGTCTGTCCTGAGCACGCACACACACACACACACACACACACACGCTGGTTGTTTCCAGTGGATCAGGGTTTGACGCCGCTGTGCTGGCGTTCCTCCACCGGTGGCCTCCTGCTTTGTTGCAGTAAAATGTCACTGTGAGCTCCTCCTACGTGCGTTGACACACAACGACAGTAACTGGAGACCGGGCAGAGCGGCGTCGACTCACTCAGGAGCGCAGAAAACCTGCAGAGAAACGACCCCGGAGGTGTGGACCACGGCAGCCATGACGGCTCGGAGACACACGTCCTGCAGGAATCCAAAAACCTTGTCAGAAAGTTTCAGCTGCTTTAACAGCTGTATTTATAATGTGTTCATGGTTTTTCACAAGTAAGGGGAGCGGTGGTGCAGAGGAGGCGAGCCTGTGATCTGAAGGTCGCTAGTTCGACTCCACGGATCAACATAAAAAAATGTGGGTGGGAAAGGTGAAACACCCTCATCTGCCCCAATCTGAGCCCTTGAGCAAGGGCATTAACCCCCACCAGCTGCTCCTCCAGGCGCCCTACATGGCAGCTCTCTGCTCCACACAGAGGGCTGTGGTAGCTCGATGTCTGTGGGTGCATCAGGAAGGACATCCGGCGTAAAACACTCACCGTCCTTGTGTGTTAGCTCACTGTGAGGAAAGGAGCAGCCGAAACAATAAAAAATTATTCACAACTAGAATTAAATACAGTATTTCACAGTAATTATAAATGTAATAGGAGTGATAAATTCATGACTGTTCATCTGATTTCTCCTGTTTCCATCACAGTTCTAGATTCACCTCTACTTTTAACATCTTTAGGGGAAAAAAAGATTAAATAAATTAATTTAATTAATAAAGCGTGCAGCTGTTATAGAAATGGTGCGTAACAACTTTTGGTAGCAGTATAGGGTACACTGTGAGAAACAGATAAATTAAATTTACACAAAAACAACTGCTCCCACAGGTGAAAAATAGCTTTATTTGAAACGAGCGGTAAAATCCAGCTGTGTTTGGAGCTCTTCGGCTCGGAGCTCTTTGGCTCAGACTTCAAAGCAGAAACATCAGCCGAAGTTGAAACGGTCAGTCGAACTTTACAAGACAGACCTTTAACGGTTGATTTTTGTAGATTTTACCACAGAATGTTTCAGTTAAAATGGGACAATGTCACAGTAAGCTGAGTTTTCTAAACTTGTCAAATTTTAGCTGATTCCTCTCATTTTATCAAGAAAACATGGTTCAACCAGCGTGTCCATCTCTCTGCTCTGGGACTGATGATTTCTCTGAAATCCCTCCAGAGGACAAACTCCCCGGGACTTCCATCGTAACGTAACTCGGATTTTTCTCTGTGAACCCTGAAGTGGAGGGCCTCTTTAGTCTTTAATTTAAAGTTTTATTTCCAACAACTCGCACAGTAAATAAAGAAAAATGGAAACTAACAGTTTCATACTTTTTTCAGGACAACAAATAGTTTTATTTATTTATTTATTTATTTTTGTACATCAACTGTTTGAGGCTCAAGTTTGTGTTTCTTTCTGTTTGAATGGTGGTGCCTGAACTCTATGGCCTCAAAAACAGGCGGGAATCACCATGGCAACCAGTGACTCAGCAGATTCCAGGTTGCTGGAGCTTCTATTGTTTAGTCGCTTCTTTCTGTTAAATTAAATTATTTTAGCATAAAGTCTGTAGAATTTGAACATTTTTCTCCTGATTACAAGTCTTTAAGTTCACAAGAACAAAATAAAAGTTTCTACAGCATTTATTATTGAAAGTACTAAAATGACTCCAAGGCAAACAGGAAGAGGTTTTAAGCTTCAAAGTAAGAGTCTGGCTCTGTGTCATAGCTTAAATGATTATAAAAGTACTGAGTACCAAAATATTGGGTTTTATAGACCCGTGTAGCTGCACCGGACTTTTACTTGCCACACATATATGTGCACATGTGCATGCATTAATATGAATAAAAACTGATGTAGTGAAGATAAAAATAGACTCGTACACACAAACACGCCTTTAGTTTACACAGCTCCAGCTGTTAACGCCGAGAACAAAACAAACAGAAAACTGAAAGAGCACGCGCCGTTTCCTGTTCCTACTGTCTGTTGATTATTAATAAAAACTAAATAACATGGATATAAATACACAGTAACTTCTTCACAAAGTGACAAAGTGTCTATATAATGTTAGAATGACAAGAAAGAAGTCAGTCAAAAGAGAAACGAACAAGTGGATGATTTACTGTTAAGATGTTTATCTGCTGCTCTGAAGATGAAAGTTCTGTTAAATAATCTGCATCTTTCGTGTTTTAAAGGCTTTTGCTGCCAAAATAATACAATTTTCATTCATTCTTGACAACTCGGATTAAATCTTTCAAAATAATATGTTGGTTTTTATATAATTAAAAGTATGAAAAGCTTAACTAAAGACATTTTAAAACTGAAAATGAACAAAAATAAATGAAACAACATTGTTTAAAATAACCGTTTTGTCTTATTAAGTGGGGTTCTTCAGAAAGAATTTGAACAGTTAATATCTTACCTGTGGCAGATAGCTCTTTGAACAAACTTAGTTTGGAGAATAAGACTTTAATTCAGATTGGACTGATGAGCTAACGACTAGTCTGATAGGAGGCAAGACCAAAGACCTCAAAGAACTTAATAAAATATTTTAGATTAGAAATATATGTGCAGACAGTTTTCTGGACCTTTTTCACCATCGTCAACTTTAATTCACAGCACACGTGTCAAACTCAAGGCCTGTGGGCCACATACAATCCTTGTTAGTTATTTTTGGGGACACAAGACAATTTTTAGGTTCACACCTATTTGAGGCACATCAAGTCTATCCTTCTTATTTCGCTTCAAAAACTGAGAATAAATAGTCTAAATATTAGCCACTTAGACAACTTTGAAGCTGAGAAAGCTTCCACATAAACATCTTTGAAATCCTGTAGATATAAATTAAGAAGGCAGTAATCCACTTGAGTGTAGACTAGCCGTTAGCTCTTCAACATATTCAGCATTAACCTTAAATTCGCCAACTAGATCTTTCAAAGAGCTGTCTGCAACAGGTAAGATATTAACTGTTCATAACCTTATTGCCGAGCTTGCTTTCAAAGCTCTGAACTTTGAAGTTTGAAACAGGTAAGAGATAACTCTTAATTTGAGATTACGAGTTGAATTCCAACCCGTTCATTCATCAGTCGATGGGTTTTAAATTCCTCTCAGATTAGATTAAAATAAAACCCGCAGCAGAAGTTTCAACCAGCCGAGGGCGATTACCATCGGAGCGTTAATCACACCTGGAAGTTTGTCAAATCTCTGACCTTAAACAAGGAGCAAAACAAAAAAACGAAGTGACAGAAACTGTTTTAACTCCTTTCTGAGACCACAAACAGATCAGGAGACGAGAAGCAGCCGAACCTCAGCTGCTGCAGCCGAATGTGAGCTGCGCTGATGAAACTGCAGCCATGCAAGCAAAAACGACAGGAGAGCAGAGGTGGTGGGGGGGCGGAGGGGTGCGGGATTATGTAATCTCTGTGGCTGGAAGGAATAAAGTGCAGCTCTGCGTGGATCACAACATGAAGCAACTCCTTCATTTAAAAAGTCCCGAACAGATCGTTGATCAGAATCACTCAGGTCCAGGAACAACTCAACTGGACAGACCAGGACCAGGACCAGGACCAGGACCAGGACCAGGTCTCAGTCAGATCCAGTTCTCTTCAGTCTCAAACTGCACCACGTAAACTTTACTAAAACCAGTTCTGTGCAAATATTTCAATCCACAGCAGCTGATGGTTCAGTCGTTGTTGGTATAAAAAATAAAATAACTTTTCTTCCACTTTCAAACATTAACTCCAGTTTTCTTTCCATTTGTCAAAAATGAATTTGTAACATTTTTCAAACTAAATCTTTTATGGAAGCGTTTATTTTTCATTTTTATGAAATGATGCTGATGACATCCAGCACAACACTGCACAAGTTAAAGTCTACAGCACAAAGGAAACCTCAATCTAAACCGATCATTACTGTAAAACACCAAACGCTGCAGTTTGCTTCATGATGACAGTTAACGTGAGCGCACACATTAAGACCTGCTGCTGCTGAGACGCTCGGCTTCTCGTTTGGACTCACTTTTGTCCATTTAAGGTGAATGCACGCTTCATTATCAGTGACATGATGAATACGTCTCTGGAAAAACTTTTCAACTCTAAACTGACATGAAGTCACAAAGCCGGATCCCAAAACGACATCAGAGAAATAAAACTGCACCTGAACGCACCTCAGAAACCTGAAAACATCGACTCGGGAACAACTCACGCCTGAGGCAGAGAAAGTCAAAGCTCTACCGAGCGCTCGGTGTCGCCGAGTTTCACCAGGGCCAGGATTACTGTTGCACGTCGAGCCTGGTCTACAGGACGGATTTAGAGCCGTGGAGCAAAACGGGAAACACTGAGCGAGAAATCAGAGGCAATGTCAAAAAACAAAGAGTTTAAACGAGAACTCAAAAGTCTCTAGATCAACAAAAAGCCCAGTCCGGCCCACAGAACCAACTCAAGGAGAAGGCTGGGACTGTGATCGACAGAAACAGTTTACTACATGGTCCAGATGTTTACGAGGGCTTTCATTTCCACGTGTGCTGCAGGAACTTTGAACATCTTTTTTCTTTTTTTAAATGAAAAAGCTAAACACTTTCTAAAACACAGATACAGATTTGTCTCGGGGGTCTGGAACACTAAACCTCGTAAGCTTCTCTCAACTTGTCTCAAACATGTCTCAACCATGTCTCAAACTGTCTCAAACACGTCTAAAACTGTCTCAAACACATCTCAAACATGTCTCAACCTGTCTCAAACACATCTCAAACTGTCTCAACCATGTCTCAAACATGTCTCAACCTGTCTCAAACTGTTTCAATGTGTCTCAACCTGTCTCAAACTGGTCTCAACCTGTCTCAAACTGGTCTCAAACTGTCTCAAACACATCTCAAAGTGTCTCAAAGTGTCTCAACTTGTCTCAATGTGTCTCAAACATGTCTTAAACCTGGGAGGGGGGGGGCGGTCCTTGTGATTAAATAAGACTGTCTGTATTAATAAAAATTTTAGAAAATCAGAACAATGAAATTACCGAACAAGTCACCGTGGACCAATTAAACTTCTAATTACCGTAAATCAAATGAACTCACACTAAATTCTTCTCATCGGTCATTTTGTGCTTCATACACAGACCCTCATCATGGGAAACATGAAGAAATGCAGATGATGCAGCTTTCAAGTTAAAGGCGATCGACCTGGCTGTCGAAGACGGAAACAGCGCTGCTGCACGTAAGCTTGTCATCTTGAATCGATGGTGAGATGTTGGAGACGACCGCGGGAAGAAACAAATCAATCCAAAGAGATGACAAAAGCTTTCAGGGGTTAAAAAAAAAGCAGACGTCCCGAACTTGAACATGTTCTTGAAGACTGGATGAACACACAGAGAGCAGACGGCCGAGGTGTTTCCACCTCCTCCAAAGTGATGATGAGAGCGACAACGAAACAGAGACTGAGGACGTGTCGTGTGCGATGAAGTTTTTCTGATGCTGTTCAGTTCTGACACTGAAGAAGACTGCAGTGGTTTTAGTGCACAGGAGGAAGATGAAGATGGCGATCAGTGATGTTTCCTGGTGGGCTGCTGTTTTTTTTTTTTACCAGCCGTGTTCACTATTCAGAAAATAACATTTACTGTATGTATTTGTGTGTTAACAGAATGTATTTAATTAAAAGATTTTAAAAAAAATCTGTAAATATCTTATGTTACAACCTGAGACTATAGACAAGCACGACCTATAAATGTACAAAATAGTTTTATTTTTGTATTTAGTGGGCACTGTTTACATTCGGGTGCACTCAATAGTCCAGAAATTGGACTGTTTTAAACGTGCATGTTTTTATTTGGCATCCAAGTTTTATGCATCAAAAATAAAGTCATGAATGTAACACAAAGATCTGTGAACTGTCAGGACTGCAACATCTGTGTCTGGGTTAAAGCTTCAGATTATAACAGCTCCTCGCTTGTTCTGACGCCACCTAATCTCAACCTGCAGCGCAGCCTGAGGGTGGGGGTCAAAAGCAGCAGAGCGCATCATTCCAGGTGATTTCCAGCACAAGAGCTGAAGTATGTGGTGAAAGGCCAGAGGGAGGCCGCAGGAGCCGCCTGCACCGGGTCGCTCCGTCATCCAACCAGGACTAACAAGGACGCTGAGCGATGGGCCTGGCTGTAATGAACTCTCCTGTCCTCAACCAGTGACAGCGAGAGGGAACAGCTGAGGGAGACAATGCTCCCAGTTTCTGCCACGCCCGGCCGGAGCACGCACGCTGCCTCGCAGACGCAACATGATCCTGACGGAAAGTTCTGCAGGAAGATCTGGTGCTGCAGAAGCAGGCTGAGCCTGCGAGGACGAGCCCAGATGAGCGGGGGACACGCAGTGCCAGCTGCGAACACAAACATGCACTCCGGCTGGAATTCAAAGAATCCCAAGAGCTCCTCAATGGAACTCCACCGAGCTGGAGGAGGACAGATCAATCAGGGAGGGAGGGAGGCAGCAAACCACAAACATCAACACAACGAGGGCAGGAAAAGAC
This sequence comes from Hypsolebias antenori, assembly GCA_031762315.1. NCBI lineage: Eukaryota > Metazoa > Chordata > Actinopteri > Cyprinodontiformes > Rivulidae > Hypsolebias > Hypsolebias antenori. The sequence goes on from JARVGS010000614.1 coordinate 29,766,972, forward strand.
GGGGACATAGAGAGGGAGGGGGCGGTTTGAAAATAACTGCGCTCAGGCCCCTCGGCTGGTTGCCCCCTCCAACCGCCCTGGCAGCTCCTGAGACACTCCACTCTTCCAAAGATGGCAGCCACTTCAGGTTTCAGCTGCAGGACGCTCGTTTGGGAATTGAGTCGTCGGCTCACGCAACGTTCTGTCTGCTCGGCTCGAGCCCGTCGATCCAGAGCACTGAAGCACAGACTGCCGTCGCTGGCTGAAATTTGAAATGAAAAATAAATAAAAAGCTGCAAATGCTGCAGGTTCACTTCATGTCAGAGTCCAGCTGGTTTTACTGGACATCAACACTGGGAGGTTAAATATTCAGCAACTGGACCTCCCAGAAAACTGGTTGTTTGGTCACAGTGAGGTGGGAAAACTATAAATATTAACATCTTACTTGTTGCAGATGGCTTCTTGAAAGGCCAAAGTTCAGAGAAGAGTTTAGGTCCAAAGGGACAGAAGAGTCCAAACATAAGACCAAACTGGTTCATTAAACAAATCCAGTCTCCAAACCTTCAGCATTTCATGCAAACCCTGTTTTTCCACCATGGCATGATTATTTCAGGTAAATATTACATAATCCCTGCTGAAGTTAACTCCTGGATGCACCTGAGGTGCTACAGCTAGCTGCTGCTTCATTCACATTCAGTGAAATGTTTGGAGACTGGAGCGGTTTCAGGACGTCAGTGATCCACGTCGACGTACGACCGTTAGTCCCGTCAGATCTAAACCTGTTTTCTGATCCAAAAGCTCTCTGCGGCAGGTAAATCGTAACTTTTTACAGAAACCAACACAACAAAACTTTTACTTCCATTCTCAGCCATCTCACTCCGTCCTCTGTGTCCTCTGTCCTCACTCCAACAATCTCCATGTCCTCGCTAAAGACAGTTCTCAACAAGAACCTCAGATAATCTTTGTGGTTCCTCAGGCAGATGTTGAGGATTTACTTCCACTTCTTAACATCTGCAGAACTGGGCTGCAAACACTGAACTATGTTAGAACTCAATACAGGACCAGAAGATGGAAGCTGAGGTCAAAATAAACGAGCGCCCCCTAGTGGCTCGCTTCATAACAACTTTAAGTCCCGCCCCTCTGTAAACTAAAGGGGTATTATCTTTAATTATTCCTGGTCAAAAAGATCCACTGAGGCTTTGTGGGTCATTTTGACCCAAGGGCAGCAGGAGGGTTAAAGACAATTATGTTTCGCTGTGATTGACAGCCTGTTAGCGAGCTGGGAGGGCGTGGAGGCGGGACTTTTGTATTGAAGGCACCACATCCTGAGCGCACAGATGCTGGATCCAAAAACACCAAAACTGACATTTCAGCTTCAATTTTGAAAAGTAGACATAAATGAGTCACTGAGTTCATCATTTTTCAAGTTCAGTTGAGCTGAATCTTATTGTCATTGTGTTCAATATTAATATTGATAAAGAAAGCAATAAAGTGCAAACAAACTGCAAAGTGACAATTTAATCATCAGTCAGACGGACCCCACCACGCTGACTGTCCACAGCTGGTTTAGACAAGAATGATTGATATTTAGTCATTTCTGAGGTGCTAATTAGTAAAAATAAATAAATAAATAAAAACAGATGCTTTGAAGAATCAAGGTGCATGCTGGATAATGCATCAAGGTGCATGCTGGGTAATGCAGACACTGACAGCACTTTAAGACTGCATTTGTTTAAAAACTCACATTGCAGGGAGGAAAGAAAAGTTTGCACTTTGTTTTAGTCAGATGTGGATCAAACGCTGGAGAATAATTAAAGGATGTTTCGCTCAGACGTTGGAGGAAAAGGACGTTTGTCTTAAATCCAGACGGCCACTCGTCTTCTAAAGAAGGTTCTTTCACAGACCTTCCAAGGGAGAGTTCAGAAATGAGACGCCGAGCATTAATGTCTCCATTTACATGCAGTCGGCTCATTTGCATCTGTTAACTCTTTGGATATGTGAAGGCGCCGCACCCACACCTCCCCCGATCCTCACCCTCATCACAGCAGTGAAATCTGGAAGCTGCTGCTTTGACCAACACAAGACCTGGATTTGTGTCTCTGCCGCTGAGCGCAGAATGCACACTCACATCTCTGTTCCCCTGCACCCACAAACCTACGATAGATGGTGGTCATTTCTTGTGTGGACCATTTGAAGGAAACACGGAACAGCGATCATCATCAACATGCAGTAAAAGGCCCATCAGGTGAAGACGGCAAACAGGACGACTGTGCAAGAGAATCATGATTCAAGGTTCAACTGTTGGAGAAGATGGAACATCAATTTATCCTTGCTTTGGAGGTTTGATGTCATTACCTTACTCAGAATAAGATTTACCGTATTTTCTGACGTATAAGTCGCATCAGTCAAAAAAAAAAGCATAATGAAGATGAAAAAACATATACAGTATATGTCACTTGGGTGTATAAGTCACATTTATCATGCATTTATTTAATGGTCAAAACAACTTCATTTCACCTGGGCAGTACAGCACCATCCATCCATCCATCCATCCATCCATCGCGGCCGGAGCCTCTAGCTCTCCAGCGTTCCTTGGCCTGCACAGCTGAGTGAAGCGAACTCGCACAGGAGGACTCACTGTTGCATTTCTTCGAAATTTAAAGCATCAGTCAAAAATTGTGTTAAGACTATGGTAAAAATTTAAATAAGTTGCTTCGGCATATAAGTCGCAGGACTGACAAATCTGTGGGAAAAAACTGACTTATACGCTGGAAAATACGGTAATTATTTAATCTCTTTGTGGATTTAATCTGCTCATGTACGGTGGGAAATCTTCATGTCTTACATTTAAAACTAAAACCTGATGGCTTCAGGGTCACCTGTCCCGCGTCTTGTTGTGTTACTCGAGTCCAGACAGTAATTTATCACCGTCTCTTCACCGCAGTTAAAGAGCGGTTCAGTTTCCACTGAACTTGTTTCTCTTCCTGTAACTCAGATTACAACCAGAGTCACACTGTTGTAGTTAAAACCTGAAGTTTTCATTCTTTTACCCACTGCGGACACGTTGTCTTCAAAGACCTTGTCCAGTTTTAGACGCATTAGCAATAAAACATTCATTAGGGCACTAATTCAGAAATATGTGAAAAATGAAAATTCAGGACGACAGTGCAACACTTGTACATATGAAAGGTCAAAAACGGCTTCATACATTTATTGACTGTTTTCCTCAAAAACAAAAATCGAGTCCGAGTTTTCTCAGAGTCTGCAGCGACTCGCCGCTTGTTTACGAGAAGCACAAATGTTTAAACTTTAAACGGTGTTTCTGATTTTACAAAACTGCTGAACAACGGTGCGCCGTCATGTCTGTCCATATTTCTGAACGGCTTTAGATTCGTGTGTACCAGCTCGTGTCTGCACATGTTGGAGAAGAACTCATCAATCAAATCCACCAACGCAGGAAACAAACTCCCACAAAGTTCAAATGATTCAGAGACACAGAAAACTACAAAGAAATGGGAAACGTGCTCCAGTGATGCAACAAAAAAACAACATCTAGTTAAAGACGAGGGGACGGACTCAGGCACGTTAGCACCCGTTAGCAGCAGAGTTCACGTCACCGATCTTCACCGTGTGGAGCTGCTGCTGCAGACGCCTCCACACCTTCACGTCCAGCTGCACCAAACGCCTTTCATGACATCACTGGTTCCAGTAAGAACAAAGGGTTTTAAAAACTGGTCCAGTAAACGTCCATCGCTGTGGCGTGATCTGCGTCCATGAGGGTGCAGGGTTTGGTCTGTTAGGGCCACAGTTTACAACCTGATCCACACCTGCAGAGTAACTGGAGCACGGTTTTGGTTCAGAGTGAGTGGAAGCAGAACACCTTCTCACCACCGGAGCTTGAAACTCACACGGGGACGGCTGCCTCCTCACAGCTGCAGCAGAGTTGCCTGTTTGGCCTGAAGGTGACCCATGGAGCAGTTTCAGCACATGCACTGTTTTGTTCTCTCTGAAAAAGCTCAAAACAAAATGTGAACTGGAAGCAAGCTCTTCCCCGAGAGTCATCGGCTGCGCAGCTGCAGTCTCTGCAGCCGAACGTCTGTGAGCGACAGCTGAAAGCCACTTCTGCTCTCAGGAAAGCCCCCGAGCGACTCATTCATGTACAGAACATAAATAAAAACGTTTGCATTATTCATCAAGGCAAGGCAAGCCAGCTGCGTCTACACAGTTCCTCGGGGGGGGCTAACTGAACAGGCCCTGACCCTCCAGGACTCTCTTTCTCCTACCTGTTCCTCTCCGAGTGTGCATGTGCACGCTCTGCATGTTGTGCAACAAACCAGCCTCACTGTGGACTTCAGGGAAAACCCGGTGAGAGGAGAAAATATCCCCCCCCCCCCCCCCAACAAACTGCAATCACTGATTACCCTGAAGAGCTGCAAGGCTGCAGCCAGGGGCGGTGCCAGGTGGGGGCACAGAGTGGCAGCCCCCCCCCACTGTAAATAAATAAACTCTGCCACCCTGTTACCAGGCTGCTTTGTATAAATTCATACATTTTGTTTAGAGTTCACACAACATGGATTTTAAAATAGTTTCACCAACCGGACCGGCAATAAAAACGGTTTCAATGTGTCCCGATTGTCAAGTAACTCCTGGTGATTTTCCCCCCCTGGAGCACAACTTCAGTCCATCCTGAGAGTTTCCACAGTTCAAACTGACAAATCTGATTAAAAATATCAATGTATTTATTCCTTTCCTTCTTTTTATAAATATTGACCGTAGTTAGCCGTCCAACAGGAGCCGGTGTTTAGTTTTGGTTTGTGAAAATGAGCTGAACACCAGTTCTGTGAATTAATACGAATCGATTAATCTTCACATCTGCCTTGAAGTCATGAAACTCAGTCATAAGTCTGTAGTTACTTTAATATTATTTCCCTTTTTCCTCAGTTTTTTGTATAATTCTAAGACTACAAAGGAAAAATAGATCATGACTGATGTTAGAAAAGACCGGAGGCGGAGTGACTGTAATCCATCTGTGACTTCATCAAATATATTTCTGTTGCATCTTAAGACGGCACATTCAATTTATTTCACGTTCATTATTGATGTCTTAAAGAAAAGTCCAAAACCACAAGATGCACACGGAGCAGTTAATGTCTTGTTAAACATACTTAGCTGGTCTTTTCTGTTTCCTGCTCGTTATAAATGGGGCCTGTCTTTTCTCCGGTGCAGGGAGGCCTTCAGAGCACTGAAGCTGAAGACGAGCACGCTATACACAAACGACAGACCTGAGCCATAAGAGCCCGTTAGGATCGTCGATACAAACGATTACTGCCGCAGGAGCCGTCAGATCCACAGCTAGCTTTACAAAACAAAGGCAAATAGAAAATGTCTGTTAGCAAAATATTTCATGTATCACTGCACCATTTCCTGCCATAACTCGGCCATTTTTTAACATGACATGTGGTACGGTGGTAGCAAAAACAGCTGTCATGGATTCTGAAGCATTCAGATTACAAGCTAACCGTTAATGCTAATTTTACAAAAGGCTATTATTCAGCCATTTTATTTTCCCTTAGGTCACTTGCCTTGGCAGTAGAGCTGTCATTTCTAACGCAGGCCTGAAGCCCGGCCCCGCCTGGCCCAATTTCGGGGCAGGCCAAGCCATAATAATGTGCTGGATGGCGGGCCCGGTCGGTGTCAGGCTTTTGATTGGGTCAGCGGATCAGCTGAGATCCAATTATATGGTAACATGGCCTGCCATACAATCACCAGCCGCACACGGCCATTTCATCGCGAGCTGACCAGCCTTGAAAGAGGTCAAATAAAGTTCACTTTAACTTCAGATGGGACTGTACTGCCAGGAAGCGATCCATCGCCCAAACTGACATTCATTCAGCCGCTGCACTCAGCGGACGCGCGCGGCCGATGACCCAAATAGGTGACATGTCAGAGCAGACATGTCAGAGCAGGGTCCATGTCTGAATAATGCAGAAGCAGGGTTTAAATGCGCTTTGACAGCCATGAAAGGAGAAACACCCCCTCAGCTCCGATTTTCTGGCCTTTTTATTCAGCCGTGCACGTCCATCGACCGTTAATAACTAAATACGGTAAGCAGTCAAATTTTAATTTAAAAATGTTTGGGGCAGGTGGGGGGGTGGAATTGTAATTATTGTTAATTTGTCCAGCTGGGTGGGGTTCGAAAATGATGGCTAAGGGCTGGGGCCGGATCTGATTTTTTGGGCCTGAATGCAACTGTACTTGATACGGTGCTCATCTCTTGGGTGATCTTTTGGCGATTGGGGCTGCTTGGTCCAGTTGACAGGGCGTGGAGCCCTCCTTGGATAACGGTGGGGGAAACTCTGCGTAGCCTTAACAGTCTGAATGTTAATCAAAAATTCAAGATGGGCGCCTCAGTAGACACAAATGGCTCTAATCTGGTTGTTTTGACAAATATTGAGCTGCAAGTTTGTGTGATTCTAGCTAAGAATGATCCAAAAAACATGCTGAATGCTAGTCATAATCTGAAGCTAACCGCTACAAACAGCTATAATTCAGCCTTTTCTTGACAAGCAGAACTGAAAATTAGTGTAATAGTAGCCGAATAACAATCTTTAACAATATCTGAATGTAAATACAAAATCCAAGATGGCCACCAAAGCTCATTTCAAATAGCTATAATGCAGCTACTTTTAAAAATAGTGAGCAGAAATGTGGTATGGAGGCAGCCAAGAGCAATACCAAAGCCATTCTGAACACTAATCTCGATTTTAAGCTAAAGGCTAATGCTAATTTGAGAATGAGATATATTTCAGCCAATTTTAGACACATAAAGCTGAAACTGTGTGTAACAGTAGCCGACAACAATCTTCAACAAAGTCTAAACGCTGATCAAAAATTCAACATAGCCTCCACAGCTAACTTCAAGCAGCTATAACTCTGACGTTTTTAGAGCTACTGAGCTAAAGCTTGGTGTACCGATAGCTGAGAGCGATCTCTAATAGACTCTGATTGCAAATCGAAAATCCAAGATGGCCACCCAGGCTAAAATGGGAAAATACTATAAATCAGCCATTTTTAGATATATTAAGCTAAAATTTTGTGTAGTGGTAGCCGAGAGCGATGTCCAACAGATTCTGGATTCAAATAAACAAATCCAAGATGGCCACCAAAGCTATATTCAAATGGCTACAACTCAATTATTTTAGATATCGAGCTGGAACTTGGTGTGGCGGGAGCAGTGACCACCAACATGCAGTCAAATCAGACGGCCATGTTGCAGTCCCCGGCAACGTTCCTGGGGCACGTTGCGTGTTGCTCCACGCCGTTGCCGTTACAAATTGACCACTAGATGTCACCAAATTTTCTTTAACTGGTTCTTAAATGCAGAAATATTACACACAATTGTTGCTTTATATTAGCCCAGTGGTTGTCGCACAGCATACTGGTGGGGGTCCCTCCACACCAGACAATACAGCCAATCACCTGGCTCTGCCCCTGCTGCAGGGTGACAGAGCTGGGGTCAAAGTGCACCATGCATGTTGGGGGTGGGGGCTGCACATCATCTCCAGTTTCCTGAACGCTTCTTACAGACAGTTGTAACAGGCTCACAACTCGCTTCTATTTTTAGATTTCTGACATTATTTCCCAGACGCAGAGAGAGATCTGAGCACAAACTTCAACACTGACAGCTGCAGGTTGTCATGCACCCCCCCACCTCCTGCACCGAACCGTGCCTGCTTGTGGCCCTGAACGCAGCATTTAAATCGAGCAGCGTGCACGGGCCGTGCATGAAGTGGTGCGGAGTTTGCATTACAGTCATGCTGAAGAGTTGCAGCTCCTTGCGTGTCTCGTGACTGACTGCGCTGCGCATCTCCTCCCGTGCGCAGCTATTAGCGTCAACTGGAGAGTTGCGCGCAGCATCGCCTCACCAGGAACTGTGCAAAGAGGAAGATCTCAAACAGGAAATGCAGCTGACCCTCCTAAGCCTCGGAACTTTAACATGCACCGGCCGCGCTCGCGCTGCAGCCGTGCATGTTGCAAAGCGTGCAGCTGTGATTGCATGTGGCGGCTTCATGTCCTTACCTCCCTTCGGCTGAGACATTTCCCCTCTGCTTTGATGGGGGGGAGGGGAAGCACAAAAGACTTTGCCTTCCTTCTCGCTCCCTCCCTCCATCGAGCTGGAGCTTCAGGCGGCTCGCGCTGCAACAAAGATGCAAAATACAAGCCTCGGTCTTCATGCACTTGGACCCTTTCTCCGTCCGAAGCGCTCGCGTCCGTGCACGCGGCGCGGCTACGAATGCACGGCCCGCGCGTGCGTCAGGAAACGTGGGGAATTCGTGCAAAAGCGCTGCAAAAGATCCTCCGCAGCTCTTACATGATGGGCCGAGGCTGGCAGCTGAAAGCTCCTAACTTGGATCAGAGTGAGCCCCTGCGAGGCAACGTTCTTCCTGCTTGGAGCGCGGGGCATTGTGGGAAATGCAGTTGTGGAGGTGTGGTGGCGGGAAGCTTAACTGAAAGTGTTCAGAGGAAATGTTTCATCAGAAACATCCGACCAAAAACCCCGAGGCGGAGTCCACACACAACAAAATAAATAAATAAATAAATAAAAATACAAACATCTGCTCTTACGTCTGAAAGTTAAAGGACTTTATTCTCCCTGCGGACTTCCTGTGTTGCGTTCACGTGCAAACATTTACTCTGGTGACTTTTTATTATTTGATCACGTGACGGGCCTCCTTGTTGTAAATAAATATTTAAACTTTATCACTGAGCTCTGAAGGCAGAAGATGTCTGCCTGTGTCTACGTGTTTTTCGTCTGTTAGCAAAATATTCCAGGTCTCTCTTGTAAATGAGTCCTCGAGGCTCAGTGAGCTTAACCTGCCTAAATAAAGGTCGAATGAAAAAAAAAAAAAGAAAATCTCATTAACCATTTACAAATTTAAATGGAACTCACGGACAATGAATAAAAATCTGCAACTTTGACAATCAAGAAAAAAAAAATGGCTACTACTGCTAATCAAAAGTAGTGATAGCTCATGTGTTTTTATTGATACTGGGTTCAAACTTG
>JARVGS010000614.1:29947158-29961067 GCA_031762315.1 Hypsolebias antenori
TCCCCCGGAGGAGCTGGCCCAAGTGGCTGAGGAGAGGGAAGTCTGGGCCTCCTTACTTAGGCTGCTACCCCCGCGACTCGACCCCGGATAAGCGGAAGAAAATGGATGGATGATAAGAGACTCACGCTGAAGTGCAGCTCCCTCCAGCAGCTGGGCAGCAGAGATCAGACAGACTCGGAGTCTGGCGATGTTGAGCAGGAACTCTGCCGGGTCTTCCTGCCTGCCTGGGGTCTGTTTCCTGGCAATTCTGCTCAGAAACCTGGTTTCTGCTCCATGCTCTCCATCTCCATCTTCTCTGGCGTTTGAGCACAACAGAGAATCCTGAAGAAAAATAAATAAAACAAGGACCTGGTTAAGACCTGGTTAGAACTCATTAGACCTGGTTAATACTTAGACCTGGTTATACATGGTTAAGACCTTGTTAGACCTGGTTAAGACCTGGTTAATTCCTAGTTAAGACCTGGTTAAACCTGGTTAAGACCTGGTTAGACCTGCTTAAGACCTGGTTAGACCTGGTTAAGACCCAGTTAAGACCTGATTAGACTTGGTTAAGGCCTGGTTAAGACCTGGTTAGACCTTGTTAGACCTGGATAAGACCTGGTTAGATCTGGCTAGACCTGATTAAGACGTGGTTAAGACCTGGCTAGACCTGGTTGAATCTGATTGAGACCTGATTAGACCTGGTTAAGACTTAGTTAAGACCTGGTTAAGAGCTAGTTAAGACCTGGTTATGACATGGTTAGACCTGGTTAAGACTTGGTTAAGACCTGATTAAAACCTGGTTAGACATGAATAAGACTTGGTTAGACCTGATTAAGACTTGGTTAAGACCTGGTTAGACCTGGTTAAGACTTGGTTAGACATAATTAAAACCTGATTTGATCTAGACCTGGTTAAGACCTGGTCAAAAAAATGAACGTGTCGTTTTTCACCTGGAAGCAGCGGACAAACAGCAGGTAGAGTTCTGTTTGGTCTTCTCTGTCCAGAAGGTTCTCCTCCAGGTTCTTCAGGTAGTTCTGAATGTGGATCTTCACCTGATCAAAACTGAACGATGCAACAAGATGAACTAACATGATGAACTAACAGACACAATACTGTATTTAGATCCACTCTGATTGTTTTCATTTCCTTCAGTAAATTTCAGTGCACGGTGTTTTTGCAGAAATGCACATTTTATAACTGGGCGCATCGCCCCCACCGTCGCTCCCACCTGTGCTGCAGCAGTAGCTTGGGCAGCACCGATCGGACCACCGGACTGTTGTCCACACACTCCAAGAAGGGGGTGAGCTCTCTGGTGCGGTAAACATCTCCTGCGGCACAGAACGGGGGGGGGGGGGGGGGGGGGGGGGGGGGGGGGGGGGGGGGCGGGGGTGAGGCGGCATGTCGCCACTTCATTTATTCATCAAAGTTTAATTCTGTGGCTGACCATTGGCGGAGACGAGTAAAGAGAAGAGCAGCTCCACCACGCCGTCCTCGGGCCTCTGCTCCTCGGACAGACAGAACCTGGCCACCACCTCCAGGAAGAAGGAGTTACAGCAGCTTCTGAGGACCGCCTGCTGCTTCAGGGCTGCCCTGAAACACAAACTTCTTCATCAACCCCTGAAGACATCTGCACGGCTCCAAAGTGAACTGTGTTTTTTGTTTTCATGCTCCAAGATTAACAGCACTTTCTTACATTTTCCATGACAATCTGTGAGAGAAGTTAAATATAAATCATTTTATATTTGGAAATAAAAAGACAAGAGAGGATTTTTAAGAATAATTGAGAAAGTGTTGATTTGCTTGTCTTCAGTGAACAAAGTCAAAGTTTAAAATTCTGTCTGACATTATTTGGAACTAACTTGACGCTGTGGGAAACAGACGGCGTGAAGTCACTTGGTAACTCTTGGCGACATTTGGGACAGAACCGGCGGTTCTGCTGAATGCAGCGCTGAAGACACGGCAGGCAGACGACGTGCTGACAGGGCAGAGCCGACGGCTCGCTGAGCTCCAGCAGACAAACTGGGCACGAAACACCGAACCTTGAAAAGAAAAGAGAGACGCTCTCACTGTGAACCAGAAACAAACCAACCTTCATCACCTTGTGCTGAGTCGGCGTTCTTGTTCTGGTGAAACATTTCCAACTCACTTTCAGCTTCTTTACATTTTCGTGACTCAGCATTTTTGCAGGAGACATAATTCTTTTTGTTTAGTCTAAATGTAAACGGTTCATTGCAGATTCTGACCTGAGGTCGCGGCTCATGCACTCGTCGTGGAAGGAGTTGAGGATTCGGATCAGCTGCTGCAGCGTCTTCACACTTCTTATATCAGGTGACGCCTGCATCAGCTGTTAGAGAAGATCACAACATTTTTTATTCATCCTCTCGTGGCATGGGAAGCACATTTATGGCTTCATTCATTTTTTTTCTGCACTCGCTCTCGCACAAGGCGGACACCTTTTCTCTCCCTCCCCGTTCTCCTCTTCCTCCTGCTTTTTTGCTCTCTGTCTGTGTCTCGGAGCTCCTGTTACACATCTTCCTAACTTAAAATACTATTATGGATCTGGTGAGCTGGACTTTCAACGCAATCAATAAATTTTTTTCAACAAAGCGACAGGGTCATGTAGAGCCCTCATGTCTCGCTGAGACTCTTGCTGCAGGATACATCATGGATGTGGGAGCTGATGTGTCTATCCGTTTTATCTCAGGAGGATGCCAAAGACATATATAACTGGATTTATGATAACAGACGTCCTACTTTTTGGAATCAGCTAGTTCCTGGTTTATCAACATACAAAGAAGACAGCTGCAGCTAATTTGACCCTCGTCAGGCTGCCTGCCTTGAAGGTTTGGTTCGTGCTACGAGTACTCAAAACCAGCTGATTTACGAGCTAAACCATAAGGTGGAAGAGATATGTGAGAATCGCAGGCCAACTGCGGCTTCTGGGACTCGCCAGCATGTTGGAGACAACCTTGAAGGAGACTCATAGCACGGACCAGTGCAATGCCTATAAATCTGGCCATTTTGGATATTTAAAGTACCAGCAGGACTTAAGGCTGACAAGAAGAAAAAAAAACAGTCTGCATGAAGAACTCAACAACTGTAGCTTATCTGAATCTGACTCCCCCGACAGGCCTCGAAAGCAGGCCGACTATCAAATTTCTCCTGGGACATGTATAAACTAAGGAAAAGCTTTGTCTATCACAACCCCGCTCCCCAAGAACTTCTGTGCAGGCTTATCAGAACTGCCGACTGATCAGCATCTTATCAGGACTATGGCCTATCTGGAAGTGCTTCATGGGCAAATCTCGCCGTCTTGAAGTCAAATGCATATGTAATGTGTTTATACATGTTCTTGCTGGTAAAGTTTTTTGATGTATTAAATCATGTCCTGATAGGACAAGATGTGAAGAGATTTTTTTTTGTAATGCCACTATCCACCCTGTCTTTTCCTTTTTCTATCTAAAAGTATTCTGATCAAGGACAAGAGGCCACGCTCCTGTAGCAGCAGCAGCAACGTGCACTCCGCCCATCTTTTGGACGACTGTACGAATATAATCTCACTGTATCTCGGTACAATGATAATAAAGCTTATTCTGATTCTGATTCTTTGAGCAGATTTTCTTAAGACAAACATCTCAACGTACATTCAGATGAAGGTTGCAGTGCTTCAGAGCCACGTCTTTTACTTTTGAGTCATCTTGATTAACTTTAAAAATGATGTTCTGGATGAAGCATGCAACGACGAGCATCCCGTGCCACAAAGACCTGAAAGGACAGAAGACTTTATGAATGAATCTGCAACAAACACACAGTTTTTAAATTGTTCTTCCAACCTGATGGAGTCCAGGTGCAGCAAACAGGCAGCACTGCAGACAGCGCTGTACTTCTGACTGAACGCTCGGTCCAGACACGGCTGCAGGAGCTCCACTCTGCTCACAAACAACTCACACTCGTGGAGCGACGTCACTGTCTGATGTTTGGTCTGCTCCACACAGATACCAAGAGCTAAAATGTCCTCCACCTCCACAACACAAACAGACATTATAATAAGGATCATGTTTGAAGACGCCTTTCACTTAAGATGTTGATCAAACAGTAATAATGATATGGAGACAGAAGGTCACTGTCACCATTCCCTGCTGCTCGATCCTCTTGGACCCGCGCTGAAGAACTTCAGCTGCTAGCTGGGGCTGCAGGAGGAACATGTGGCTGAGCGTGTCCAGTCTGGCTGCAAAGTGTTTCACAGCTGCCATCATCCAGGCAGGAGAAAGATCAGCGGTGACGCCCACGGAGGTCTGAAGCTCAGACACACAGCCCCGCGTGGCTCTGGTGAACACCTGTGAACGACACGATCACCAGTGTCTGTAAATGTGTCACCGATGGTCCAGCTCTGGCTAATTTTAAATGTTCATCTACAACAGAAAAATAGAAATTAACAGAAAAAAAAAAAAAAAAAAAACAGCATTTTCTGTGAAAATGCACAGTGATTTTTAAAAAACTGCAGTGCTTATTGGAGAAGCTGTTTTCTAGGCCAAATGGGAAACAAAGCTAAAATTAGCTAGACCAAAGCTTAAAGTTAAACTTAGCAAAACCATGGCTAAAAGCTAAAATTGGCAAAAACATATGCTTTAAAGCTAAATTCAGCAAGTGGAGAATTTAAAATAAGAGTAACCATAGTTGAAAATTAAAAGGAGCAAAACAGTAGCTAAAAGTTGAGCTTCTAATGTTACTGGCACTTTTCCCAGTTTTTTTTTTAGCATCTTTGACTCTCAGGTCCTGTGTTTGGTCGTTGTTTCCTGTTTATTATAAGATATGAGTTTCAGTTGTGAACGTTCTACTGAATTTGTTATTTTAGGTCTTAAACTTATGTCTCTGTCCTCAGCTTGTCCAGTTTATCTCTTATTTTTAAGATCAAGCAGCCAAAGATCAAAGAATCAGTTATGACGGATTCAGAAAGTCTGTAGAACAGATGACTTCTGTGAACTATTTTGGTTTTCCAAACATGACGTTTCCAAATGAGTGACGTCCAGATCGTCTCTGCACCTTGAGCTCAGCTTTTGTTTTGATGTTCAAAGACAGCAGCAGGAAGTCGTGCAGGAACAGAAGGCCCATCTCCCGTCGGTCCTCCTCTGAGAGACGCTGGAAGTACCCGCCCAGCCGGCTGCTGCTGAAGGCGCTCACAAGCTGAAGGATCCTCTCTGCGCCGCCCGCTTTGGTTACTGTAAACAAATAAAAACAGAATAAAGTTCTTTTTTTACCTACAGTGTACCTACATGCACAAATGTCTGAATGTGAGTTTAAAGTAAACCTGGCATGAATTCAGATTCCTCCCACAGGCTCTCCAGGTGGGCTCTGAAGATCCAGCTGAACGGAGCCGAGCACGGCTGCTCTTCACCATCCAACATGAAGTAATGTTGGACCAGCACCTCCTGATCGGACCCGCTGGAAGTTTTATCACAGAAAACTGAAGCCTTACGTCGTAAACTACACAAGTGCAAACTAACAAACTTGTACCTGGGGTTTCTGGGAGGTGTCAGGTGTAAAATCTGTGGATCTGCCAGGAGGTCCATCCACAGCTGGATCAACCCCTGGCTCAGTCTGTCGTCCGACACCAGGTCCAGGTTCGAGTACCTGTCCAGGACCTCCAACATGCTGGCTAAGATCGGCGTCACGGTGAACTGAAGACACCGCCACAGGGTGTGTCTTCAAGGCAAAGACAAGACACTCAGTTTGACCCACGGAGGACACACCGTCTCTCACTGGTTACGTTTCGTCTCCAGTAAGACTTAAAGATGCTTGATCTGTTTTAAATAACTTGTGAGCTCATTTTGTTTTGTTTCCTTTAGAGCAGGTTTTACCTCAGAGTGCCCCCCTCCTGTAGAGCCTGGCGTTTCTTGGCCTCCATGTTCACCCACTCTTTGGGAGCTCCCATCATCTCTTCCCTCTGAGCCAGAGTCTCCGCCAGTCGGCTCAACAACGCTCTCTGAAAAAGAGCTTTAATAATAAAGTTTGGTTAGAATGGTGTGGATGCACGCTGATTATTTTCCATCTTAAGGCAATAAAATCATGAAATAAAAGAACTAAATGAGTTCACCTGCAGCAGGGTTTTGACCATTGCCCAGAAGCATCAGGAGGACGTTCATTCGCTGCATGCTTCGTGATGCCACGTTGTCGAGGTCCCTCAGTAACCCCACGGCTTTCTGAACGCACGACCTCACCAAAGTCAAACTGTGAAGGTGGGCTGGCTCGACCTGGAAGAAAACAGGTCAATGTTTACAAAGTAAACATGTAAAAAAGGCTAAAATTCCCGCAACAACTCACACTACTGTCTTCTGAGCCATCGGACATCACCGCATCACTGCTTTTCTGATTTTCTGTTAAAAAACAAAAACAGTTGTTTATTATGTAAGAAATAAAAGTTAACCATGTGATGTTTAAGATCAAATTCAAGTAATTAGAAACAGAAACATTTGGGGGAAAGTTAGGATCCACATATATATTTCTGGTATTCACTTTGAACGTTGCACTGCAGCAGAAAGTTGAAATTCACATAAAAAACATCTAAATTTAAGGTAGCTGAAGAAAATGCTAACATTATTATATAATTTGTATTCTAATGTGTATATAAATGTGAAATATCTATTATATCAGTGGATCTTTTTTATATCACATGTATAATACAAAAGTAACATGCAGGGCTGGGGTTTCTGAATGAATTACCAGTTGTGGTGTGAAACCTTGAGGGTGTACATTTTTTACCAGGATGTGCAGGACTGAGCAGGCTGCTGATGAGAGTCCCACAGAAAACTGACAGATTCAGACTCATGTCCTCCGAGTCCCTCAGGTCATCGATGTGCACCGAATGCCAGACGCCTTTAAAACAGAACAAAAATGAAATTAACGAGCGCCAAACATGAATAATGCAGTAAACAAAAACAGGAGGTGCGCTCCAGTTACATCCCTCGTCCTGTTTGTCCTCACCTCCCTGGAAACCGATGTACTGGGACTGACTTTGAATCCTTGAAACCTTCACAATAAAAATCACCCAGCAGTGCTGATCCTCCCGTGACGTCATGTAGTTCATGGTGCCGTACCTGTTGACAGATCAAGTAATCACACTTCTCATACAGACCTGCTCTTAGAACGTGTTCAAATGAAAGTAGCTGCTTTAAGGCCTACTTTGCTGATGCGATGAGCTCGTCGCAGCACTGCGATTCCTCCAGGTCCATCTGGATGAACAGAATGTGAAGAGAGTGACCCGCACTTTGGAGAAAGGCCCTGAGAAAACCGAAAACAAAAATACTGTAATTTCTGGACTATTGAGCGCACCTGAGTATAAGCTGTGCCCGCTAAATTTAAAAAGAAAATTTAAATTATATATAAATAGGCCACACTTGTCTATAGGCTACAGGCATTCACATTGTAACACGAAATATTTACATAGAAATATATATATATTTTTACTTTTAATTAAATACGTACCGGTAACATGCACAAATACAGTAAATGTTTGTTTTTTTCTGAACAGTGCATGTAACACGGCAGATAAAAAATAAAATACAGTAATCTACCAGGAAGTCATTGATCACTAAACCCCAAGAGAGACATGTATTGGGCAGCTATGTGAGCGTGCAGGTATGATGAAGCTACATGTTTTGGTGGTATTAAGCTTGTTAGCCCATCAAAAAAAAATCCATGAATTAGCTGCACCACTGTATAAGCCGCAGTGGTCAAAGTGTGTGAAAAAAGCAGCGGTACAGCTCAAAACAAAACGAGCGAATCTAACATGATCTAAAACAGAGAAACCTAAAAGAAACGCATATTAAAAATAAACAACACTACCATGAGAGCAAAACAGATTCCGTCAAATTTTATAGCTTTATTCTTAAAGTTGATGTCACATATTTTTAGATAAATCTATAAAGTAATGTTGACACTTTTAAAAATAATCATTTCTTGAAGGAATGCACATTGCCCGTGTCTTTGCATGCCAAAATTAAAACAATCTACGTGAGCCGTTAACACTTAGACAATGTGTTGGGATGACTCTCAGCTACTACCCCACCAAATGTTAGCTCAATGCCTGTAAATTTGACCAAGTTATAACCATTTTTGTATAAGCAAATGTTGTTTATAAAGGTGGCCATATTGAAATCGACTGACACCTGTAGTTAATTTAAAGTTTTACATCTGTTCATTACTTTTGGGAAGTTAAAAAAAAAAAAAACTTGCCTGGTGGTTATGGTTAATGAGACATTTTGCTAACAGACAGCTACATAAACACATGCACACATGTGCACCATCAGCATCAGATGCATTTGCAATGTGGGGGGAACACACTGGTGGTGGGGTCTGGGGGGTCCTCCCTCAGAAAATTTTGAATAAAGTAGATGCCACTTCCTGCATTCTGGTGTGTTTTAACAGGTTGTTAAACCTCTACGTTTACCTGCATAAGTAAACACTTGATTCTATAACTATTTTTAGAGAGCAACAAGCCAACCCCCTCACACACACACACACACACACACACACACACACACCTGTCAAAATCTGTTGGAACTAGCGGCTCGCAACACTGATGTGTTAGCTAAGATGCTACAGATGTAGCATGCTGCTTCTCTCACACATGCTAACTCTCCACCCCATCAACAACAATCAGCAATAAAGTGGTGCTAAACTAGCGCACAAAACAGAGGTGTCCCCACATCTCCTCTCGTGAGCGCCCTGCCGAGGCAGGTCATGGAGGAGAAACACTGCATGCAGTGAGTTGTAGTAGGTGATCAGGAAAACCCGGAACGGACTTTTAGTGGTTTGAGTATTCTCCTACTAATCAAGTAAAATGGATTTGTTCATGAAGAAATAGAAAGAAAACTGGGTATACGAATATTTCATGGTAAATGTAGGGGGTCCAAATTAATATTTTTTTAAATGTGGGGGGACAGATCCCCTTCACATATAATTGTTGCGATCCCCATGGTGTGCCCAACACACATGGGAAAAATCATTACTGTCTACAGTAAGAATTACTTTGGTAAAAGAGATGGATTAATATAAAAGTAGACAATCATAAAGGAACAGTTCTACATTATTTGTTGAGGTTTTACCGTAATTTATTGCAGAAGGAAACTTCAGTGTCAAACTGGTGGAGTGAGAGCAGAAGGATTCGGCCTGTATGCAGACCCAGAGCATGAGATAAAACCCTCACATCTGATCTGGTTAACAAGCTGGAGAAAGTGGTGATCTGTGCAGAAACACAAAACAGAAGAGCTGTGACGAACTTGCTAAAGGACTGAACAGAACCGATAAATTATAAGCTGTGTTTGATGCATTACCTCCAGAAACCTGCTGGACTCCTGATGTTTGTTCAAACAGTCTCCCAGAAAATCTCTGAGTGAGTGGTGATGCTGATGCTGGAAGTACAATCTCTGGAGCTTCTCTTTCTCCTGGTTGGATAAATCTGAGTATTTCAGCCTCACCACAGCATCAGGGGTGGCGCAGTTTAACAATAAGCCTTTAGCCAAATTGAAAACTTCTTCGCCATTTTCTTCATTTTCCATGTCCATCATTTCTACTGATTCCACAAATTCTTTGCTGACATCATTATCCTCACTGGTTTCATCAATGTTTATTTCTTCTGACCCATTTTCTTGCTCGGTGTCCATTGCATCAACATACTCATCATCTTCCATCTTAGTAGCCGGTTCATCTTTGTCTGCCTCAGATGCTTTTGTTTTGTTCTGCTCTTCACTCCGGCCAACTTTTTGTGCTCTCCTCTCCAGTGCTTGCAGTAGAGCACTAGCACAGGCATCGCTGTGGAAGCCGATAAAAATGTCTGACAGCTTGAAATCCTTGTTGGCTTCTCCAGAGAACTCCTTTGTCCATTCTCTGAGTTTTTCCAAAACCCTGTGCTGCCACAGTTCCAGGTCAGTGCTCCGATCCACTATGTGTTTTTCCAATCTGTTGATGAGTGGCACAGGAAAGTGTTCATAGACCTTCTGTTGGTCTTCTACCACCACTAGTCTGAAGTTTGTATGAACACGACATTTGACCCTGTGGGAGCCCAGACCCAGATCAACATACTGCTGCTTACTGAGGTAGACGTAGTACTGGTTCAAGGCATCGTACAGGCTTTCATAAAGATTCTGCATGTTGAGGAGGATGACGGTACGCCCTGTCTCCATACACGTTTTCACACGGTTAACATTCCGGCAGATCTGGGCATACTCTTGGTCCTTTGGAAACCCTGAGCCAAAGATGATTTCAGGTGGCGGATAGTCTCCTTTGGTAAAGACTTGTTGTTGAAGGATATGGAGTGCTGCATTGTTGGTGGTCAGTAACAGAAGGTAACGGCTCTCTTCATTGGTGCCATGATCAAGATTCTTTTTCACCATTTGCAGGGTTCTTGGTCTGGGAAATTCTGAGAGATCTTGGAGAACTTCTTGAAAAAATATAACAGGGTTAAAACTCTCTGGCTGTCCACTAAAGTTACGTAAGATGGCCTCCACCAGCTGTTCTCCATCTGGTTCTTGTTGGGTGGATTTGACTGCAGCAAAGAGCATTTTGACAAGGCTGTAATAATCTCTTAGACCAAAGAACTGATTTTTTGAGGTCTCACTACAAATGTTCAGGAAAGCCTTTGCCAGAGATGGAAAAAGGTGTTTGATTTTCAAGAGAACCTGTTTGGAAGATGAGCAAATTCCTTTGGCAGTCTCCACAAGCTCATCCTCACTTGGATCCCATCTGGAGACAAAGATCCCCCTGTTCATTTTTGCGGGGTCAAGAGCCCAGTTGGAGATGCCAACGAACCCAACCTTCATGTGCGGATGTGGTTTGTCATCAATACAGCCATCCTCCAAGAGAGGATGAAGGGTCTTTAATGGCATCTGTGGAGAATCTTCTGCAAGTCCTATCTCATCAAGAACCACCACTGACACATACTCATCCATGTTTTTGTCCTTCTGGAAGCGAGCACAGTTCTTGAATGTACCTATGATGCCCTCTGGACTTGAGTGAGGGCTGCACTGGAAGGAGACCATATGGACCTGCTTGAGTCTCCTGAACAGTTCACAGTGAGAGTTCTGGCCCTGCATGGCATCTGCTACAACAGTTTTAGCAAGAGACTTGGAGCTACCTGGTTTTCCAACTAGAAAGAGTGGGATCCTGAGTTCTATGCACACCACCATGAGAAAAACATTTTCTTTAAGAGCAATGTTTTTGGCAATGGTCTCCCTTGTCTGGATGTTCTGGAGGAAGAGGTCTTGACAAGATGAAATCTCTTCCTGCAATGTGGCTGCAGAATTCATTGGCCTTGGAAAGTAGGTACAAATTTCTTCCAGGTACTCTTCTTTGGTCACAAGAGATGGGTAATAGCACACTCCAACAGCAAGGATCAAGCACTTCAGGGTCTTGTGATTTTCTTCAAGGTGAGTGTAGTTGTTCAAAATGTTTTTGTTGTGCTGGTAAAACCAAATCAGCACTTTCATGGACCTCTCTACATCTCGAAGACTTACAAAACTGCACTCGTTTTTTCGACTCCTCATATATTTCTGTGAGGCAGCCAGAACATTTGCAATGATGTTTGTGCAAGCTGCTGGCAGATGATAATCAGCTACTTTCCTTTGGACAATCTGTCTGATGTAAGAAAGCTCAGTTAAGTTGCTCAGCTGGCCAAAGTCCCACACCAAAGAGAGCATGCTTGGAGGTAAAGGGTGAACTCTGTACACAAGCTGCCTCAACGGTACTTTGCCCAGGCGATCTTTTGTTTCATCTGCTTTCACTCGGTATCCCAATCCCGCTCGTTCCAAACGTTCCACCATTTCAGGAGAGTGCTTCCTGTAAGGATTGCAGGCAGCTATTATTTTCAAGCCACTGAACAACTTCAGAGGTTCTCCTTTCACTGTCTGATCACACAGAATTTCTTTGATGGCAAAAATGGCCTCTGTGGTGTTGGCTTCATCAAAAAACAGAACGGTGTCTAACTTGTGTCTTTGCATGTTCATTTGAGCAAGCACCTCGGCTTCCTGCACCTTTCTGTAGATCATTTCCGCTGTGGTTCCACCATGAACCTTGACAAGAACCATGTTCTCTACTGGTTTTTCCTCCCTCTGCAGAGTACACAGGAAACGAACCAGTCTGGTTTTGCCACATCCTGTCTCACCCATGATAACAACTGGAATTCCACACCTGAACCTCATGTGTATGGCCAGCATCTTCATCACATTGTCAGCGGTGAGCTCGTAAGTTGGATCTGGATCAAATCCCCTATCCATAATTCCTTTCCTTGCACCAACAACACAAGAAATCCTTTTGATTTTGTCTGGTCGCGGCAATTGATCGAAGTCCTCGGTGAGGGAAATCCTTTGTCGCTGCAAACCTTGAAAAAGTTCTTGTGTCATTACGTGCTCTATCAGAACCTTGCCGCTGTGAGGGTCAACTGCACTGAGTGTATTTGTCCTTTGACACATCTGCACATTAAATCCAAGGAAAGACATTGAGGAGTGGTCTGCGTTAAAGAAAATGTATGGGTGGGACTCATTTTCCCAGCGCTTACGAAGTGTCAGACGAGTGACAAGGTCATCTTCTGACCTGCTTTTGATGTGCAGCATGGGACTTTGGTCAGATGTGTTCAGAGAGGGAGAAGCAAAATCTCTTGCCATGCGAATCATGAACTTTACGATGAAATCCTTAAAACCAGGAAGCTGGCCAGCAAGAAAGTCTGGATCACAGAAAACTGAGTTCTCACAGTCTTTTAGCTGCACATTGAGGAACCAGGAGAAGTTCTTCAGCTCACCCCAAGATGGATCGTCCATGCCACAATACAACAGAAAGTGATAAAGACAATCACCGGGATCTCCAACTCTGGACCTTTCCTTGTAGTTAAAATGATCCAGATCCTGATTCTGGTTGTAGAGCTTTAGATACTGGTAGGGTCTCTGAATCCCCTCGCTGCAGAACTCCTGTTCATCCATGAGTGGATCAAAGCTCTTCTTTGGTGAGAACCTTTGATTGGCCAACAGCTGCTTCACCTCTCTGGGAGGTTTACAATGAATGGTGGGCAGAATGTCAAGAAGTCCAAGTCTTATCTGAGGAAGAAAGTGAACTAAATAAATAAGAATGGAAATTTATGAAAATTTTTTAACGTAATTATAACAAGAAATGTAAGCAATTGAAGCCAAATGCAAAAATTTTTATCTTCTGGAATTGATGCAGCATCTGAAAAAAGGTAAAGGTTACACAAAGAGCTGTATTACATCTATTTATACCTCTTTTGGCCTGTTTTGAAGAAACTTGTTCGTTTTTAGGACTTCCACGGTTATCAGATGAGCTTCATTCCTTCTCCATAGGTTTCCACAGCTGTCGCTCAAACAGCCCAGAACCAAGAGATGGAAAAGGAGCTCCTCCAGACCTGAGCGAACCTGAAGTCAACAAGAAGACTGATTCTTATGGACAGCCAACAACAGAACGCGTTGTCTGCAAGTATAAACGCTCGTAAACTTACTCCTGATGTGTCGATGTGAAAAAGAACTGGGTCCTGCTCTCTCAGAGGGGACAGCTTCTCTGACAGACTCTTGATCAAACAGTCTATGTCAACACACGGTTCAATCAGACGGATCCTGATGTATTTTGCACTTTGAGATTTCTGCTGGAACTTCTCAAACAGACGATCCACATAAAGGGACTTCCCTGTTGTTTGAAAACACTGATATCAACAAGACAACATATTTAAATCTTACTTCTAACAAACAAAATTATCAACATCCAAGATCCATTTTATATTAAAGTTCCAGAACATTTTGACCTCAAACTGTAAAGAAGTATTTGGACACCCAGATAACAAACCATTGCAATAATCCAGTCTAGACGTGACAAATGCATGAACCAGTTTTTCTGCATCATTTTTAGATGTTTTTAATTTTAGTGATATTAC
>JARVGS010000614.1:29961167-29979855 GCA_031762315.1 Hypsolebias antenori
AATCTGAAAAAGAAATGAACCCGTTTTTGAATCAATAATTATTACCCTGAGACTCGAATGAGTCTTGTATGATTATTTAAAAGTGTAAAGTGGAATAAGGTAAGTCTCCACTGCCTTGTTCTCCTACATAATCAACACACCCATAAAACTACTTTTATTGATCATTCATTCAGTAAGACTGCTTGATATTAAATGTCCACCTCCACTGACCTCAATACCTCTTTTCATCCACCTAACTTGACACTGGCTACAAGCTAAAATAAGCTAAGCTACGGTTAAACATAGCAAAAGGCACGCTTAGAGCACAAGGTACTAAAACACTGCATAATCATAACAGGTTAGCTAAAAGAAGTAAAATTCTGGCTAAGCATAGCAAAAGGCTAGCTATAAGAAGCCAAACAACCTAAATATTGCTAGCTAAAAGGAGCAAAAAAACTGGCTAAACATAGTTAAAATTAACAAAATCACATGGACCTGGTTCACAATTTTGTTCCACCTCATGTACCACATGTGATGCGAATGACAATAAAGAAACTTAAACATAGCGAAATGCAAGCTACAAGGTAATAAAACACTGGGTAATCACACAGGTTAGCTAAAAGAAGCTAAACATAGCATAACACTAGCTAAAAAGGAGCAAAACCAAGTAAAACACTAGCTAAACATAGTAAAAGACGAGCTAGGAGCAAAATGGTGGCTACGCGTAGTAAAGGCGAGTTAAACAATAAAGACAACACTGGTTAAATAAAATAAATGCTATAGTGAAGGCTAACTAAAGTTGAATTTACAACCAGCTGAAGCATTTCCATAAACTACAGCAAAAAGCAGTTCATTTGTTTATTGAACAGTTCAAGATGGCTGCCACAGCAAACTGCTCTTAGAATCACACCAACGGCTGCATCTCTGTCACATTTACAGAGACTATGCTCAAATTACAGGTGGTAGCAGCCGAACGTCGTCTCCAACACAGACCTGGAGTACACTGATCATAATTCTTCCAACAAAGTGAACTACTGATGCTCACTTTGTTAGCAAAATATCGCCTGAACCACATGACAGATTTTAACAGAACTCTAAGAAAGTTCATATTTGGTGTTTACAACTAATTCAAGAGGTCCACCACAACTAATCAACCACAGTCGATTTGGTGTGGTAGTAGCTGAGAGTCATTCACAGCACACATTGTAATTTAAACTGAGCAGAACTTCTTTATCATAAACTGATCTTGGTCCATATCTGTGGCAGGAAAGGCAGCGGGTGACGTTTATTCCTTTAAGGATCAGTAGACCTTCAGGAGGAGCAGACCTCTGCAGGTTCAGGACCTGGTTTTGGTCCAGCGGTCAGGAGCATTTATGATAAAACAGAGTAAAGTCCCTGGTATTACTGTGTCAGAGCGTCGGGTGCTCTGCAGAGGAGGGTGGTCGAGCCCCAGGAAACCATCAGCTCATTTACTTAATGTTAATACATTATCTCCCTGCATCTCCGGCTTTGTTCTGCAGGCGAGGAACCACGGAAAATGGACAGAATCGTCCCGAGAGCAATTTGGAAATTATGTAATTTGATGAAGGCGGCGGGGATTCTGACAAAGAGCAGCGCCACAGAAAAATAAAACCTGTTACCTTTTACACATGCACACGCACACACACACACACAAACACACACGCACATACACACGCATGCACACACACCTCTGTGTTGGTGTTTGAAGACCGACTTTCACTGATTTAAGGTCCATTTGCTTCAAACCACAAAAACTTGGAGACTTTCTGATGTCAGAATGATGTCATTTGTAACTTAACGTACAGAGACGCAGACAGTCTGAGAAGTTAGCTAGCATTTTGCTGTTTCTGTTTTTATCATTTGGCTAGTTTTAACTCACACTTGGCTATTTCCAACTTGACACTTGCTATTTAAACTTTTGGAAAGAGTTAACTTCTTTCAGACGCGGCCATTTAAAGGTAATCTGATTACCTTTAGCCAGCCGCGGCCTGCCAACCTTTAGCCTGTCATGGATTTGACCACTTTTAGTCAGCGTTTAATTGTTTTAGCTTGAATTTATCTACTTTAGCTAGTGTTTCTCTACCCTTTGTGAGGGATTTCACTCTTTTTAGATGAGTTTCTCTAATTTTAGTTAGCACTTTGTCATTGTTAGCTTGCATTTAGCTACTTTTAGCTTGTGTTTTGCTATGTTCAGCTTTCAGTTTACTTTCAGATTTTTCAGCAAGTTTAATCGTTCATGTCACATCTTCACAAAATATGTAATTTCTCAAAGTTTTAACAAGTTTGAACCAGAACAGGTTAATCAATAAACTCTGATCAGGTGCGGTTGGTTGATGTTGGGGTGGGGGTGGGGGGAACTCCTGACTTTATTGACCCAGAAAGACGGATTAAACAACTAGAAAAATAAAGCTTTTAACATCCCACATTACTCATGTCTGCGTGTCACCCACTCAGAATCAAACCAGCCAAAGATGACAAATTCAGCTGCAGGGAACGAGCCGAATACAAGAGCAACATCAGAACGCTCGCCCACCAACAAATTACAGGCGCCACGCTCGCAGCCATTTGATGTCTCCAGTTTGGCATAAAAAAATTTAAAAAAAAAAGAACAACATTCATGATTTGAAGCGTTTTCAATGAGTCCTGTCTGCACGATGGAAGCTGTGGAGTCTTCAGCAGCGTGTGGGCTGCTACAGCTGCTACAGCTGCTGCTACTGCAGCTGAATACTCCACAGCTTCAGCTCAGATTCACAGATTCAGGAATTAGATTTTTATTTTGTCACTTTTAGTGAAAAAATTTGAGCTCAGTTTGAAAAGAGTGAGACTCTGTGGTTTCAGCAGCGCAGCCGCTGGAGGGGCGGCCTCACTGACTAGCCTAGTGTCCTGTCGGGCCAAGCCAGAATGCCCTCTCCACATGGGCCCACTACCCACAAGGCGGACCGCCAAGCCAGGCAGCAGACCAGCAGGGTCCATGTCTGTGCCGGTTCCTGGCGGCAGTTCTAGGCTTTGAAATACCAAAACAATATAAAATTATTTACTCTTGAACGCCAGTCAAGAGACATCTAAGCGTCATGCCGTTCAGTAAGAACAAATAGAACATTTCTACTTACTTCTTTTCTGAAATACCAGCTTTCGTCCTTTTTTATTCTCCAAAAGCAATCTGGGGCTTTTATTTTGAAATAATCCAAGCTGACAAGACAATTGACATTTTGTTGAATAATCTGCTAAATGACAAACAATGTCACATGTTGAACCTGCTGCCAGTAGTTTACCATGGCGACAACACACCTGTGTCTGTCACTCCCTGACCACATCCTCGTGCACAGGCAGAAACGCAGAGCAGAAAGTAAGCCTCAAACAAATGATCACTGTGTTGAACACTGATAACCGTCATGAAATCTTGAAGCAGCAGAAGCTTCTGGTTGTTACAAACATATTTTGGTCCATCGCAGAGTGAAAAGGGAGACTTGGAACGACCCTGTGATTGTGTTGTGAGCATGATAAGTTGAAAACTAGTTGAAGTGCAGACTTCCTCTGTTGTGTGGCAGCATCCAGGAGTAAGAAAGGTTGCTATAAAAAATTGGGTTGTGGAAGCCAAAGGGATTTGAGTGTGCACACTCAGTCCACACTCTGAGAAGACTTGAAGTTAAACAATAAATCCTGTGGGAGTAGAAGACACACCAGGTGAAAGAAAAGACTAAAATACCTGTGGGTCCATGGAGGACAATCTCTTCAGGTTAGTGAAAAGTCACATTGTGGTTCCTTAAACTGTTGTTGTCAACATTTAACCAGATCTGTATCAGTGACAATGAACATTTTATCCAACAAACTGAACATAAATAAATAATCTGCTTTAATCTGAGAGCTGCTGAAGGAGAAACATCTTGACGAACTCCTACCTTCTGCATGGAGTTCATCTGGTCAAAGCTTCAAACCTGTTCCAGATCTGTGCTCAGAACCCACAAACACCAGTCAGCACCTTAAACATAAACATGACTCCAACAGCAGAAAAACAAGGGAAGCTGCAGAAATAATCCCAAAGCATCAGAGGAACAACATGGAGGTGAAACAGGAGCAGGAGGGGGAGGGGGATCATCTCAGGTGTGGTTCAATCAACAGACTGAGCACAGGTGAGGAGAACCACAGACATGAAGCTGAACTAACTGGGTTACTTTTCAAAATGAGACATGAAGTTTGATTTCAGACAAACAGAATGACAGATCCAGGTGAACTTTCTATAGGTGGAAAGACAAAAAACATGTTAAGATAGAAATAATTACAAACACAAACAGGAAGAGCAAGTAAAGACAGCAGCAGAGAGAGGACATGTTTGTCCTCCAGTCTACGCCTATAGCTGCAGAACTAAAGGATTTCTCAAGTAACCCAAGTTGGCCCTAACTTTAGGATTTACCAAAAAGGAAATATTTCCCACTAACTCCAGTTAAGACTCTGGCAGCAGCATTTTGCATCAACTGAAGACTTTTTAAAGAAGTATTTGGACACCCAGATAAACAAACCATTGCAATAGTCCAATCTTGATGTGACAAATTCATGAACCAGTTTTTCTGCATCATTTTTAGATGTTTCTAATGTTAGTGATATTACGCAGGTGGAAGAAGGAGGTTCTAGTAACATTTTTAATGTGGAGGATAAAAGACATGTCCTGATCAAACATAACACCAAGATTACTGTAGTAAAAGTACAGTCTAGTGCCTCTAATGAACATCGTTCTGAAGGAAGAGACGGTTTGATCAACTTTTCTCCAGTTTACCTTCAGATGTATTTTATTCAGTTATAGCGCAGGAAGTTCTTTGCAGAATATAAATTAACTTAAAAGGATTGTGTTTTCCAGACTGACAGATTTAAATTATTTCATTTAAATGGATTATATTTACAGTATTTCAGCTCATGTAATTTAATGCTATTCATTTTTCATCATGAATACCGGGGTATATATGACAGGACTTTGATAAAGAATTATTATTGTTTATTATTATCATTATCTAGATAAACTGAATAAAGTAGAAACAAATGAATTTGTGTATGTCTCTGTAAAGACAGGGCACAAGCTCGGCTTTTTAAAATGAACTTGAGTTCCCAGAGATGTCGTTTGAGTTCTAAAATATTCAAATTAAACTTTAGCATGAAATAAAAGCATAAACCTTGAAACGAGTTATTCTTACCGACCGCAGGCCGTGCTGATGACACCGTCCACACTGACAGTTTATCCGGGGAAACCAGAGCAACTTGGTTTGGTGACTTCAGGGTGAAGTGGTGATGCAGATACTTCCTGGCACTCCCTTGGGTTAAACTCACGCCTGCCTGCACTTTGTTGTTGCTAAAGTACGACGGCACACTCCTGTGCTGGTGCACAATGGGACTGACGATCACCAGACGATAACGAGGGCTCGCACTTCGCTCCAGTCCCTCGTAGAGCTCCATTAACGCGTCGCTGACATCATACCCCAGCAGACCGGGGTTAACCAGAGAGTAGAGCTTCTGCCAGTTTTGTCTGGAACCTTGGAAGAGAGCGCGGCGTAGAAAGATCTCCACCTCCTCTTTGGTGGTTTCCTCTCTGCACACCAGAACCTCGTCAGAAGACGGCAGCGGCTGCTCCGGACTCTCCATGTAGAAGGACAGAGTTGTGGTGAAAACCTCTTCTGCTGAACAAAGCACAAGGTTCGGCTTCCCCTCCTGGAGGACCGATGGAAGGTTTCTGATCATGTGGAGCTGACTGGTTTCAGACAGACATGAGAGGAAGTGGGCCAAAGTCTGGATGTCCAGGGACTCATGGAGGTACTGAGACATGTCCTGCATGAACTGCATCCAGAGACCTTCCAGACTCACATCACTGACGTGATTAACATCTTCCTCCTCCTCAGAAGAAGAAAACTCCATCAAATCATGGTCCATGTTCTCCACTGTGCGCCTCGGCTTAGCAGATGTTACATCCACAGAAGGTTCGTAAACGTCATCTTCCTCCTCAGATTCAACACCTTCTACTTCGTCAGCCTCTGGCGTTGGGCTCACGGCACTCGTATAAGCAGCTCTAACATCCGTTAGCGAGCACCGAGGCCTTACAGGGAACAGCAGGTGCCACAGCTGCTGTGGAGCGGGCGCCTGCCGCTGACACACTTTGTATACCCACTGACACAGGTACACCAGCTGCTCTGAGGTGTAGAGGTTCAGCAGGCTGAAGCTGCAGCGCATCTCTCCAATGAAGGAGCACCACTCTTTCTGGCAGGACTCCATAGACTGAGCGAGATCTTGGAGCTGCTCCGTCACCTCACCTTCGTACGATATCTGTCTCCCGCTCAGAGACAGGAAGGTGACGGTGATGCACCGCTGCTGCGGACCGCAGCGGACCTCAGCGGACCACTTCCTGAACAGCATGTTGCCAGATGTTTGCATCTGAAGGAGGATGGTCCCCACTCGCTGAACTCCCTCAAAAACCTAAACAGAATGCAGACTTTAAATAAAATTAAAAATAGCTCTATCTTTATTTTGTTCTTTCTTTAGTCTCACTCAAAGAGCCTCTGACCTCTGTGAATCTGGTGACTTGCTCTCTGCCGTGTTCCCCTTTGGAAGACATTAGCATGAGTTTATTCTGCAGCTCCAGCAGGTCTTCAAGCTTGTACCTCTTCTCCTCTCTGCCCCTCTTCACCGTCACCTGCACCATGTTTTGAAGGCATCTCTGAACACAAACAGAACCAGTTAGAAAACACCTTAAATCGTTCATGTAGCACATTTAGAAATAAATGGTAAATGAAAAATTTCGTAACGAACACAGACCATCTCCGTGCTTTCGTCAGACCACCCGATGAGATAAACTCCGCTAGCGTTGATGGATGAGGCCAGAGAGAGAGAAGACTGCTCCACCGAGCCGTGAGTCTCCTTCAGAGCTTTCAGCCAGCCCAGCAATCGAGTCGACTCTCTCTGGAAACAAACCAACAGGTAGGAGCTGTTTGGAGCAGGGGTTCTCAAACTGTTAGGGTCTGGGGAGAAAAATCTCCAGGGACTCCATCATCCGTCCATCAAGTTTATCCTGCAGCTGTAAGGGCTGCACAGAGGTGCAGCAGGTGCTAAATAATTTAAAATAATTTACTTTAAATTAAAATTCCATGCCGACTGTGTGGCTCATCCATCAATCAGCCAATTAAGTGTCATGTCCAATCTTATTTTGAAAAACTGCGATATAGCAAATCCGCAACAAACCAACCACGACGTAGCGAGGGACTACTGTATTTTATTTATTTTTGAAGGCGTAGTTTTGTCTGTTTTACTGTAGATTTGGTCCCTTTATGAGTTTATACACTTTTTTAAATGATATGAAGTAACTAACAGTTTACTGTAATTTATTTTGATGACCCCTAAGCTACTTCTTGCAGGGGTCTTGGTGGTCCAGGAACCCCCGTTTGAGAACCTCTGGTTTAGGGTGAATACTGAGTCTGTGCTTCTTTGGCTACATTTAGCTTTTAGCTACCATTCTGCCACAATTAGTTCTTAGCTCCACCTTTGCTAATCGCATCAGCTTTTTCCCGATTTAAGCTTTATTATGTTTTGTTACCTTTGGCTACAGTTTTGCTAATATTAGCATACGTTTGACTAATTTTAGCTACTATTTTGATACATTTAGTTTTAGAACAGTTCGGTATTTTTAGCTATTTTGCTGATTTTTAGCTCAAGTGTATGTTCTGCTCATTTTAGCTAAAGTTTAACTAACCTTAACTTTACTTTCTGTTTACTTACTTATAGTTTACATTTCACAATTTGTTGTGTAAAGTATAGCTTTAGCTACTGTCTTGCTAGTTTTACAGTCAGTGTCTGGTTAATTTCACAATCTGTTAATAAAAGTTTACCTTCAGTTTTCCTGCTTTTAGCTTTAGCATCTGTTTTACTAATTTTAGCATCTTTTCTGATCATTTTAGTCACTCAGTTTTAGCTTCTTTAACAAATTCATTCAGCACTCGTGCGTTTTATTTCTGCAGAAATACTTTTGAGTTTTTTCACACTCTGATTTTAAGCAGCCAGACCTTCTGGTCACCTGTTTAAGTGGTCTTGACCCTGTGGAAGTGGATCTATAGATTTCTGACTGGCAGACAACAGGCAGTATGTGAGGGTGACCACACATCTTCACCTCATAGCCTCAACACCGGAACCCCCCAAGGGTGTGTGCTGAGCCCTCTGCTGTAATCACTGTACACCCACGACTGAGCGTCAGCTAAACTAAGGAGCTGATTGTGGACTTCAGGTGGAAACAGCAGGGTGACATTTGTCTGCTCTGGATCAGTGGGTCTGAGGTGGTCACTTTTCTTGGAGTGACCATCACACAGGACCTGTCCTGGTCACTACACGCAAAAAAACAAACAAAAAAAAAACAGCCAAGAAGGTCAGACAGCATCTCTTCTACCTCAAGAGACTTCAGGCTCCCCCAAAGGGTGCTCAGGACCTTCTACACCTGCACCAATGAGAGCATCTGGAGCAGGAGCATCACCACCTGGATGGGCAGCTGCACCAAAGAGGACTTGAAGGCTCTCAAGAGGGTGGTCTGCTCAGAAGAGCAGGCCATCAGAACAAGTCTCTCCAACCTGCAGGATATTTAGTATGAAAGGTGCAGTTCAAGAACTGAGAAGATCGTCAAACAACCCAACTGTCTCCCTGCTGCCATCAGGATGATGGTTTCACTGCCTGAGAGTCAATAGAGAGGAGCAGGAGGAGGAGGACGAGGAGCTTCTTCCCTCAGATTATCCACCTGCTCAACTCAGAGCATTAAGAAAATAAAAATTAAATAAACAGAATTAACAGAACCAGATCTGCACTGCAGTATTTCTTCATCTTGTACAGTTTCACATCCTGTTGGACTGTGTGTTATTTTTCTGTATTTATTCATTTTCCTTTGATTCTCTGAGTCTTTAGTTATTTACTGATCTCTGGATGCAGGCACAATAACAAGGTTCGCTGCATATTATCTTAAGTTATAATATGTCTCTTGTCATTTTCAATCCAGTATCTGCCTGAACGACTCAAGACTTTTGCACAGAACAGTGTAATGATTACCAGCTTGTCAGGGAGCCTCTCGTCTCTGCTCTGGGCGTCCCACACCTGCTGAGCACATTTCATGAAGTCCTTGAAGCCCGCGTGAGGGGAGAGGGAGAAGAGCAGCGGAGCGTAGCCCATCACAGAGTCGTGGAAGCAGGCCACCTGGTCGATCTCTGCGTCGTTCTCTCCGGCAGATATCGACGCAAGGTCCACATAAACCTTCACATCGCTCATAGCTGTTAGTGGAACAGAGCAGTGAGCTGACGGGGACCTTCTGCAAGATCATTTACATTAATAAATGCTAAATTCCTACTTTTAAGGTTGTCTTTGACCCAGCTGACCAGAGCGTGGCTCTTCAGAAACTCTTCCAGACATGCGGCGTGCCGCCGGCTGACGGTGGAGAGCTGCTGCCCGGCATCAAACAGGTCGTCAGTGAGCGACCCCAGGAGCCGCTGCTTAAAGGACCGTTCATCCTGTTGCACAGTCACATGAACGAGCACGGGATGGAAAAGGTGAACTCTTACACTCATGACCAAACTTCAATCACAGCTGTGCTTCAGTAAAATAAATAATCAAACTTTATCAAGTGGGTTTGGTCAAGTCTTTCTGTTCACAATGGTCTAACCACAGAAGAACCGAAAGCCACTGCTAGATATTTAACTGGACTGGTCCTGAGGTCAGAAGGTCAGGGTATTACCAGTTGGCTGAGGGGGTGGATAGCGGAGAAGTTTCCAGTCAGCTTCATTTTGTCAGCGATCCTCAGCACGGCTCGGGCTGCAGCCGCCGCCTCGTGAAGCTGGCGGTACTTCTGGATCTGAGCCAGCCTCGACTCCACCCAGTTCTCCTCAGGGGTGACCTCTGCAGCTGCAGAAACCATCTCCAACATGAGATTCAGCTCAGTCCTCAGCAGCGTGCCGTCACCCCGGTCACCAGATTCCACCAACACCCGATCGAGCTCCTCCAGCGTGACATTCGCCTCGGCAATGCTGACGCCAAGCTGGAGGAACTCCTTCAGCACAGGGCTCCAGATGTTCTTGCAGATCTGTGCAAGGCTCACCTGGACAGGGGGTGGGGCGGGAAGCCTCACTGACGCTAAAGATGCTGAGTGTTTTACCCACGAGGACAGAATCAGGTTGCTGTGATGCAGTTTGTGCATCTCACAGGACATTTTGAGGACATTTATGCTGGTTTTATACCAGATGACCTGTGGAGGACCAGTCTTCTGCAGCTTCCCGTCTGCGCTGAAGGACTGAACCAGCACCAGTCGGCTCAGGCTCACAGCATGGAGGTCCGCACTGTGCTGCTCCTCAAGAGTCGACATCTCAGGAACTGTTGAGCCATGAAAACAAGATGCAAACCATTTCAGTTAGAGAAATACACAGCGTCAATGCTGAGCGCTGAACTCTAGCTAAAAGTACAAAAACACAAGCTAAAAACTAAGAATAGCTAAAGGCTGGCTAAACGTTTCCAAAGATTAGCTACAATTAAAAGGAGTAAAGGACTTTTTCAGATTAAAAGTAGTCAGATGTTGGTCAAAAACAGCAAACAGCTACCTAAAAGAAGCAAAACACTAATTAAAAGTATCTATTTTCATTTGGAGTATGTGTTGTGAACAACTCTTATGGATGAAAACATCTCATTTTAGCTCATTATCCATAAAACTGACTGAGTTACAGCCATTTTGTGTGGGCTAGGGTCGGTTAGCTGTGGTGGCCATCTTGAACTTGGTTGTCTCCAAAACTTAACCAGCTGTGGACGTTTATCCAGGAATTATTTTCTGAGTTTTATTGGAATCCATCCAGTGGGTCAGGAGATATTTTGCTAACAGGCAGACAAATGAACCCCAGGCGTTCACGCAGGCACATGTGAAAACATCATCGCTCGCACTTTGCTTTTGGCAGCGGGCGATAATAATGAGGAGGATAACGGAGCACGTCATCGTTTTTAGCTCCGCCCACCTGTGATGCTCTCTGTAACCTTTGCCATCATCTTGATCAGTGTGTTGATTTCCTGTTTGCGGTAAATGAAAGACTTCAGATCCAAGTCTCTCTGAGTCAGAAGCACCTCTGCATCGATAGGAACGACGACTGACTTTGAGTTCTTCTTGTCTGTGAGAGAAACGAAGCAGTTGTAAATTCAGAGCTCGTGTTAAAGTTTATTTAAATTATTCACAGCAGAGGGTTCGTACACTGCAGGTAAAGTCTCTTAAACTGCTCTTGGTACTTCAGACAGATCTGCAGGTGTCCAAGAGACACGTTTCCTTCAAGCAGAGACGCAACGAGAGCTTTAACAGCCTCCACGCAGCTGTGGACCACGTGTCCTGCAGTGTCGTCCACCTGGATGGACCTCCAGTCACCTGAGACGACAAAATTAACTTCAGGGGCACGTTAGAAAATACTGTACAACTGAGCAGTGAACTAAAAGCAGCACAGCAGAAGCTACAATGGCTAAAACAGAGGCTAAAATTACAAACAAATGCTAAAGCTATAATTAGCCCAACAGCAGCTAAAATGTCAAAAGAGACGTGAAAGCAAAATTAAGCTAAACAGTAGCAAGAAGCAGCAAAACATATGCTCAAGCTACAAACAGCACACTGGTAATTAACATCAGTAACACTAATGTGAAAGTTAGAAGGTAAAGGTGGTAAAACATATGCTAAAGCTAATTAGCAAAACAGTAGCTGATAATACAAAGAGATGCTGAAGCTGGCAATCTTTAAACTTTAAGGCAGCAAAATTTAAGTTAAGCTAAAATGAGTAAAATAGTAACTACAATAAGAAAAACAGTAAGTCCAAAATGGGCAAAACAGAAGCTAAAATTAGCCAAACAGAAGCTAATTTTAACAAACCTGTAGCTAAAGTTAGCAATGGTGCAACAGTAGCTTAAATCTAAAATTAGCTAAACAATAGCTAAATGTAGCAAAATGGTAGCTACAAGTAGCATAACACAAAAATTATTAAAATTATACAAAATGTTTTGAGAGGACTGACCAGATAGCAGTGTATGTCTATGAGAATTTAACTTTAATTAAAGACAAATATTATAAAAAGTATCACAGTTATAAAAAAAAAAACATTATAAAACACTCTTCCTGACTGAGCTGAACATTTTAATGTACCGTACGAGACATAATTGAAAAACAACAGCACAGAAGAATAAAAAGCGTTGAGTCTGCCTTCACACTGAAGTTTGATGTAAATGAATAAATGACCAACAGTTGGAGAGCAGGAAGTTCAAGGCGGACTGTGGATCCAGCAGCTGGACCACCACGTTGTCTCTGAACCGTGCTGCAGACTCCACCACAACAGCCGACGTGAAAACAACCGGAAGCTCTTTGGTCCTCGAGCTGAGCGCTCGCATCAGGTCTCCCTCCTCTCCTCTCTACGAACAGACAAACGTCAGACGGGACGGTTTTATTCCTTCTTCTGCCGTCAGTGAACAAGTGAGAACATCTGTGGTGCGAAGGCCTTCCTAAATGATATCTCAGCAGGTCTTGTTACAACAAACAAATAAAAATGCATGAATCTGTCACTGCTAACAGCATCCACACTTGTTTGTGAATTTACCGCTTTAAGGCAGCAAAGGTTGGCTCTTCAAAGATTTTTCAGAAGCTGATGAGGTCAACTGCTAAACGTTTGAAGAACTGGAGATAATCAGGTGGTTTACAATTCTACGGTCACAAAACTAAAATTGGTTCAATAATAATAATAATAATAATAATAATAATAATAATAATAATACAGCTTGTGTATTTAGAGGAACCGGAGTTTAGGAAAATAAAGTGAATTATTAAGGTCACACCTGGCAGGTCGTCTTGATGGCCACATAAAACGCTTCATCGAAACAGGCCTGTACGTCGTCGTGACTTCCCCTCAAGGCTGCTGCAGTCGGCTCCAGGCAGCAGAGCAACACTTTATCTTCATCACTGGCCTGCAAAGAAACAAGACCTCAGCTTGGTCAAAGGAGGACGTCTACCATCGGAGCAGGTCTGAGTCTGGACCTGGAGTGACTCGAAAAGACCAAGAGGGAGCGTTTCATTAAAAACTCGCTCACTGACCTTAGAGATCCTCTTCTTCAGGTCTTTCTTCAGGCTCGCCTTCCAGCAGGAGGAGATGTCTTCAGAGGAGCATTCAGCTTTCAGCAGCGAGTCCCACAGCTAACAACAAAACACGATCATTTAATTTCATGAATACATTCAGTAAACTGCAAATAATTCTTAAGCAGACAAAAGTCAGTTTAACAAGTGTCAATTAGTAGAAACTTTGCAGAGTAACATAAATAAACGCATTTATTTATTATTATTATCATTTTACACCCTTTCGCATTTTCTGTGTTAATGACAGCAAATGTGCTGCTTTCAACAAAGACCATAAAACTTTACTAATGTCAAAAAGTTATCTTTTCACAGGTTACAGTTCAATCTGAATTATTTTAGAAAGTATCACGATCCTCCGCAGCTGGCCACTGCGGAGACGGAAAATTTAACACGTTTCTGAATTGGCATCACTTCCCGGACCTGGAGGTTTTTTTATTAAATATCTACTTTTATATAATAAACCATAAACAAACAAGAAAAAACACTAACTGTAAATAATAGGACACGAGACAAAAGCTAAAAATTAAAAGTGTCAAAATACTAGTTAAAATGAGATAAAAGTGAGCCAAAAGTACATTTAACTAAATCCTTGCTAAAAGCTAAAATGCTAGCCTTAAACTAAAAGCACTAAAACACTAGCAAACATTAGCCATATTCTAGGTAAATGTAGCAAACCATGAGCCAAAAGCTAAAAGTAGTAAAATACTTGTCAAAAGCTAAAACATGGTGAAATTTTATCTAAAAGGTAAGAAAAAGTAACGGAAACCAGCTAAAATAGACAAAGATCAGTTAAAAGCACTGAGTAAAAAGGGCAAAGTGCTTGCCAAAAGACTAAACTCTCAAAATCCTAGCTAAAAATACAAAGTAGCTGGATGCTTATAGCTAGCTACTAGTGGTAAATTTAAAACACTTGCAAAACTAAATCTTGTCAAACGCTCACTAGTGGCTGCTAATTTCCTGCCAGTAAGTAGAAGAACATGAGCTAAAGGCTTGTTTCTCTCCAGGGGTCACCACAGCGAGCCCCTTATATCATTTAATTAATTATTTTTAATAAACGCTGCCTGCTGCATACCTGGATTTCCTTTGGGTAGCTGAGCATTTTGTTGCTCATGAGAGGTTTCTGCAGCAGTTCGTCTCTCCACTCCCTGATCCTCTGCTGCACGGCAAACACCTCCTGCAGGAGCTTCTGCTTCAACGGCTCAAACTCATCTTCTTTGGACTAAAACACAGGAACTATCAGCTAACAGCGCAGCTGCTTAGGACACAGAAGACGATGTGTATATTCTTACCTCCCTTCTTAGCTTCACGTCCATGAAGTCTGCCATCTTCAGCAGCAGCTGGTAGGACAGGGCCACTGCTTGGTACCACGGGACGACCCGAGCGATCATGCAGACGGTCTTCACCATGCTGACGCTGCTCAGGAACACTGGCTGCACGTTTCCTGACTCGATCATTCTGAAGACACCGAGTTAAAACCAGAAAATCAGCCACAGCGTGAAGAAAAATGCTGATTCAAAACTCGCTTTTAGCTCATATTTAGCTATCTTTCTGCTACTTATTGTTTTAGACAGCTTTTTGTTACTTTTAGTTTCTTGCTAGCATCTAATAGTTTCAGCTACTCTTCTGCTACTTTAGCATATAACATGAAGGCCCACACTCACCCAGCACACACACTTTTTGTCCCACTCCCCTCAGGAAGGAGGTTGAGGAGCATTAAGTGTAGAACCACTAGACTGAGGAACAGCTTCTACCCTGAAGCTGTTAGACTCATGAACATCTAACCAGGAGAATCACTGTGAAATATCATATCATGATGCTGCTGATCTGTATCATGATGCTGATCTGTTTTCATGATGCTGATCTGTTTTCATATTGCTGCTGATCTGTTTTCATATTGCTGCTGATCTGTTTTCATATTGCTGCTGATCTGTTTCATGTTGCTGCTGATCTGTTTCATGTTGCTGTGTTCACTCGTGTTCATCTGCTCACACAGACTCATGTTCGTGCTGCTGTTCAGTGTGATGTTTTTATGCTACTAGTGCTTAGTGTATTTTTAGTTGATGTTTTTCTTGGTTCATATCTTAGATCTTATTACTGTTTTTTCTTTTACATTTTATTGTTGGATGTAACTGGGACCCTGTGAACATAATGTCAAACGACAAATAAAGAACCTTGAATCATTTAGAATAAATAAGACGTACCCTGAATGGTTCCGTAAGAAGATTTTGGGACATGTGGCAACCCTTTGTGGCAAATGTGGAAAACGTGTTCTTGAAATTAAAATTATTTAAATTAAGATTTAAAAGCTAAACATTTGAGCCTCATTATCTGAGCCGCAGAGGGGTGGGGCTTCAGTGGTGCATTGTGGGATTTGTAGGAAAGAAAACCCAACAGAAACAGGATCATTTTGATCAGAAGTAAAACTGACTTTGGTTCGGAATCTGATTAAAACTTGATAAAACCGTCCGGTCGAAGACAAAGATTTAAATTCTGTTACTGACAGAAAACAAACGTGCCGATGTTCAGGCTGGACTCAGAACAAAACATAAATTAATATATTAAAGACATTTTTGTCTCTGCTGGATGGAGACGTGTCGTGATGTTAAAGAAGTTCACCTGAACCTGAGACAGGTGATGAACCCGTCATCTGATTGGACGGTTTGATCTGTCCAATCAGGTTGAGCGCTGCAGACTGGTCGAGGTTCAGAGCTGGATCAGAACCGAATGGACGGCTGACTCCTCGTTTAGCTGCTTCACACTCGGCTGTGAACCGCTCCAGTGAGAGCTGAAGATCATGGCACGATGACGCCGACAGGACCACATCATCTGCAAAGAGCAGAGATGGATCCTGAGGCCACTGAACCAGAATCCCTCCGCCCGTTGGCTGCATCGAGAAATTCTGTCCATAAAAGTTGTGAACAGAATCTGTGAAAACAGACAGCTCTGAAGAGTCCAACTCCCACCCTGAAGGGTCTGACTTACTGCCAGCCATGAGAACCAAACTCTCAGACCTCTAGTAGAGACTGAACTGCCTGTAGCAACAGGCCCCCAATCCCATACGGAGCGCCCCCCACAGTGTACCCCGAGGAACACGGTCAAACACCTTCTCCAAGTCCAAAAAACACATGTAGACTGGATGGACAAACTCCCATGAGCCCTCAAGGACACTAGTGAGGGTAAAGAGCTGGTCCAGTGTTCCAGAGCCAGGACAGAACCCACATTGTTCCTCCTGGATCTGAGGTTCTACCAACAATCGGACTCTCTTCTCCAGTGCCCCTGAATACATCTTACCAGAGAGGCTGAGGAGAGTGAAGCTCTGTGATTGGAGCACGTCCTCCAGTCCCCCTTTTTGAAGAGGGGAACCACCAGCCCAGTCTGCTGATCCAGTGGCACTGCCCCCAGTGTCCATGTGACGTAGCAAAGGCATGTCAACCAAGACACCCCCACAACATCCAGAGCCTGAAGGAGATCAGGTTGAATCTCATCCACTCCTGGAGCCCGTGGAGCACTGGAACTACCTTGGTGACCTCAACAGCCCCCACCTTCACTGAACACAGTGTTCGTAAAGAGCTGCTTCTCCTCTTCAGCCGCCTGATGGTTTGTCAGAATCTCCTCAGAGCCGACCAAGTCTTTATCCAAGGTCTCACTGAACTCCTCCCACATCCAAGCTTTTGCCTCAGCAACAGTCTAAGGCTGTGGACCTCTTGGTCCTCCGGTACTCCTCAGCTGCCTCTGGAGTCCCACCAGCCAACAAGGACTGACAGGACTCCTTCAGCTTGACAGCTTCTCTATCTCTAAAAAGAGTCCAGCTACCCTGCAGATGACTCCTTTAGACCTCCAGGATCTGGTTATTTCAGTCTCAAACCAGAGTTCAGGACCAGAGGTGAGGGAACGTAGACCGAGCAGCAACAGAGCTTCTCCTTACAGCTCAGCTCCTCTTCACCACAATGGACTGGCAGAGTCCACAGTACTGCAGAAGCTCAGAGACCATCTTTCAAACCCAGAGGTCCTTGAAGTCCTCCACTCGAGGCAGAACCTTGCCTGTGACCCAGAGGACGGTCCACCTGGTTGACTGAGTGGAGGCACGTTTGAGATTTATTTGGATATAACAAGTAAAGGAACTCCTTCAGGAGTGCTGTCGTCAGAATGTTAGTTGAGGTTTGTAGTACGAAACCGTTTGTATTGATTCCGCCTCTTTATTTCAGGAAGCTGATGTTAAAAGTCTGATTTGGTTCTAGGGACCGTTTTGTCCGTTGACGCTCAGGCGGCCCTCCACGTTGTGGTCGCTGGCAGACGTCGCCGCACGTCTTCCATCAACGCTACGTTTTGTAGCTTCAGACGTTCCGATCGGGTCTAGAAGGTAAGCTTCAAAACACCACGTGCACTCGTCGCGCCGCCTCAGGACCGGCTCGTTTAAACGGAACCAACCAGGAGCCTCTGATCTGGATCCTTAAGGTCTGAAATACAAAAAGTTCCCAAACTCCTGCCTGGAGGAACAGTGAACAGGTGATGTCTTACCTGCAGCAGATAGCTCTGAACGACGTCGGTCTGATTTGACTGAAACCCAGACCGTGTCGGGTTTATAAAGCTGCGTCTGAACAGCTGTGGAACATTGGACGCGAGTTTTAAGACGGTAGCTCTGAGGATGTTAAAAAGGATCAGCTACAGGTGAGGTTACCTGTTCGTGACCCCCCACAGAACCCTACAGGT
Source organism: Hypsolebias antenori (assembly GCA_031762315.1). Lineage (NCBI taxonomy): Eukaryota > Metazoa > Chordata > Actinopteri > Cyprinodontiformes > Rivulidae > Hypsolebias > Hypsolebias antenori. The sequence continues at coordinate 29,979,013 of JARVGS010000614.1, forward strand.
CCAGTTTCAGTAACAAACTGAACCTTTGGACCTCGTCCATCAACAGGACCAGGTAAAATGCTTTCACTGACAGAGCTCGTTCGTTCTGGTCCAGAAGGCTTCGTTGAGTCCGGAGCAGCAGCGGTCCATGTTGGGTCACTTCCTGTGGGAATCAAACCTTTTTCTGCTGGGGGGGACGGGCGATCACAGTCCAGCACCGAGTCAGAACATCAAAGTCCTACTGAAGCCCCTCCAAACGTAAAGTGCTTCATCAGCATGCGTCATGTGGCTGAACAGGAACTAAGTGAAGGGGCGGGGCTTAAAGTCATCAGGTTCTCCTTGAACGTGGTGGCTGGAGTACCTTTGGACCGGTCCCTCCGTGGCTCCGTGGCGCTCCGGGTCGTCCTCGTAGCAACACATCAGGACCGGCCTCGACGCCATTTTCCTGCTAGTCGTGACAAAAGGAGGCAGTTAGAGAACTGGAGCGGGGTCGCATACACTCACACACAACGTGCACGCTCATGAGCAGGAAGCCGTCACTGACAACGTGCACGCTCATGAGCAGAAAGCAGTCACTGACAACGTGCACGCTCATGAGCAGGAAGCAGTCACTCACGTGCACGCTCATGCTTTTCAAAGACAATCAGCAGGTTACAGGCTCTAAACAGAGGGTTCCTGCACCGTCCACGTTGTTCTGAAAGGTTTCCAGATGTTTCCAGCTGCTTTAGTCCCTAAACTCCAACATGGACCCTCAACAACCTAGCTCCATCTTATACTACAGATCTTTTTGTTGCATATTTTGCTAACAGAGCACTTCACTCTCAGACTGCAGGTTTACTTGTGGTTCCTAGAGTTTCCAGCAGC
>JARVGS010000614.1:29979955-29991799 GCA_031762315.1 Hypsolebias antenori
TTTATTGTTGGATGTAACTGGGACCCTGTGTACATAATTTCATTCCACCACATGTACCACATGTGGTGCAAATGACAGTAAAGAATCTCTGACTCTGACTGACTAGCCTTTTGCTACTTTGAGCTAGTGTTTTGTTACTCTTAGCTACTCTTTAGCTACTGTAACATTCAGCTAACCTTTTGGCTTTAAATTCTAGCTAATAGTTTTGATAAGTTCAGTATTTAGCCACTCTTTAGCTACTGGAATTTTTCAGCTCTCTTTTAGGTGTCTTTAGCTAGTGTTAAGTCACTTTTAGTTTTGGCTTCTTCAGTAAATTTCAGCAGTGATTCAGCGTTCTCGTCCTGTACCTGTCCTTGTCTCGGTCCACCTTCAGCAGGATGTGGCTCAAAGTGTTCTGAGCAAACTGCAGACACAGCACAGATTAAAAACACAAAGTTTTATCACAAGTATTACGGGCTGCTCGCTTCTTTTTACCTTTATGCTTTCCTTGTTTCGGTTAAGATCCATTTTCTCTGCACATGTGCGGAGTCTGTACAGCAGACTCTGGATCAGGAGTTCTGAAGTGGCTCCTGTCAGGTCTGAATATGCACACAGGTCATCAGAAGCGATCAGAGACGACCAGCTGTGCAGGAGCAGAGGCGTCTCTTCAGCGGCTGCTAAGTGCTCCTGGATGATGGAGAGCAGCCTCCTGCAGACAGAAGGCGAGTTTGTCACAACTCTGTTCAACGAACGTCAAAACGTGAACGCAGCTTCCAGACTCACCTTCTTTTGTCCTGCTGGTACTGCACCTGCTCTCTAAATCTGACGAAGGCGACGCCGTTAAGCGCGGACCAGTTTTCCTCCTCGACAGTCGGACCCAGTTTTGTGGCATCGGCTCCAGGCTGCCTGAGCCTGAAGAGCAGAGGAAGGAGCAGGACCAGCTCCACCACCGTAAACTGGACGCAGACGTTTATCAGACCCAACACGGTGCTGAGGAACAGACCGTCTTTGATCAGAGGACACGTAAACGGAGGTTCTGCTTTCTAAATAAATGACATTTCTTCAGGCGGTGGTTCAGATTTAGGAAGTTGTGAAAATGAAGCCAAAACACAAAAAGAAACACAAGTGATGTGCAAACTGTGAGAAAACTTACTGTTGTGGGTTATGATGAAAAGACGCAGACAACTGCTCCTGGTTCTCCTTGTCCATCGCGGTCTTTGAGGACACCAGGAGACACAGCTCAGCCCAGCCTTTAACTCCAAGGTTGATGTTACAGAATCTGGTGACCATAAAGACAGACAGACCCAGAACCAGAGGACTGGTGTTCCTGCAGCTGCCTGGGACCTTCTCCCTTGGTGCTACTCTTAAGATCTGAACCAAAGTCTCTGAAATCAGCTCCGACACCTGCAGATAAACATTTATTACTGGTGGACCGCTGGACGGAAAGTAAAGCAGACCTGTCTCACAGAACCAACCTTGACCATGAGAGGCCGGGAGTGGTCCGGGTAACTCAAGCTGTTTGGGGCAGAATTGAAGCTCTCAGTAAAATCCCTCAAGTTCTGACAAAGGCTGTCAGTGCTCTGTTTGTCTGATGGAGTCCATTTCTGGAAGATTCTGTTCAGCAGAACCGTTGCTGCAGTCTGCCAAGCGTCTGAAAGCTCCTCAGCTTTTGACCTCGTCAGTCCAACTTTGTGAAGGCCGGTCTTAAAAAACGTTCGGACATCATGACGGCAGATGAATCCTTCATAAAGATGAAGTTCTGGAGAAAGCACAAGTGGGTTTGTGATTAGGGGTGGACTGAAACAAAGCAGGACTAATGGTGGTCACATCAAGTCTTAGAATTTACCTTTAATGCTTGGTTTTGGTAGGATTTCAAGAAATCTTGTGGCAGATTCCAAAACTTGTTTATTTCTTTGCTTGACACCAAACCGGTATGTCAGCTGATAACCTTGACTCAAGGAGTTCTCATCAACGGAGAGACTTGCTTCAATCAGGTAGCCTCCCTGATGTAGTCCACTGCACAGACATGAATGAAGGTTGGTGAAACTCAGATGTTTCCTGTTCAGTCTGAAGATTTGTGTGCTTGTAAAGGTTCATCAAAATTACAACTATCAGTCAACACAAAAGAACGTTATTCTCCTCCTGAAGGAGGAACGTCTCATCTTTCTTTACCTGATACCACCACGAGGAAACATCTCTACCTGTTAGCTCGTCTGAAATGTCCCAACAAAGAGCGCTCAGCAACGCTTGTTCAACCAGACCTGACTGGAAAAACATGAGGTCTAAAACCAGCCCGCCCAAGACTGGCCCGGAACATCTGAGTGGAAGAAGCTGAAACATGAAGTCTGGAACGCTTCAAACCTGAGACAGCTGGAGGGAAAATCTGTTGCACTAATTCTCTGAACATCTTCAGAACTTGAGCTTCAAGACTCTGAAGACTCACGAGAGGGAACTGAGAACCCTGCAAACTTTAATTCTAGAAATGTGCCGCTCGTGCGTGTTGGCTGCATGTTGGAGCAGCTCTGTTTCCATTCTTAGTTTTTTTTTTTGTTTGTTTTTTTCAGACACTTAAGCATCTTCTCAAATTATTTTTAGTGAGGATTTGTTAAAACTCGCCCTGCAGCTAAACTTAATTTTCCAAGATATTCTTTTCTCTAATCTGTCCCTAATGTGGATTATATTAGGCCAGTTATGCAATGACACAAAATGAGCATAATCTGAGCTTGTTCAACAAGTTTTAACTGATTGGTGATTTTGCTTCGGATAGTTTCGAAGTCTGAATTTAGAATTTTCTCTGGGTGAGGAGCAGGTAGCACATTTTGCAGACATTTAGCAGATTTCACACAGTCCTCCTGGGTAATGTGATGTTAATGTGATGACTTGCTGTAAAACTGTACTTGTTTTATTACAGCCTGTAGAAAAGTGATGAATACTCACTGAAAATATGTCATTTCTAAAGGAAAATGTCCTTCATTGTAGAACAGCACAAGTTCGTCGTGATCGTGGTTGAATCTAAACTTTTTGTCCAGCACTGCGTAGATGTGGAAGGTGAACCTGGGCGCTCCAGGTGGGGGTCTGACGGGGCTTCGATCACTGTGGACAGAAAAGGATTTGTGTTTACTGATCAGCCTCACACTTTGACACAGGTGTTATTTCAGCCTTACCGCCTGTTTGGAGATGTTTTAACAGCTGGTCTGGATGTTCCCACCCTGCCTGCTCCATCTACAGACACCACTTTGGCATACGACGCTGGTTTGGCATCATTTTCAGGTTGGGTCACACCTGAAGACGGATCAGTCGCTTTAGGTTTCGACTGTGAAGACACTTCGTCTTTGACTGGATGCTCACTGAGCTTTAACGGAGTCCGAGCAGCATTTTGCACTTCAGGTCCAGGTTTGTCTGGTTTCTGTTGAGTCTCAGCAGGACCACCTGAGCCTGACTGAGTGTCACCTTGAGTCGTCACATGGACGTCAGTCTGGGTTTGCCGGTTCTTCTGAAAAACAACTTGGATCTGCGTGAACTTGTTTTTGCCGTTGTGTTTTCTGGTCTGTGTCTGAGCTTCCACCATCTTTGCATCTTTCTGGTGTTGTTGGACTTGTTCTTCTTTCTGTGAGTGGTCTTCAGCCCAGAGACGATGCTTGTTTGAAGACAAGTCTCCCGGAGTGGGGCTGCTCGGCGTCTCCTCCACCTCATCTTCCTCGGTGATTTCATTTGTAACATCTGAGACGCTCTTCTTCCTCCTCCGAGTTCTCCTTCGCCTCCTTTTCTTCTCATGAATCTTCCTGTTGGGATTTTCTGAAGCCTGTTGCTGAAGCACATTTAAAGTTTCACAACAACTCAAATATACTGTATCTGAAACACCAGACTAAAATGTTTCATCACCTCATTTCTCCTCCGTGGTCTTTTGGTTGCAGCATCCTCGGTTTCCCTGGATCTTACTTGTGATTCAGGAGTTTTGTTGAGGTTTCCCTCCATCTGTCTCCAACAACCCCTGAAATCTGTGTCTGGAGATAAACATACTGTTATAAATAAATGATTATATAATTGATAATAATTGATACAAACACTGATGGAGTTACAGTCTCAGTGAGGGAATGAATGAAACTTCACACCAGAAGGAGTTTACACGATAATAATCTTATATATGTATTAAAACATGGTCTGTGAGGCGTTTGTTAGTTCTTACTCTTAGTTTCGTATTTAAAAAGCCATACATTAAAAACTAATTGCTTGAAAAAATCCTCAAAAACTAAAATAAGATCAGATTAGTTCATAAATTTCGTAAGTTTGAGCCAAAACGACATGGAGGTCTACCAGAGTTAACAGTTTGTTCGTAAAATCTAATGTAACATTAGATGTTAATAGTATGTACAGAAACAAAAAATTAAAAGACTAGCTAAAACTAAAAATAGCTAAATTAAGCGAGTTTTTCGATTTAAAACGCGGACATTACAGATGAAAACAATAAACACGAATTACTTCAGGATTCTAGTTACTTACAACAATACTTGTTAACTTTAGAGGGTTTAAAACTAAATAATTTTAGGAGTTGTGTGGTGATGTTACCTCTGTTGGCAGCCTGTGGTCACTGTAAGGCACCGTCTGCATGTGTCTCCTCTCTTAAACAAGCGGATACTTTTCTTTTTGTGTTATTGTTATTTATTTATTTAAAATTTTCTTTTTTACCAAATAGTATTATTTGAATAAAATAAACAGGTTTGTCTTGAAATATCAACAAATATGTAGGTGTTTTACATGTTTTTCTGTTTTTGTCTTGTAGGTCATTGTTTGACGGTCCCTAAACCAACCTGAAGCCTGGATTCGGTTTCGTTTCCGTTTTTCGTTCCGTCGAAGAAGAAACTTAAGATGCGTTCAGGAGCTCCTCGGAATCCAGAACTGAATTTACCCAATCGAACTTCTAATCTAATCCATTAACGTTTACAAATTCATTCAACTTTTATATTTTAGACGTTTTACATGCAATGTCTTCTTCTTTCTGCTGTTCCCTCTTCAGGGGGGTCTCCACAGCGAGTCCTCCTTCATCTCAGTCCTTTGTGTCCTTATTCCAACTAACTCCATGCCCTCTCTGTATCCATGTACAGTATTTCCTCTTTGACTTTTGCCTGGCAGCTGCATTTCTAACACACCGTCTCTCATTTGGACATGTCCAAACCACTGTCTCTCCTCTGGACATGTCCAAACCATCTCAGTGTGTCCTCTCTAACTTTATCTCCAGTTGTTCAACATGTGCTGTACCTCTGATGATCTCATTCCTGATCTTCTCCATCCTTGTCACTCCTAAGGAGAACCTCAACATCTTCATTTCTGCCACTTCCAGTTCTGTCTCCTGTCTTTTTGTCCATGTCTCTGTCTCCAGACCATTCAACATAGCCGGTCTCACCACTGTCTTGTAAACTTTGACCTTTGCTGACACCTTTTTGTCACAAATCACTCCTGAAACCCTTCATTGATTGATGGACGTTAACAGCGGCTTCTCTGAGGTTATTGCTGATGACTTTCTGCCTCGGTGAGGGTCAGATAATGAAAGCTATGTTCTAGGCTGAGTTTGGATCAGAACACGTTTTCTCAGGAAGATCGAATTTCTCATTAAAAACAAAACTTCTCTGACAGGATCCATGTTGGGTTCTGGTCTTTGGTCTCACCTGATCCTCATGTCGGACCCGGCTGTCAGCAGCAGAGGGTTCCCGTCTGCAGGACTGCAGTAGATCCCGTGGACACTGTGAGGAGATGGCTGCAACAGGACCACAGAACCGTTCAACCACAGGACCTTATGCTTCTTCCAGAACATTAAGAGCAGACCCACCTGCATCTCAGACAGCGGCGGCGCCGAGCTGGCCCACAGGGTGAACTTCCTGTCCCCAGTCTCCATGTCCCAGATGGACACCTCATTGTTCCCCTGGACAGCTGCAGAGACACGAACAGACCTGAGGACGGGTTCACAGCGAGCGCTCCCGACACGACGACACGAGTCTGACCTGCGATCACGGATGACTGGTACAGAGGGTGCATCAGCAGGCGCCGGACCCGGGCCCGGGTCGGGTGGGAGTGGTTGGAGATAGGCAGCTGGAAACGCATGTCCCAGCATGCCATGGTGCCGCTGCTCGTACCTGCAGAGCAGAAAGCGGTCAGAGGTGGAAGGAACAGCTCAACGTTTCCTGAGAGGCCCACGGACCTAAGCAGAGCCAGCACTGGTGCATGTCCACGCTGAAGGACGTGATGAGTCCGAGCCGCAGGTCGTGGCGCAGCGTCCAGGCGTTGGAGTTGGACCGAAGGTCCCACCCCACCAACGACCCGTTAACCGTGGCGTACGCCAGAACCGACTGGGCCCCTGAGTTAAAGTGGTGGATGTCCACCACGCAGCCGTCCTCCTGGAGGTCCAGGGACCTGAAACCAGAGAGGAGAGCCAGGTCAGAACCAAAAGGCGGAACCCCATGAAGCTGGGGATTCTGTTGGTGGTACCTGGACTGGAACGGCTGAACTTTGGGGGATTTGGGAGGTTTGTTTGCTTCAACTGCGAGCAGCTGGACGGATCCGTTATCTGAAGCCACGGCTAAATAATGAGAGCCCTGGCAGAACGTTAACGTCTTAACGTGACCGCCGACCCGGGAGTACGTCACCACGGACCTGCAGGAACACAGAGGAACATTCAACGTCTGGTCCAACAGAACCACAGAGGGTCAGAAAACAAACATTCAGAGCAAAGTCTTTAAACTGCCGTAGATTCATCAGAACGTTCAACTGACGGGTCAAAGAGTCCAGACCAGGGATCCTTAATGAGGTCTTCCACTGAGCGTCAGGAGTGGGCTGAAACAGACAGAACTGTCTGAGCCCATCAGCCCAGATAAAGCCAAGAAGTACTGAGTGATGGAGAATCACTCAGAGTCTCCATCACTTCAGATGGTTTAATAGAAATATAATAAAATATAATTATTAGATTTTTACTGAGATTTGATCAGAAACTCAGATTAAAGTCATTCCATGCAGATTAAACCTGAAAAACTGAAGAGGAAAGAAAAGCAGGTTGAAGTAGTTTTAAGCTCTGAATGTTCCTTCGATCATCAGAGCAGCTGAGCAGAACTGTTGCTCTGAAGTCCGTTTTATTTCAAGAAAACACTGAACGAGTCACTTCCCTCCTCGCTGTCAACACATTAGAAAGTATGAGTTCATTTTCGCCCGTGTTAACACCGGTGGTTTTGTATCTGGTCTGAAGAAAGCTCGGATTGTAAATATTCTGACTCGTGTTCTGGTGCGACGTGACGCGACTCGCCTCGTGGTCGTGGTCTTCCCCTCCATCTTCTGACTGTTCCAGACTTTTACCGAGCCGTCGTTGGACGCAGTGGCGAAGATGGAGTGCTCGTCTGAGACTCGGATTCGGTTCACCGCAGCTTTGTGTTCGTGCAGGTGGGCAACCAGCAGACCCTTGGGGTGCCACCCTGAAACGCAGACCTCTGTGAGTCTCAGCGCCACCATCTACAGCTGGGCGTTAGGTGCTGGGGCGTTACCTGGAGGAGGGGGGCGGCTCTCCCACTCTGCACTCTCCATCATCTGTTTGGCTATTCGCTCAGCGCTGCACTGTTCTCTCTTCTGCTGCACCAGCTGCTGAAGCTCAGCCTTACATGTGTTGATGCGTCGCTGGTAGGCGGGGCCACTCACCACTGACTGTGCTGCAGGCGCTACTGGAGCTACAGACGCTTTCTTAGTCTGACCAATGGGGCCGTCAGGAGCCTGAAAAAAGATTTTAATCTAAATTTAGTGACGAAGAATTAAAATCCAGTGAATCGAGTCATGTATGATTTGTTAATGAGTCGAGCGCAATCAGTAAATAAGAGTCGGATGTGATTGTTAAATAAGAGTCGGATGTGATCAGTTAATGAGAGTTGAGTGCGATTAGTTAATGAGTCAGGTGAGATCAGTTAATGAGTCGGGTGCAATCAATTAATGAGTCGGGTGCGATTAATTAATATGAGTCTGGTGCCATCAGTTAATAAGAGTCTGGTGCGATCAGTTAATGAGTCGGTTGCGATCAGTTAACGAGTCGGGTGCGATCAGTTAATGAGTCGGGTGCGAACAGTTAATGAGTCGGGTGCAATCAGTTAATGAGTCAGTTGCGATCAGTTAATGAGTCGGGTGCGATCAGTTAATGAGTCGGGTGCGATCAGTTAAGAGTCTGGTGCGATCAGTTAATGAGTCGGGTGCGATCGGTTAATAAGATTCTGGTGCGATCAGTTAAGGAGTCGGGTGCGATCAGTTAATGAGTCGAGTGCAATCAGTTAATGAGTCAGGTGCGATCAGTTAATGAATCGAGTGTGCTCAGTTAATGAATCAAGTGTGCTCAGTTAATGAGTCGGGTGTGATCAGCTAATAAGAGTCGGGTGCAATCGGTTAACGAGTCGGGTGCGATCAGTTAATGAGTCGGGTGCGATCAGTTAATAAGAGTCGGATGTGATCAGTTAATGAGAGTTGAGTGCAATCAGTTAATGAGAGTTGAGTGCAATCAGTTAATGAGTCGGGTGCGATCAGTTAATGAGTTGGGTGCAATCAGTTAATAAGAGTCAGATGTGATCAGTTAATGAGAGTTGTGCGCAATCAGTTAATGAGTCGGGCGCAATCAGTTAATGAGTCGGGTGCGATCAGTTAATGAGTCAGGTGCGATCAGTAAATAAGAGTCGAGTGTAATCAGTCAATGAGTAGAGCGCAATCAGTAAATAAGAGTTGAGTGTGATTGTTAAATAAGAGTTGGATGTGATCAGTTAATGAGAGTTGAGTGCGATTAGTTAATGGGTCAGGTGTGATCAGTTAATAAGAGTCAGATGCGATCAGTTAATGAGTCAGGTGCGATCAGTTAATGAGTCGGGTGCTATCAGTTAATGAGTCGGGTGCTATCAGTTAATGAGTCACGTGTGATCAGTTAATAAGAGTCGGGTGCGATCAATTAATAAGAGTCGGGTGCAATCAGTTATGAGTTGGGTGCGATCAGTAAATTGGTGTCTGGTGCAATCAGTTAATGAATCAGGTGCGATCAGTTAATGAGTCGGGTGCGATCAGTTAATGAGTCAGGTGTGATCAGTTAATGAGTCGAGTGTAATCAGTCTATGAGTCGGGTGTGATCAGTTAATGAGTCGAGTGCAATCAGTTAATGAGTCTGGTGCAATCAGAAAATAAGAGTCTGGTGCGATCAGTTAATGAGTCGGGTGCGATCAGTTAATGAGTCGGGTGCAATCAGTAAATAAGAGTCTGGTGCGATCATTTAATGAGTCGGTTGCGATCAGTTAATGAGTCAAGTGCGATCAATTAATGAGTCAAGTGCAGTCAGTTAATAAGAGTCCAGTGCGATCAGGTAATAAGAGTCGGGTGCAATCAGTTAATGAGTCAAGTGCAACCAGTTAATGAGTCGAGTGCGATCAATTAATGAGTCGAGTGCAATCAGTTAATGAGAGTCAAGTGCAGTCAGTTAATAAGAGTCCAGTGCGATCAGGTAATAAGAGTCGGGTGCAATCAGTTAATGAGTCGAGTGCGATCAGTTAATGAGAGTTGTGTGTGATCAGTTAATTAGTCTGGTGTGATCAGTTAATGAGTCAGGTGTGATCAGTTAATAAGAGTCTGGCGCAATCAGTTAAAGAGTCTGGTGCAATCAGTTAATGAGTCAGGTGCAATCAGTAAATAAGAGTCTGGTGCGATCAGTTAATAAGAGCCGGGGGTGATCAGTTAATGAGTCGGGTACAATTGGTAAATAAGAGTCTGGTGCGATCTGCAAATAAGAGCCACAAGCGATAGTTTAAAAAAAGTTGGGTGCGATCAGTAAATAAGAGTTGGGTGCAAAGAGTATATAAGTTGGGTACAATTGTTAAATAAAAGTTGGGTGCGATCAGTAAATAAGTGTCAGGTGCGATTGTTAAGTTATTTATTTATTTTATTTTATTTATTTATTTTTCTCACTGTCCTCCGGCGAAGCCAGATGTATTTTCCTGTGTCCCGTCCCCCACGCTTCCCTGCTTGCATTTCTTTATCTTGTGGACCCTTAAAGTGCTTCTTTTCCTGCATACCTTTCTAATTCGAAAGACTTTGATCATCTGCTTGATCAACTTGTCCCAACAGGAGTCAGGGTAAGGAGAACCCTTCATACCTCAACAGAAACAAAATTGGATTTATGATGACAACTGGTTGCTTTGCTGTTTGACTGGTGAAATCTGGATCGTCTACAAATTTGTGTGGCGGTGCCGATGCTTGGCAGCACTCAGACAGAATTATGTACTGCGTCAGAGAGCTGGATGGAGCAGGCTGTTATCAGGACTGTGGACTCTAGCAGCACACATGAAGGTGGGAATATCTTGGAGAAGCTGTGGGCTTGACTAAGGAATCAGTTCGACTGTCTGGATTTTCCATCAGATAATTTTTACCAGTGAGACTTTAAAAAGCAGAAACAGCAATTCACAAGTTTTGCCTGACCGAACATGTGGCCTTGATGGCAAGCTTATCTTAACACCTCCTGGCATGTTTAGAAAAAACAAGGATGCTTTGTCTGTCTCCTCATCTCTCCCTTCCCCAAGGCCATGGACATGTGACGGAACCTGAACTGCACAATGCTACACCCTTCCCTTTAAAATTCAATGTTTTCACTGGTCTATCATGTCTATTTATGTTTCTTTGTTGTGGTAGTTTTTTTTTTTTTTTAATGCCTTAAATCGTGCCCTGTCTAGGACACGGTGTGAGAGATCTTTTTTTTTAATACCATCTCTCCTCATGTTTTCTTCCCTTTTCTCATCTTGGCAAAATATTATTCTGAAAAGGATAAGAAAGGCCGCACTTATTGTAGCTGCAGCTTCATATACTCGGCCCATTCTCCGGACGACTGTACGTACATGTTCACACTGTACCTTGGTGCAATGACAATAAAACTTATTCTGATTCTGAGTTGGGTGCGATTAGTTAAGAAGAGTAGTGTGTGATCAGTTAATAAGAGTCGGATGCAATCAGTTAATGAGTCGGGTGCAATTGTTAAATAAGAGTTGTGTGCAATCAGTAAATAAGAGTCGGGTGCACTCGTTAAGTAAGAGTTGGGTACGATCGGTAAACAAGAGTTGGGTGCGAACAGCTAATAAGAGTAGGGTGCGATCGTAAAATAAACTGGGTGTGATCGGTTAATGAGTCATGTGTGATCAGTTAAGAGTTGGGTGCAATCAGTTAATGAGTCGGGTGCGATCAGTAAATAAGAGTCGGGTGCGATCGTCAAATAAGAGTTGGGTGCGATCGGTAAACAATAGTTGGGTGCGATTAGTTCAGAAGAGTTGGGCGCAATCAGTTAATAATAGTTGGGTATGATCAATAATTAAGAGTCAAGTGTGATCAGTTACTAAGAGTTGGGTGCGATCAGTAAATAATAGTTGGTTCCGATTGTTAAATAAGAGTCAGGTGCAATCAGTTAATAAAAGCTGGGTGCGATCGTTAAAAAACTGGGTGCGATTGGTTAATGAGTCGTGTGTGATCAGTTAATAAGAGTCTGGTGCAATCAGTTAATGAGTTGGGTGCAATCAGTAAATAAGAGTCTGGTGCGATCAGCAAATAAGAGCCGCATGCGGTAGGTAAAAAAAAAAGTTGTGTGCGATCAGTAAATAAGGGTGCAATGAATATATAAGAGTCGGGTGCTATTGTTAAATAAGAGTTGGGTGCGATCAGTTAATAAGAGTTGGTGCGATTGGTAAACAAACAAGAGTTGGGTGCAATTAGTTAAGAAGAGTTTGGTGCTATCACTTAAGAGTCGGGTGCGATCACTTAAAGAGGAACTTACCCCAAAATTAACTTTTTTTAGCTGATAAACTCCCTAGAATGTGTGTAAAAAGTTGTATA
>JARVGS010000614.1:30611736-30622077 GCA_031762315.1 Hypsolebias antenori
CCCCCCCCCCCCCCCCCCCCCCCCCCCCCCCCCCCCCCCCCCCCCCCCCCCCCCCCCCCCCCCCCAGGACACAGGGCGGGGCGCCCTGCTTGTATAATGGTAGAGGAAACATTGCTAACACATAAACTGACCTTTGGACATTCGTGCGTTTGCTGGTGTTAATTAGCCGTGGTGGCCATCTTGAATGGGGCTATTCCAAAAGTGAAACAGCTGTACACATCTGTCCATCCACCAGTCCATGACACATTTTGCTAACAGACACAAATGAAGCGTTAAGTATCAAAGGGCATGTTGTGGATGACTCTCAGCTACTACCATCTGTTCTGTACTAAAAGTCTTGTGAGTTTTACTGAAGCTTGAAGAAAGTAATATACCTTTAACCTGATTCAAGATGGCTGCCACAGCTAGCTGATCTTAGCCAGCTTTCCTGTTGTAGAGACAGAGATAAACTGGATGTGGTAGTAGCTGAGAGTCGTTCGGAACATAAACTCAGAGTTCCGACAGTTCAACTCCACATCAGATGATGTTAGTCTGAGGTGGCGGGTGATAAGCGTTCCTTTAACTATTCATAATATTGATTTAACTAGAGAAAATGCATTTCCTGCAAAAACGCAGTGTGAATGCTTATTGCTGAATAACTTACTGAAAAAACAGCTGAAATTAGATAAAAACAACATGCTGAGTTGTAGCTGAAAAGGAAGAACAAACCTGTCAGCAGAAGAAAGCAGAAAGAACACACATTTGATGAATGAAGTTTAAATGTGCAAAAATGAGCACAAAAAATATTAAATTAGCCACAAAAAAGGCTAAAAATAGCACAAAAAATAGCTGAAAAGGCAGAAAGAAGCTTAAACTACCAGAAGGAAGTGGAAAGAGATGAAATGAGCTGAAAAAATGTGGAATTAGCTGAAAAAAATTTAAATTTGCTAAATAAATACAGCTGAAAATTATGGGAGTGGTGGCGCAGAGGTTAGAGAAGGTGGGCCTGTGATCAGAAGATGGCTGGTTCAATTCCCAGTACCGTCAACATCAAAATGTGGCTGAGATAAGTGAAGCACCCACACCTGCCTCCACCCTCATGTGTCCCACCCCGGGCCCTTGAGCAAGGCCCTTAACCCCCAGCATCTGCTCCCCCCGGCACCCTAGATGCAGCTCTCTGCTCCACACAGAGGGCTGTGGTAGCTCGGTGTCTGTGGTTCAGTCAGGAAGAACATCTGGAGTAAAAACAACCAAGTCTTTGTGTGAGTTAGTTCACTGTGGAGACCCCTGAAGGAGGAGCAGCCGAAAGAAGAAAAAACAGCTGAAAAATCAGCTGAAAAAAATGCTGAAGCATTCAGACCTTTAGCTGTGGAGTGACTAAAAGTCTGCACTCCATCAGAGGTGAAACAGAGACAAAGTGATTCTGAGACACACATACACACACACACACACACCCCTTCAGAATAAAACCCGCAGCCTCTGGTTCCTCCCTTCAGTGGAGCTAAATTAATCTAGTTTTCTGTACATCGTTTAAAATAAATAAAATCCCAGTTGGCTGTAGGAACGTGGATTTTTTTTTCACGTTGTGTTTTGTTTTGCTTGACAAAATGAAAATGATTGACAGGACGATGTGCAGGAATAATAATGAAACGCAGGATTAAAATCAGAACAGTGGGGATTGGGAGGTAATAGAATAAAAGGATTAAAAACGCGTTGACTGCAGCTGACTGATAAGAACAGATGAACTCCGATCATTTAAGCCCTCGCTACAAATATTAAACAAACACGACTTAATCCACTTCTCCCAGGAGAATTCTGCGTCTTCACTGTGAGATGTTTGGTGTGAAACATGGTGAAGAAACGCCTCCTGCAGCGACGGCGCACATGAACTCTGTTACAACTTGTGAACATAATTAGAGTTTAATAGTGATGATCTGAGGATGAAGAGGCGGGGCTGCTGGTGGATGAAGTTCAGCTGCAGTCTCACCAGCACCCATCATTCATCTGCAGATGAACCTCCTCCAGGCTGCAGCTGAGGACAAAAAACTCTCAGGAACTGAAGTTTCTATGAAGACGTCTTTGGAGCAACACCACTCGACTGGAGGCTTGAGTTCGGCTGATGTTGGCATCGACAGCTGAAGAAGAGTCTTGGAAGAGAGCTGAAGCAGGTCCAGCTGTCTCCCACGTTAAAGAAGACATTCAGTGACGCTGCATGAATTTCACTTCCTGCAGATGACTCTCAGCAGAGCGGCTGCTCGGTCAGAGAATCAGCTGATTTCTGTGGAAGACTCCACTAACAATCAGATGAACGGGCGCCTGGTGCTCCACAGCAGGTCGTGGGAACACCTGGAGGAGATCTGACCGATCCAAACACCAGAATCAACCCAGAACCTCCTGATGGGACGGCTCAGAGAAGTCCTCAGGTTGGGACGTTCATGAGGAACCACGAGTGGTACCAAAGGTTCTGACCAAGCCTTTGAGCCAACAGTGAGGGAAGGTGCAGGTGCTCCACCGCCCAACAGAGAGCTGACAACAGCAGGCTTTAGATTTAAGAACTGGGACAGCTGCTTTAAGTTATAACTGTGTCCGAGTCTTTACTACATCCAAGAAAAAACTGAGCCAAACGTTACTTTTTTAGTAGCAGTCCCTCGCGACTTCACGGTTTGACCTTCAGACTCGCTCTTTCGTGGTTTTTCAACGTCAGATTGTAACAACACACGACTGTCGACTTTAATATTACTCTGGTGATCGGGACAATACAGGATTAAAAGTAACTAAAAATACTTTGCCATTTTGTAGGTTTCTTTCAATAAGTCGATACAGTAAGGCTAGTCAAAAGAACTACACTACCCAGAAGCCAACAGTGCTGCTTTCTGCCGATATGGAGGGAAAGGTTTGTAACGCAGAGTCAGAAGTAACGACGGATCTATGAAGCGCACAGAACTGGCAGGAAGTCTCAAATAACCCTGAAGCTTCCTGAATCTCAATTATTCTCATGCACAGCGACCAGGACGGGGCAGTGGACTTTGTCTGCAGGGTAGGTCTGCAGACCCAGAGCCAGACCCAGAGCCAGACCCAGACCCAGACCCAGAGCCAGACCCAGAGCCAGACCCAGACCCAGAGCCAGAGCCAGAGCCGAGCTGCTGCTCTGCAGAGCTGGTGAGCAAACTGCTGCAGAACTGTACAGTACATACACACATGTTGTTAAAAGGACGTGCGTTCATGGGAAGGTTTTTAAAGCCTTCAGATATAAATAGTAAAATAAATACAGCGTTCCTACTTGGTGGGTTTTCACCCATCGTGGGTGGGGGGGGGGGAGTAACCCCTGCGATAATCAATGGACTACATAAATACTTTTATTAATGTGGAAATTAATGTCCTCTAACCTTAAAGATGAACAAGCAGCTCCGGGTCAATCCACCTCAAAGATGTTTTTTCTGCTACGTAATAATTTAATAAGTTTATTAAGTCCAGTACAATCAACTTTGATTCATGTTTAATACAGTTTTTCTATAAAATGCTGGCACTCGCTGAACGACAGTGACATTAAATTATTATTTTAAAGCTTCAGAGGAAAGATGAAGTTTGAGTTAAAGCAGATTTCTTCACAAACATCGGGAGTTTCATTTCCCGCCTGTCAAAGTGGACAGGTTGTTTCCCTCAAATGGAGGCGGAGCTTAGAGGCTCTGAGGGCGGTACAGGAAGTGTTAAACCTCCACACTTTGTTTTGAATTAAATTACCTGTGGTGGGTAGAGCTAACCAAAACGCTAAACCACTAAGTCGACTGTCAGTCTGCGTGTCCTTCCAGCTGAAGCCGTGTCGACCAATCACGTCTTGTCACGTGTACACAGTCAGCCAATAGCATAACTACCAGAGTCTTCAAGACACGCCTGCAGCAGACAGGAACAAGCTGGTGAATTTTGTTAGCGGATCTAAAGATGATGAAAAATAATTTAATGGAAGCTATTTCTGCTAAAGGTTTGCAAAGTTAGTGACTCGTTAACCTGCTAAAAGGAAAATGTGTTCTGCTGTTAGCTGTTAGCTGATTCGTGGCCTGGACTATAGAAAAAAGATCCAGTTAATTTTCAAAATAAAACACTGCATGCAGATTTTACCTCATGCGCCGTGTAAACAGATGGGTTTGCTCAGACTGCTCAGAGGAGTGAACTGCAGGAAACGACTTGTAGTGATTCTGCTGGAGCGCTCTGGTGTGAACCTGAACGCCCCCGACAGGAGGCGCAGCAGCTGAATACAGTTCCTCTGATGAAATGAGAAAGGTCCTCAGGAAGCTGAAGTGTGTCCACCTGAAACTCTGCGTGTTCCAACAGTAACGTTTGTCTGTAAAACATTAGCTTCATGTCTCTGTTTAGAGTCCACCTGAATAAAAACAGACCTTCAGCAGAAGGTTCTGGTTCAAACCTCACTGCTTCACAACCAAAGCAGCATTTCAGCGCACGAGAAGCCGCCCGCAGAGGGAAACTCTCTGCTGACGTTCAGACGAGCCTCGCGCTGCGAAGGGAAAGGCCAGCGACGGCTTCGTAAGGGCAAAGGTCAGCGGCAGGGGCGAACAAACTAATGACGGTTCACACCGTTTCTGCCGTGCACACCAACCTCAGCAGGGTGGAAGAAAAAACTAAACCTGGACTGAACCAAAACCTAAAAGACACTGATGATCCACATCCAGGAGTCTTATTTAACCTGCATTTATTAGAACAGATCCAACACGCTCATTCAGAACAAAATGATTTACATCAACAGCTACAGCAACAGTTTGAATAACGTCATGAAGCTGGTTGATGTTTCACTCCTTTAGATAAAACCCACAGACGGTTTGAGCGCATGATGAACGGTTTAAGGTGCTCAGAGCGAACACGAGGAAAGAGGCGGTTGTTCGACATCATACTTGTGGACCACAGGCTCTCAAACCAGCGTTTCCTTCTGCAGCACCAGACTGTGACCAGCACGAGGAGACAGTTTTCAAAGTGTCTGGAAACTGTGGCGGTCCTCAAAGAACGTGCACGGGTCGCAGGGTGCGCATGTGTTGCATGGATATTGAAGAGTCTTCACTCTGTTAGTGCAGGAATCTCGAAGCCTTCCTAACAGCTTCTCCAATTAGTTTCTGCAAGTCTTCTGTGTACGGAGGGAGAGGGACACAGATCCATCTCTCGTTGACGTCTGATGACAAAGCAAAGGTCAGAAGATCCGAATCGTCTGTAAAAACAAATGTTGCAAATGTAAGAAGTCGTTATAAAGAATACTGAAAATGCTGTTTTCAACAGAAATCTGCACAAAGCCTGTTGAGCGTTTGTCCTGAACAACTGTCTGCAGACGGAGGGAGGAGACGGTCGATGGTCTGAGCTCAGAGGCTTTTTGGAGAGAAGGAGAGAAATAAGTGCTGAACTTGGGAGGAGATGTCCCATGTTTATCCTGATGCTGCTCAATAACCAGGTGGAGTCAGGTCCTCTGGATGGATTCTTCTTGTTTCTTCTGTAATCCATAGGACTTATTCAGTCTGAGGAGCTGCAGCAAACTCAGTATTATAAACAGCAGCTTCTCATGGTGGATCATCCAGTTTGTTGTTCACATCCAGAACTAGTTGTTTGCATGATCAAGGAGGACCATCAGCCTAACGATGGATCATCAGCACCTGATGGTTGTTTGCTATTCACAGAGGGCTGAGTGATACTAGCAATAACAGCATTGTAAGAGGGGGACAGTTGAACACGGAGGCCTCCACCTCTGTTTAATGATGGACGCTTTCTCATCACAAAGATGGTTGTGATTGGTTGATCCACTATGAGAAGGTGTTATAAGACTGAGTTTGCTGCAGCTCCTTGGACTGAAAAAGTCCTTTGGATAAAAGACCAAACGTTTAAACAAGAATCCTCCAGAGGACCTGACTTGACTTTGTTTAGTCCCATATTTAGGTTTTCTCATCTGTCCCGGAACAGTCAGTCATCACACAACTGACTTCCTGCTGAAATTTGTTCTGTTTAAAGTTTCTCAGAGTGGAACAAAAAGCTCCATGATCCGTTTCCTTCTGCACGTCTTGCTGTGACACGGCCCTGAGCACTGACTCAATGGTTTCCTGGTGTTTTCTGAAACGTCCTGGACCGTAAGGCTCCCCGATGGCTCCCAGTGCTGGCAGCAGGCAGCCAGAGGTTAAGAGCTGGCTCATCTGAAGCATTCTGAATAATTTATTCATGTTCTCAGTTATGCTCTTCCATTACGCTAAGCATTTAGAACCAACACTGTTTTTATTACAGCGATATCTAGATTGATTCTTCTGCCCCCGTTTGCTAATGCTGTCCCTTCTGAAGGCAGTAAAACCTAAGTGCTTCCAAGCAGAACAACAGAATAAGAACCTGGAGACCAGGCTGAGCAGAGAATAAAAACAGGCTCGTTTCAGCTTCAGAGCTGTAAAATGTTAAAGGTCAAAGATGAACTAATTGTCCTCTGATGGAGGACGGCTTCCTTCATGCTTTACGGTCCCTCAGAGACGTTTCCTGTAGTAGTCCAACAGAACGTTCCTTAAAGGAAAAGACCAATCACTGAGGCTCCATCATGGTTGTATTTACTGACTGTTTTACTGGACTTTATCTGGGCCAGTCCAGAACCTTTAATGGTTATGTTTAAACCAGCAGTGGGTTTAGGCTCGTGGACCTCTGTCCCAGTCTCAGATCTCTGGAAAACTCCAACAAGTTCCTTAAAAAGTTTTTTTTTTTTTTATATTTGGCTCCATCCGTCGTTCCTTTACCTCTGACCATCAGTCCCACAGCGTGATGCTGCCACCGCCGTGCTTCATGTGGGGATGGTGAGCCCTGGTCTTATTGTGTTAACTGTTTTCTGATGTGTTTTTTAGTTTGTGTTGGAGTGGGGTCTCGTTCTTGGCAAAGGATCTTTGAGAGTCCTGAAGTCTTCTGCTGACTGGGCGTCTCCGTGGAAGCCTATTGGTTGATGACTGGCTCCCACAACACGTCTGGAAGTTTAAAAGTCACAGCAGTCCAGCGGTTTGATGGCAGCTGAGTTTGCCTTGGTTGGTTCTTTAATCAGTGTCTTCTTCCAGCAATGTGCAGCTTCTAGTGGTCCTCTGGACTGATCCTCCACCTCCCAGCTCCATCAGGGTCACCTGTGTCATCCTGGATGTTTCTCAGATCAAAGACCTCCTTACCTACTCTCTAAGTTCTGATATTAGAGATTCTACTGGAGGGGAAATGGATTTAATGGTGTGTTTTTTATTTTTATATTTACATACTGACCCTGATCTGTACGACTCCACAACCTTCTGAACTGTGTGGAGAGCTCCTTCCTCCAGCTTAAGTCCAGGTTCAACTCTTCACTTCAGATATGAAGTTGGAAATGTCTGAACTTGTTTGGTTTGAGGTGAATCACGTTTCATGGAGAATCTTTTCAGTCCTAGTTCTGTGGATATTGTTCCTTCTTCCTTCGCTCTGAGGACCCTTGAAGGCAGCAGGCGGGATCTCTTAACTTTCACCTTTTCAGATGGAGCATTGACAGTTAGTTGGCTTTGACACAGCAGCTAACAACAGCCAGAACCTTCAAACGAGCCTGACTGATATATCGGTAAGGCCGATAATTTTGTTCGGTACAGGTGATTAGGGACCTAATGGTATTGATGATAATAGCCCCATTATCAGCCGATATAAACAATTCCTTATTTTCACCCCAGAATGTAATTGTACAATGTACCAGCAGGGGGCACATGAAGACTACTTTCAAGTCATGGCCGTGTACTTGAATTTCACTTTCGATGTTAAGCACAGATGAAGCAGGGAGCAACACTGTGTTGAATAATTTGCTTAACAGACAATAGTAAGTTTATTTTAACTTCTTTTTCCTCTTCAATCCTCAAACCCATTTGTGATTAGCTATGTGCCTCTCAACTTAGCAAGCTAACGTTAGTGTGGGTATGCTGTCCTCACAACATGTGACTGTGTGAAGCAGTGAGCAAAATAAAAGGATTGATTTCTTGATTTTATTGAAGACCTTTTATTTATGAATTTAAGATTTGGAATTCAAACCCAAACTATTTTAACAGTTTTTAGCATGAATTTACTTAATTATTAACTATGAACTTATTTATCACCTCATTTATGGAACTTACTCATGGGATGACCTTATTACTGTCTTTGAAAAAGGCAAGGCAGTGGGACAAATTAAAGGTGGATCTGATTAGCTTAGCTTCATGGTTGCTAACAGCTGTGCTAAATAAACAAGCCCCGCCCCACTTGCAGTTTACTGAGATTCTTGAGGATGGACAAACTGCAAAAATCTTCAGCTGCTCTATTGGTTATCGCGGTTGCCTACCCCGCCAAATATCAGTATCGTGATAGTCAACATTTCCATATCGGTCAGGATCTACTTCAAACAACAGCATTCTTTGTGAAACCGGAGCCATGTGGACACTTCAATACACCAACATGGCTGATTCCTCTGCTCTGATTTATGACATGTCCTCTGGCTCACATACAGACGGCCTTGGGTTTTACTGATGGCCGCTCCTCGTGTATTGTTTTAGAGAAGATGGCAGCTCTTTATTCAGGGCTGGATTAATGCGAGGGCGGTGGCACTCAGAGGTATAGTCTTCAGAAATTAATCTGGCAGGGAGTGCAGGTTTTGTCAGAGGTGATGTCTTCACCTTGGACTGACGTCCATTATCTGGATGAAACAGCAGCCCAGAGCAACAAGACGGATGAGGACCAAACCATCCTGTTTCTGATGGTTCTTGTCTTCTGTCACGTCTCCTTTTGAATCCTGTCATCTCAGCTTTATGTCCACAATAATACACACTCTGTAAGAAGTAATCGCTTTGTGTATAATTTATGTAAAAATAATGCATTTTATCAAACTAGCACTTCAGATTTTTGTAAAGTGATTGGTTCTGGCTCATGCAGATGGTCTGATGGACTGACCGGTTCTGGCCCATGCAGATGGTCTCATGGACTGACCGGTTCTGGCCCATGCAGATGGTCTGACTGTGAAGTGAAGTTGTCATAGAGAGAGCAGGAAGGACCTTTGAAACCAGGACAGACGTGTTTGAGCTGCATCAGGATGACGGACTCTTCATCTTGTGTTTCCATCTTTCATTAAATCGTTTTTCTTCTGCTGCTTTCTCCGTCACTCACGCTCCGTCCATTCCCAGGAAGGACACTGAAGGCAGATAAGTGAAGGTGACTATCAGGTTGTCACATCAAACAGACAATATGCAGCTGACCAGGTCCTCCAGACTGGACCGAGTCCTCCTGACAACACAGCTCCATGAGGAGACACTTCAACATGGTCTTTCTGCTGTAGGAGGACCTCAGTGGTCTGAGACAAAGACCACCTGAACTGTTCATCTCAGTTTACAGACAGCTGGGTCAAAGAACGATTCTGAAGAACCTCCAACCATGTTCCTCAGTCCTCATGCTGCAGGGTGATCAGAACCAATCCTAAAGGTCTCTAATGTCAGACAACCTGCAGGAGTTTCTGCTTCCTCCTGCACGTTTTAAATCCACCTTAAAGCTGCAGCCCTCTGTAGAAACCTCATGAGTGTACGTTTGATTCTTCTATAAGAGAAGCTTCTATGGAGGTGGCTGTGGCTGAGTGGTTAGAGCGGTCATCCTCCAATGAGAGAGTTGGGGGTTCGATTCCAACAGCAGTCACATGCTGAAATGTCAATGGACAAGACATTGAACCCCTCGTTGCCTCTGCTGTGTGTCCCATCGGTGCATGAATGTGATAAAGCTCTGACTAATCGTAGTACAGATCTAGTAGATGCTGTATGAATGGGTCGATGAGGCACAGGTTGTTGTAAAGAGTTGGAGCGTCTTGATCAGAGAGAACGGAACTGTGTATTCTATCTGAACGCTTCATGATTAAACAGAAGCACAAAGTAAATATTTCTTAAATACATCTCAGCAGATCCAGAGTTCAGCACCGTGGGATGGTGTTGGATCCAGTTCCACACATGAAGGCTTGATGATAAATGGAGAATGTGTGGAGTGATGAATAAAGACTTCATAAAGGAGCAGCACAGCTGGGTGCACGAGCAGTGAGACGTCAGTGATTTCACACACCATGTGTCTCAACTGGTTGGTGTTTGCTCTCGAGATGATGAAGTCAGATTTAAACCCAGATGTCTGCTTTAAATTACTCCAACTCTTCATAATAAAGAAGGAATAAATAAAGTTCCACTGCAGCAAATTATTGTTCTGCTGTGGATCGAGAACATCCATCACCTTCCTCCTCTAGACCCCAACAACCTCCACTCTCAACCTAGCTCAATCTTACAAACCGGATTCCAAAAAAGTTGGGACACTAAACAAATTGTGAATAAAAACTGAATGCAATGATGTGGA
>JARVGS010000627.1:2560-15112 GCA_031762315.1 Hypsolebias antenori
GTGTGTGTGTGTGTACACAGTTAAGAAGCAACTGCACCAAATTAGTACCTCAATGTTGTCAAAAATGTAGAAATCATCAGGAAAACTCAGAAAAAGGTATGTACTTACCACTAATTAAATATTTTATTGAGTTTTTCCAGAGTGGTTCTGCTGAGATTAGCCATGGCTCTAATGGAACACCTTCAGTGCAATGCAATGGTGTCACACTGGCCTTTGCCTGCAAACGTCTCCATAACCACATGTCCAAACACTATGCTCATGGACATTATGCAATGTGCAGCAAAATGTTCTTTCCTCATGGCAGGACAGTTGATGACATCACAGCACAGGCTTTATAGGAGATCCCTCTAATTCTTGTCAATGACATTGTGTTGAGGTTTGTATAAATAAACCCATTGTTCTGCTACACTAACGTTCCTAAATCATGCAAAATGGTGTTGGCCTTTGAGAAATTAAATATCAAATAATTCCCACACATTTTTTTTTATAACAAACATTGTCACGAATAGAAAGGTAACAACCATCCCCCAGGTGCTTGGTCACTTTGTTGCATTTAAAAAAAAAATGTTTCCGGTCTTTGTTTGTTTTGATCTTTGCCTCATATCTTCACTTTAAATGGGACAAACTTTGTGTCATTTATAAACGGTGTCCCTGGTTTTTGCGAATCAGCAACATGCAATAGTGACTGTGCAACAGATTTTGTTTCACATGCTGAAAGCAATTTTTTTTTCAGCTAAAGGAGTTAAGATTTTAAACTTGTAAAAAAAAAGTGATTACAAACACTCAACATGATCTTTATGCACTATATTGTCACACCCACTTCATTTTATATTTTACTAGAAATATCAAGAAAAGTTTCACTTCTAAAATTGTATACAATTTATAGTCTGTTTCCTGTTTTATCATAGCAATTTACAGAAGAAATTCACTGAAAACATCACATAACTTGACTTAGCATTTGTCTTTGTCCAAAAAAAAAAGACTCCTACATTAAAATTTGGAAATAAACCTTTAGAAACCTAAAAAAAAAAAAAAACTAATAATAGCTACATAGAAATAAAATTCTGCAGCAGTAAATGGGTCCCCCAAATTGCTCATGGTGCGTCCAACACCCAAACCCGTATATTTTTAAAAAGTCTATTAAATCAAAACTGTTTATGCATTCAGCAGATAAACTCTGCGGTACGTTACATTCTGCAATGCAAATAAGGTGCAGGTAATGAAGCTTTTGCTGGGTGAAAAGGCCAATTACTCCCGCATGGGGTGGCTGGGACAAGAGTGTGCTCGGGCTTCCTCCAGGCTAAAGACAGAACCTAGTAAACACCTCATCAGCTGAGACATACACATGGTGCTAGCAATCCTTGTGAAACACACCAAATAACACAATCCACTAATAAATGGTCCGTTCACTTCAAACCAATGTGCATGAAGCAAACAGGTTTATATGAACATAAATGCACAAATACATGTTTGAATGTGCACATTTATAGCTCACATCTTATAGTGAATTGTATATAAATGAGAATACAGTATTAGAACTTAACCATGCATGTTTGCGATGGTACTTAACCTGCAGATGAGTCGGGAGGAGATTTCAAGAAAAGACTCAAAGATCTCTCCTTTGTGTCTTTCCTCGTTTTAAATATTGGCCCATCATTTGTCACGTATACGCTTCCGCCTGACTGGGGACTTGTCGTGTCTTGTTTTGTGTACACTTTGCTAAAGCCGTTTCTGCTCAACGCACAGTAAATTCTGAGAACAAGCGGCGGAGATGGCAGCCGAGTCAAGGAGACGGGAGTCGTCTCGGCAGACCGGAGGGGAGAAAGCAGACAGGCAGCGGGAGGCCGCCTGTGTCACCAGTTGCAGAGGCTCGTGGTGGGGGAGGTGAAAATTAAAGCACGCGGGCGGCGTCTTGCACCTCAGCCTTGGCTGAACACCCCCCCACCCTTTCCTCTCTCCTCTCCCTTCGCCCTCGTTGGCATCAGCCACCTGTACAGTATGTGAGTGCAGGACGGGCTCTAGGGGTGCAGGGGGTGGTGGGTGAGGGTAATCTCAGGGGTGAGGAAATGCACAGGTGTAGCAGCTGTCATGCAGGGCTGCATATTTGAGGAGTATCATCACAGGGTGGAGGGGCACCGGAGAGCGGGCTGTGCCACGCGCCTCCCTGCTCGTCAGACAAGTTTAATGTTTCTTTGTGGAGACAAAGGGAGTGTGGACTGGAAGAAGGACTCAGACCTGTTGGATGAGCTGACTTGTTCCCAACAAAACACCTTCGAGATTCTACACCTATCCATTTCCACATTTCTTTACTTACACTTCCTGCTGCAGTCAGATCAACATGCAGCTCACACTGACACGTGGGTTTTCAGCAGAGAAGAAGAGCAGTGCTTTGTTTACGTTGAGTGCGTACCCGCATTTCAGCTCGACACGGGACAGGGACTGCAGCTGCGAATGAGCTTTTGCTCTAATCTGGTACAGCGCATCAAACGGTGACATTTATATGTGAGTTGTACATTGTCCCTTTTTAAACAAAGCTCATTCTTTCACATATTAATAAATCTGGAAAAATAATGCAGTAAACTCTGCAAATCTGCCAAGTTTGATTCTGGTTAGGATAATCAACACAAAGTCAATGTATCGTTGTATGAACCTTATGAAAACACATAATACACTGCAATCATGCAAAACTGAACATTTAGGTCCAGTTAATAGGAAATTAGTGTTGCTCAAAGCAAACAGGAGTTGTTTTAAAACCTGATGTGCACAAATGATGCAAGAAACTTTGTGTTTTGAGTTTCTCAGAGTGGCTTTTTGCCCAGCCCTCGCACTGTGTGTGTGTGTGTGTGTTTCTCTGTGTTTTTTTACTCATTTCCTATCTTGACCTACGTGACTCAGCGTGAGGTTTTTGCGGTTATATAATCGGGATGCCCTCGGATAAAAAAAAACCATAATCATCTTCGTATCCGTGTCTCAGCATTAAAGACTGCCCTTTTTCCCTCTACTGTACCATGTAATCACAGGGAACATCCCATTCTTGCCTTACAACAGTGTTGTGCAGATCACAACACCCGGTGAGAAGCTGGTGTTCAGAAAATAATGAAAATGAATTAATTCCCTTGAATGGATTTCGTTGATATTGGGAACTGGTAAACTGGGCGAACGAGAGGAGTGGATAGGAACAGAATTGAAGATACAGTCACTCTGTTTTACTGAAGGAGTGACAGGATCTTCGAGAGCTTCTACAAATAAAACTGAAAAAAAAAAAAAAGGAGTAGGGAGGAATCTGTCTGTCTCACCAGCAGAGAAGAGGAGGGTGGGAAGAGCTTGGACCTCACTGCACTGCACACACACAGGCACACACACACATTTCTATGCAAACAACTTGGCCAGGCCGGGCGGTTAGGTGGGAGGATGTAAGGCAGAGGGCAACACCCTTATGTGAAGCTTTGTTGTGTGACACATAGACAGCCCACCCTAACATTCCCTCCCCTATATTTGGCCTTGAATACAATTGCAGGTTTGAGAGCGACAAATCGGACCGGAGCAGACGGGCAGACTCAACCGAGCACAAGAGCAAAATTATACGAGCAGGAAAGGAAACGTCTGCAGCGGAGCAGTTGTTTGCAACAAGCTCATACGTGAAAATTGTTTAAAGTCGTTTAAAGTAATGCAGTTATTATTATGGAGTGGATTTTTTTTTTTTTTTAATAAATTTTCCTGTGTGGATAAAATATGTGCAAATAAAGGTTTTCTGCCATAACTGGAGATGGTTCTGCCCATTCTTTTGATTGGCTCTCACTAAGTGCATGCAGAGAAAGAGACTGCATCTTTAAATATAAGAGATAAAATAAAAACAAATGCAAAATAAAAAGAGTGAAAATAATGCTTGTGGTTGATGGGATGTTCCAACCATTTTAAAGGTAGGCTCTGTGGAAAGGTTATGAACAATTAGCATCTTACCTGTTATAGATGACAATTTAAACGATCTTTGTTTGGAAAAATAGTTTAATTCTAACCACACTGATAAGGTAAAGTCTGAGCCAGTCCATGTCAAACGTGGATATTGTCTATCTTAAAACTAATTCAGGGACTAAAATCTATAGTGAGTCATGCAAATGCAATTTTATAAAACGTTAAACAACCATCAGTTCAGAATTACATGACATTTACGTAGACTTCTATAGTTATTAATACTTCTGGTGCTGTTTCACTTCCAGCATGACTTTCATCATAATTTGTTTGAAATGCAAAAACTGCAACTTAAAGCTTTGAAATAAAATCAACACACTTTCAAAATTATTTTTGGAATCTTAAACCACTCCATCTTACAATAGAGCAGTTTGCACTAATGCAATTTTATGTACCTTTACATTGCTGTCACAGTTATTTACACCAAATGCTGATTATTTACAAATGCCAATAGCAGCAATGGCTAATTTTCTCTTGATATATACTGTATATACAGTAGACCCTCACTACTTTGCAGTTCGTTTATCGCGGACGCACTCTATCGTAGATTTTCAAAATAATTATGGCATGATACACAACTGGCTGATGGATGGATGAGCTACACAATCAACATGGAATTCTTATTTAAAACAAATTATTTTAAATTATTTAGCACCTACTGCACCATTGTGCAGCCCATACTGCAGGGTAAGCTTCCTCCTGCAGCTGAACAGCTGATCAGCTGTTCTCCATGCAGAGCGGGAAAGTGGGCTTGGCCAAGAACTCTTGCAGTTGGCTGAGAGCAGCGGAGGCAGAGAGAGGGAAATCATGACATTTTGTGGTCTTTTTTGAGCATTTGGAGTTTATAAACATTGTTTAGAACAGGGCTGTTAAACTGGCGGCCCATGGGCCACTTCCGGCCCACGGATGACTTCAGTCTGGAGTTCATTAAAAATATATAAATTTTGTTATGGCTTTGGTTTGGGTTCTGTTTATTGCATTTATGATTCAACGCAAAAAATAAACAAATTTAAAAGGTAACACTGTATTACTTGGTTTATTATATATTTATATAAATACTAAAATAAACTACTACTTACTACTTGTACTACTATTCCTACTTGGCAGTTTTTCACTTATTGCGGGGCTTCAGGTTACAGATCCCCTGCGATAAACGAGGGACTACTGTATGTCTGTGTGTGTGTGTGTATATATACTGTATATATATATATATATATATTTATATATATATATATATATATGTGTGTGTGTGTGTACTGTATATGTATACAGTATATAAATATAAACAATGTCTAAAGTTAAGAAAAAAGCCTCTTTCTAGTGTTTTCATTCAGGCAACTTTATCATATTGTGGGGGAAAAAGTGTATTTTATTCTGTTTAACTCACTGTACATACAAACAAACAGAGACCATTTATGTACATCTGCCATGATAAGTCTGATTGTAATATGGTTTAACAATTGTTTAACAGTTATGATAGGGCCAACTTCAAGACTTATTCAAGTTTTGATCAGAATATATTGCAGAAGAAGAGCACATGTGGTTACAAGAAATAACGTGGGGAAAAATAAGTAGATCTGAACAAATCATGTTCTGTTATGTTGTTTATTTGTCATATCCAGGTTAACACAAGATCAACAATGCAATGAAATGTGCAGGATGAGAAGAACTGGTTCAACTCCCTAAAAAAATAATGAAATATTATGCAATAAGGGTGAAATAAAAAGTACTAATAAGTACTATTCAGTATGAAAAATCATGTGCAAATTATTGTACAATCCTGTTTGTTTTTGCAATTTTTTTTGTTTATTTTCTTTTTCTGAGTAACATGTGTACTTGTATGTATAAAACGTGTATGCGTGTGCTGTGTGACTGAACTTGTAGTTATGTAGGGGTGTGCATGTCTAAATGTGTGTATCTGTGTGTGTGCTGGGGTAATTACACAGTGGTGGACTAGTGGTGGGACAGTAAATCATCTGTAGAATGACTTGGATTGGTCAACTCTCCCAGCAGCACTCCTCATCATCAGGGAGGGACACACTCCTAGAATAAAAACTGTGCGTCTGCAGCACGCGCACGCGCGTGTGTGTGCGTGTCTTGAGGCACAAACACGCCAAATCGTCTGTATGTTCCTGTCCACGAGCAAACACATGTTTCTGTGTGTCTGTGCAGTGTATGTATTTAAGCGCATGGGTGTGTCTGAGCACGAGTGTCTTTGGACGCACACAAATGTTGGCGGAGCATCAGCAGAGCTCCTTACACAAACAGGTTCTGCAAAAAGGGACTCCTGACTGCGGGCTTTTTCACCACAACAGCCACTTGGCCTGCAGCCGCCCGCTTGCTGCGACTAAAAACACTCTCTCTATAAAACTCTGAGTCAAAGAAATATTTTTCTAATTTCACTGGACTTGGTACCAACTAAAATGTGATCAGCTCCACTTTTTTATTTGAGTTTTCCATGTTGTGCTTGTTTCAAATCAGAGAATAAAATAATTAATGCTGTATTCTTGTTTGATAAAGTTTTGTTGGTCAAACAAATCAGCACAAAAACATTTCCATTGTTGATTCATAATAAAGTTACCTACATCAGCTAAATGCATTTATGTCTCAAAGATTTATGAATAATTTACTAATTTAATTTAATCTGAGATACATAGTCACTGATGTGTTTAGAGGTTGAGTTTTTCGATGACTGAAGATGACACCAACCTTCAGAAATCAGAGCATTTATCAGCCGATGCAACTTTACAAGGCTCCCCTTATGGATGGCTAATAAATCATTTGTAGATTTGTTATTAATTCCTCTATAAACACTTTATAAATCATTAATAATTGTTTATTATGCATTAATTAAGTGTGACAGAGACAAAACTGACCAGTTTCTTGCCAAGTAGTGAGCCAAATCTGTTCGTCTATACATTTCATCTAGAGTTGTTATATTAAACAATTCAGACTAACCTTGTAAGCACAATAAGCATTTGTAAACCTAATTCTTTTTAGGATATAGTATTAAGTATTAGATGGTTGTAATGCAGTGATAATGTACAATGTTATACAGTATGCTAAAGAAATGAAGGCGAACAGATTTGGCTCAGTATTTGGCAAGAAACTGGTTAGTTTTATGTTTCTGTCACCCTTAATTAATGCATAATAAGCAGTTATTAATGATTTATAATGTGTTTATAGAGGAATTAATAATGTTATTTATTAGCCATCTAAGGGGAGCCTTATTGTAAAGTGGCACCACCTTTTTTTTTAACCAATATTTATTATTCATCTAACAAATATATGAATTGTTTAATCAGAATAAACACATATTTTGCAAACTTTAGAAGAAATAGTGCTCTGAAGATAAATAGAAAGTGTATTCTTGCATAAATAAACAAATTGTGAGGTATAGTAAGCCTGCTTCCACGTCTTTTATTTCCTATTTGATCATTATTTAAGTATGAACACGTAACGCTGATCGATGATTCTCTAAAAGTGGCCAACACTGGCCAAATAAATGTGATGATGAAAAAAAAAAAAAGGTCCTTCTCTAATCATGTTTGTCTTTGTCAACATGTGAATGATGTCGAAGAGACAGCAGTGTTTTGCTTTTAATGTATTTTTTTCTGTTGTCGCAAATTTTAAATGGATCATTTTTTAGTTTTAACCATGTGGGTTTAGTTTTTTTTATTTTTTTTATTTTTTATTTATTAGATAAGCCTAAACTATTGGACAATTCATGCCTCTGGCTTTATTTTGTGCTTTTATTGTCATTATTTTAAATTTGGGAATAAGTCAATATTATTCTACTCATCAAGCCAAAGTTTTCTTATTGCACATCATGTCATTTCCATGGTTTCACCAAAATAACCATCACTGTCATTTTTTTTTTTTAATCATAAAACACTCCGAGTTTTGTTGTGCAGTCCTTCAAAACACTCTTGGCCTTTTCGTTTCAAAAAGTTCATGATACAGATGAAGGACTTATGTGCAAAACGCTAATTTCTAAAAGAGAATTAACTCATAAATCAAACTCGAAGCGCCGTGATCTGTTTCAGTGTTTCACATCCTCACACATTAATCTGCCAATGTACAGTGAAGTTAACTGATAAATATAGAAGGATAATAATGAGGCGACAAAATAAATAAATAAATAAATAAATAAATAAATAAATAAATAAATAATAAAACATTGAGCACATGGACTGAAAAATTAAAAACATAAAAATGAAATGTTTACACAGTAATGAAAAACCTCTTTATGACTACAAGTCCTGAGTGCTCTCAAGGATGTAAATATTGTTTCATTGTCAATGATTAACAGAAGGCCAAGGCCTCGATGGAAAAGCTTACGACCCAGTGAATGGAATGTACTGGAAATAACTCCACAGAAATAGTCTTTATGTGTTAAATATGTTTTATAAAAACTTTGCATTAGGACTTATTTAAACCTGATGATTGTGAAGACGTTAAAGCTGCCGACGCGCAGAACGTGACTGACTAGAAAAGTTGGAAATATAAAATGCAGGCACGTTCCAGCATGACTCATGATCAAGCACACAGACACAGACGGTCCAAAGAATTGGCGACGAACAACAATCAGCCTGTCGTCGTGTCGGTGAGCACGAGCCTCCTCCTCTCCAAAACATGAACGTTGAAGCGTGGGTGCACGTTGCAGTGTCCTTCCACGGTGAAGAGGAACCCACCCTGTTCCTGCAGCACACCAGACCCAGAAAGCACACCTTGGTGTGTGTGAGAGTGGAAGTGGGGGTGTTACTGAAACCATTCTCACCCACAAACTGATAACCTGTAAACCGTTCTGCTCTTGATCTCATCAGTAGCTTTCCCCTCACAGTGACCACCATAGGTCAACCACACAAATCTAAACAATCCTGTTAGCACTTGATTAGTTCTGTCTTAAACAAAGTGAGCTGTTGGTGATGGTTCTATTTCGTATGGGCTTTGCCCTTTAAGAGCTCCCACTGGTGGGTTTACCATGCACGCAACACGCCAACACTGAAAATACTCTAGTCCACGCTCACCCTCTAGACCGTGTAATTGCATCAGGTCCATAGATCTGCGCCCCTTTTTCTTCAGCCAGCGACGCAAGATAAGAAAAGACCAGAAGATGTTAGAGGATGCGATATATCGGCAGCTCCGACCTGCACGATCTGCCGGTCTGACGCGGAACATGCAGAGGCTCTCGTTTTTTCTTCCGGAGCTACGCAGGTCTTGGACGTCGGCTCGCTAACTCGACTAAGATTTAGTGTGCAACCTGTTTCCCCTCCATCTCGGTTAGAAGGCTGGAGACAGGGCTCGTACATGTCTGCCAGGCTTTTTCAGGAGTGGCGAACACTAGACCTAGCCGTGCCGGAGCCATTAGCTCCTGCTTAGATTTGGCGGGAAAGTTTGCTGTCCGGCTATTTAGCCACCGAGACCCAGTCTGACTTTGTCTCCTAGCGTCAGTCGGGTGCATCCTTCGAGCCGCTGAAGATGAGAACACCTGTTCCTCCTCTAGAGCCAAGTCTAGCTATTTTCAACTACTCTTTCTTTGAGGGTCAGAGCGGCTTGGCACGCCGAACGACGGCCGTCGTATCAGTGCTTTAGCCACCACTTCAACACAACCCAAACTCTCCTCACAGTGACTACCACACAAGTCAAAGACCTATTAGATGATAAAGTGTTGTATTTGTTGTATAATACAATCATTGTTCCACATTTAGTTTATTGTGTTGAAGTTTGGGGAAAGGCATGTACAACTATTACAAGGCCTATTTTTATTTTGCAGAAGAGAGCTGTTAGGATTATTGCAAGAAAACATTACTGTCATCCATCAAGTTTATTATTTTTTCAATTGAAATTACTAAAGTTCCAAGATTTGGTAAATTACAATATTTTATTAGTAATGTATAAAGCTCAAAATAATGCATTACCTTTGAATATTCAGATGTATTTTATTAAAAGACTGAGTTGTTTTAATCTAAAGGGAACTGATGTACAGAACCAGTTTGAAAGGACGGTCGACCACAATCCAGGGAATTAGATTGTGGAATGACCTGGAACATGATGTGAAAAGAGCAATGTCAATGTTAATGTTTAAGAAATTGCTCAGAAATGATCTGTTAAATAAGTGGTTGTAAGTTGTCTTGAAATTGCAAAAGTTGATTAGTTATTCATTTTGTTCTGTTACGTATTGAAAATTGTTTGAATTGATTGTTTTTTTTTTTTAAAAGGGGGCAGATATAATAAGATTTTTTCTTCTTTCTGCCACCTTTCATTTTATATTTTGTTGTTTTTTTGTTTTCATGAGAACACTTGTTTATTGTTATATATTTATTTTATAAAATGAATGAAGAAATAAACTAAAAAACTAAAACTAACTAACATATGTGTAGAAGGCATGGTGCTGTTAAGGCTGCAGTAGCTCCGTGGTCAGTGCCATGGTCTTGCAATCCTGAGGTTGCAGGTTTGAAACCAGGTTGCATCAGGAAGGGCATCAGGTGTAAAACAATTACCAAATATTTAATATGAGTTTGATCGCTATGGCAACCCCTGAAGAGCTGCAGCTCCCTATAACCCCTGCTTCCCCACTGGCTTTTAACTTTGTTAACTCGTTTACTGCATTCACTGCTGTAAGGCCATATCAATATCAAAGAATCAAGACAATTGGTCTTAAAATGAGAAAACCTGATCAAAACACTTGAAGGATGACTCTAACAAAGAAACAGAGAAGAAGTTAGGATCATGAGACGGCAAGGAGGCTTCAATGACATTAAAGATAAGAAATAACCTAAAAAAAAAATTTCTGTAAACACATAATTTTTTTGTAGTTTTAATCTTTTTATGACCCACATCAAACAGAGTGTTTGAATGATTTTATGAAGGGTTCAAAGCTAAAAGTTACTTTAACCTTGATGCACCTGATGTGCGTCGATGTTTATAGATGTGGAAATGATTTTTGGTTGTTTGGGACAATTCATGGATGTTTTGGAGAGCAGAGATGTGGCTGCTTGGTTTGCTTTTTAATTAAAAGTTTAAAAAAAAATCTCCCGTCACTGTCAACAATAAAACCTATGAGATGATTTACATCCTGTGGCACAATCATATCAGTCTCATAAATAACTAACGATGCTGTTGCCATGGCTTCCAAACCCCTCAAAACAAAAACAGATGTTTAAAGCAGGAATTTATGTGACAGATAGGTGTTAGCTTCCGTGGAGCTCTGCGGCGGTGTGTTGTGGTTGGTTTGTGTTACTAACCGAGTCCTGGACGCCTCGTTCCTTCTGCCAACCTTGAATCTGCCTCTCTGTCCGGCAGTCTGGGCCTGAGTTCACAGCAAGCAGAGAAAAACAAACCCCCGCTCAGTTGAAGGAGCGATCGAAAAGTTGAGGCCGAATTTGACAAAATCAAAGAATCTTGTGCAGAAAATGACCATTTAATTATATTTTTCCCACAAATCAGGGATGTTCTCCCTAAAGCTCCTCATAAAACTAATATATATGACTGCAATTCACCTGTTGGTCACAAATTACAATTCTTTTTTTTAATTTCCTGATCCATTCATGACTTTGCATCTGGAAAAGGAGACCCTCTTTGTATGCGAGGAGAAGAACCCTGGTGTAAAAATCAGCAGCATAAACCGTGTCAATTCCCACAGTGCAGGTGTCTCACTTGGCACCTGTGTCCTCTTGTTCCTCACCCCACCAGGTGCTAACTGTCACTCCAGGCCACTTCCTGGTGCCGGTTGGCTGCAGCTCTGTGAATCCACGTTCTTAATCCATGTAATGGCGTTTCAGACCAGTTTCCAATAAGCATTTCGGTGATGAAATCTAAAAGAAAAGGCTCAGACACGCCTCACTGACACATCATTTGTGAATTGTTAAAGTTTGAAGCACTTTGTGTCTTACATATTACTTTTTTCCCTGAGTTTGTAGCTTCCCCATTCCAGTATTTTGTTACAAACTCTATATTTAATGTTAAAACATGCACAAAATGTAAGTTTTTTTTTTTTTTTGGACAAATGTGTGCTCGGTTGACAAAATCTATTTGAAAAAAGGGTTAACTGCTTTTTTTTTTTTTTTATTTCATTTGCCAGGTTTTTTTTTTAGATCACAGTGTATCAAATGCATCCACAAAATATTTTCTAAGCAGAAATATACAGTTTGCAGTCAGTCCCTTTTAAAGTAATTATTAGAATTGATCAAGGGTTAATCAACAATGTTTTCACCTCCAGGCTAAAATCAAGAGGACCACATGCTTCCTTTAAAGGCTTAATTATTCATTTCCAAACCAACCTTATCATGTGAAAGTGTAGCTAAAATGCTAATCATTTGTGCTTGTTGAAGAAAAAAATTTTTAAAGCACAAATAATTAAGAGCTGCAAAACAGAATACAGAAAAGGATAAATGTGAAACCTTATTAGCAAAAACAAATGTAATTATAGAAATGTATAAATTCTGAATTCTAAGTAGACATTTTAAGACATTTATTCCTGCTTCAACTTTTTGGAAATGTACTTTTGATTTAAAATGAAAACAAGCTGTTTTTTTTTTTTTTTTTTTTTTTAAATATAAATGGATTTAAAACTTATTTTTT
>JARVGS010000672.1:260694-271949 GCA_031762315.1 Hypsolebias antenori
CACACACACACACACACACACACACACACACACACACACACACACACACACACACACACACACACACACACACTATTCCAAAATGTGTCCGCCTTTCAACGGGCAGATAAAAAGAAATTAATTAAACATGGCTGAACATTTTTTAACTGTTCAGTGATACTTTATATTGTTTTTTTTTGTCTTTATCCTTTACACCTTTTATAATGTGGATAATTTCTGCTGTAAGTTAAATGCATCATGTTCAGTGTTTATAGAAACTCCTGGTTTAAAAGGAAACAACTTCTCGCTGACATATTTCATGCTTTGTTTTACCAAAGGGGTGTGTTGTTTTTATTTTCAAAGGAAGAACATGTATTCTGGACAGGAAGCCCCTCAGATGAACGGTGACACCCCTCATGATAAAGGACACGGAGGAGGAGGAGCAGGAGGAGGAGGAGGAGGACATCATGTTGGAGAGGAGCTGCAGCGAACAAGAAAGTAATTCCTTCAAGGAAGGATTTAGGAATAAAGTCTAAGACCACCTTCTCACATCAGCTTGAGATGTGTTTTTTATATTTTCACATGAAAACTGTAAGTGAATCCAGCCTGAGTGTTGCAGATGAAGGTCAAGTTCATGTTTATAATCCAGACTGTGTGTGAGAGCTGTCAGTGAAGATCTGCTGGACAACTTTTATTCTCCTCTTGCGAAGCGACTTTGTGTCTGTTATGTGTAAATAAGATGAACTCACTCACTTGAATGAATGTGTCATGAAGGTTTTGTGGGGGTCTGATCCTGGATGTGAAGAGGAAGCTGCCATTTTTCGCCAGTGACTTTTACGATGCTCTGCATATCCAGTCTCTGTCGGCCATCTTGTTCATCTATCTGGGCACCGTCACTAACGCCATCACATTTGGAGGTCTGCTTGGAGATGCTACTGACAACATGCAGGTAACCTCACTGCCACACACACGTTATTCCATCTTCTTTATTAAAGGGACAGTTCAGACTTTTTTAAGGTGTAATTCTGTAGAAAGGTTATGAAGCTTAGTCTGGTCAAACTGGGCTCGTTCAAAGATCAGTGCGCTCATACTGGCACTATCTCCTGGCTAACTTCTGTGGTTGTAGTTGGACCTCTCAGTTCATTTGAAATCAGTGGTGTGGGACGTTTCTTGACGTGCACAGCAGAGGAGTGACAAGGCAAGCTGAGGAGGTCATGAGCTGCATGTTTTTAAAAGGCTCTATGTCAAGCCATTGTGTATTTAGTCAATCCCTCTGATATGAAGCATCATTTTCTCACACGAGCTAACTGAGTTTACTGAGAAGCTAAAGTGTTGAAGATTTTAGTGATTTTTATAATTTCACATCAAAGCCATTGTTCCATTTCTAGCTGTTTACCAAGTACCGACATGATTCCTAACCTGCAGGTCATGTCTGCGTTTAAAGTTCGTTACATGAACGAGACAGAGGAACATCCCATCCATTTGGTTTATTTTTTGTGTTGTACGCTGCCATACAACTGACATATGTACTGAATCCTGACCAAGACGTGCCAAAACGCCCCTAAAGATTAATATTTATAACTTTCAGATGAATATGAAACAGTAGAAGAAGCTTTATTGAGTATACTTGTTAAAAATTAGTCACTTTTTTTAATGGTTGTAAACATCCAGGTTGTAACCTGTAACCAGTGTTGGGTTGGAGCTGACTAATATCTGGACTCAGTTGTTTTTTGCTCCATCATAGCTCCTTGTTAAACTGATTTAGTCTAGTCAGCTACTTTAGGGCTTAGAGACTCATACCAGCACAACCTCTTGAGCCAAGTGTTGAGTCCTTTTGACAGGCCACCCCACTCCTTCCATCACTTCTCTAAATAGACTCATGTTCGTGCTGCTGTTCGGCATATTGTTTTTGCACTATGAGTGCTTAACATATTTTTAGTTAATGTTTTTCTTAGTTCATATCTTAGATCTTATCACTGTTTTTCTTTTACATTTTATACTTTTGTTGGATGGAACTGGGACCCTGCTTCCACCACATGTGGTGCATATGACAAATAAAGAACCTTGAATCCTTGAAGAAGTGAAAGCATGCACCCTGATAGAGGTCTTGGTGTTGGCCTGTCCTCTGACAGAGACCTGCACTGTACCTGCTTGGGGATTTACCCACGCTGTAAATAACCACAGATCCAGATTACTCAACTACTGTAGCTTCATCATGGCTGTTGAATGAACCCCCTCCCTCCAACCATCACTGATCCTCTGTCCTGTTTCCCCCCTCCTTCTCTCTCTGAGCACAGAGGGAAATCCCTGTCCTCAATTAACCTTTCTCAGTGATTGCTTCAGAACACAAACGCTCTGTTGCTTAGTCAGCAAATGATTAATGCCCGCCGCCTGTATATGTGTGTGTTTGTCTGTCAGCTAAATCCTTTGTGAACCACTGGACTGATTATCTGCACACACATCCAACAGTTTGTGTGTGACAGATTTATTTTTGTATTCAAACTGATACGAGATGGTTGCCACAGCTGATCAAACTAACTAAAACTCAGTGACTTCTACAGATAATGAGCTAACGTTAGGTGTGGTTGTAGCTGAGTCACCACAAACGCAAGCTCATTGTCCCAACGGTTTCATTGAACAAGACTTCACTGCATCTTCTGAAACCCCAGCGTTTTCAAAATTGAACTGAAACATCTCCATCCCTTCATCGTCAGATAATCTTAGAAATGCTGGCATGAAATGTGGCTTGAGCTATGGATTCATTTAAGGAATGGTTTTATTTCTAAGGTGTTTTTATTTCTTTTTATTACTTCATGAGCCGCTGTGTGGTTGAAGAGGCCGTTCTGATGAAAAGTGAAACACCTTCAGCTTCTGCTGTGCAGACTCTTCACAGTTCCTGGATGTTTGAAACCTGCACTAACCTGTGTGTGTGTGTGTGTGTGTGTGTGTGTGTGTGTGTGTGTGTGTGTGTGTGTGTGTGTGTGTGTGTGTGTGTGTGTTGCAGGGCGTGTTAGAAAGTTTCCTGGGCACAGCCCTTACAGGAGCAGTGTTCTGTCTCATGGCGGGGCAGCCTCTGACCATTCTCAGCAGCACAGGTCCAGTCCTGGTCTTTGAAAGACTCCTATTCAATTTCAGCAGGTGAGTAGCTGCCGACGTGCTCAAGTCACAAGAAGATGAATGAATTAATGTAAGCCTGAGCAGAATGAAACATTTTAGATTTTCTTAGTGTGGTTTTGCACTCTGTCATTTTACTTTTCATGAAAACATGAAAGATAAACTAGATGTCGCATATTTCAAGTGATTTAGCAGCTTTGTGTCAAAGCTGTTGATCTGAAAATGATTGCTGGTTATGTTTATTATAAATCTCTCAGCAGTAACAGGTTGTTTAGAAATCCGCAGCATGTGTCCTCATGCAGGACCAACTGCAGGAGAAAACACTGTTCCAGTTTACCCACAGAATAGTGACAGACTGGTCCTCACAGTTCTCGTCCTCCACCAAAAGCCCAGTGATAATGTGTCCGTCTGTCTTTTGGCACATTGTCATGAGCCTTTGGACAGATTTTAATGAAACGTAGAACGTAATCATTAGATGTACGATCTACATCAGATTTACTTTTGGAGTCAGCCCCTTTCAAAATGGCCATCACCGCTAATTGAACACAACAAATACAAAAATGAATACAACTTAGTGAACTTTACAAACATCAAGCTAAAATTTGGGGTGGTAGTAGCTGAGATTCATCTCCAACAGTCTCTGAGTGCTAACTGACTGGGGGACGTTGTAGTTTGAGCCTTGACAATAACTGTTGGAGTCAACCTTGTCCATCTGTTAGCAAAATATCTGAAGAAGCAGATACATTATACTCTTTTAAAATAATCAGGGTGTGCATCTACAGCTGATTAACTTCAGAGTCAAGCAAATTCAAAATGGCTGTCACAGCAAATCAACATAACAAAAATGGTTAAAATCAAATTCACAGTAACACAGCTACATTTGGATGTTGTGGTAGTTGAGTCATCTATACCACATATTCAGAGCACAAACTGTGTGAGATCTTGTCATTTTTCATGAGAACTTTCCTGACTTCATTTTATAAGATTCTCTGTTGGTGCCCTAAGTCATGGGACGCTCTGCCTTTGCACATTCGACAGGCCCCTCACTGTCTACGTTTAAAACCCGTCCGAAAACTCTTCTCAGCTCAGTGGCCTTCAACCAACTGAGACTTGATTTTACTTCATTTTTATTGGTATTAATTTTATTTGTTTAACTCATCATTTTATTGTGTTTTAAACTGAGTTTTTAATTCATTGTGTGCTTGGCTTTATCACTTTATCTTTATGCTCTCTTTTATTTATTACTGATGTTCAGCACTTTGTTTCAGCTGTGGCTGGTGTTAAAGACTTTATTTATAAAGTTGATGATGATGAGGATTATGATTTAAAAAAGTTAAATAACAGAAACCAGTGGACTTTTGTCCTGACCTGGATACATCTTCACCAGCAGATAACTCAGCATAGTTTCAAACTCTGATATGTGCAGTCCTCCAGTGGATGCTCTGATTAATCATATTTATGGTGTAAAATTATTTTATTGGACACATGTGCTCACTGCTCTTCTGTTACCACACCATGCTCATTTTGTTCCATTACGGTATTAATAATTCACGCTTCAGTTATTTTCACACGGTGGGTGAAGCACGTTGAGATGTTTCACCTCCCAATGTTCTCAAGCTTTGGGTCAACAGATTAGCTGCTGCTGCTAACAGCTGCTTAATGTCCTGCACAACAACAAGAGACTCGTGCAGTCTTGTTTCATGTCAGCACCTCCAACACCTTTAATATTAAACAGGCCTGGGCGGCGCGGCACCATCCATCCATCCATCGCAGCCGGAGCTGCCAGCTCTCCAGCGTTCCTCCACCTGCTCCAGCTGAGTGAAACAAGTGTACATGGGAGGATTTGCTGTTGCAGTTCTTAGAAATTTAACAAGATTAACACTTAAAAACATTAATTGTTTGCTCTGAATTATAGCAAAGTTGTGTCTCAGTTTAACATTTCCTTAATAAATGCAATTTAATGGTCAAAACTCAAAACACCTTCATTTCGCCTGGGCAGCACCATCCATCCTCCCTCCATCGCAGCCAGAGCCACTAGCTCTCCAGCGTTCCTCCACCTGCTCCAGCTGAGTGAAGCATGCGCTCACGGGAGGACTAGCTGTTGGAGTTCTTACAAATTTAAAGCGTCATTCATTGTCATTCATTGTTGTGAATATGGGGGCAGGGGTCCGTATAAAAGTCCCAGGACTGAAAATCTATGCAACAACTGTGACTTATACACTGGAAAATACAGTAACTTTGTGTTCTTTGTGTAGCTTGGATTGAATTGACTCCAAAAGTTATTCAGTTGTAAATTCAATGTTTGCCTCAAAGTCAAGAATTAATCTGTCCAGTGGGTCATGAGATATTTTGCTAACAGACCATGTTGTCATAGTTAAATAGCAAACTGTTAGCACTCAAAATATACTTTGAGAATCAGTCCCAACTACCACCACACCAAAGTTTAGGTCAGTATCTGTACAGTTATGTAAGATATAGCTGTTTAGTTTTTTTTAAGGTCAGTTGGCTGTGTAGCCATGTAAATGTACATCCAGTGATTATATTTTGCAATTTTCATTAAAATTTGTTGAGTGGTTCATAAGATATTTTGCTAACAGACAAACACACATGCAGTCAAAGGGAAGAACATACATGCTCACCTTTCACTGTTTGGCAGAAAGCAGTATTAATAATATTTATATTTTGTGCACAATGTGTCCTCCCTCAGAGACAACGGCTTTGACTACCTGGAGTTTCGGCTGTGGATTGGCCTGTGGTCAGGTTTTCTCTGTCTGGTGCTGGTCGCCACAGATGCCAGTTTCCTCGTGCAGTATTTCACACGTTTCACTGAGGAAGGCTTCTCTGCACTCATCAGCTTCATCTTTATCTACGACGCGTTCAAAAAGATGTTAAAGCTGGCCAACCACAACGCAATCAACTCAAATTACGATCCAAATCTGGTCACTCAGTATGGCTGCCGATGCGAGCCAGGTACGTACTCCACACTTGCACTCAGGCAGAGCCAGGGACACCCCTGCAGTGCTCCTATGAGGTCTGGAACAACATGGATTCTATTTTAGTATTTTCACGTTCTGGAAAAGTGGAAATAAAGTACTGTATAAGGAAACATTAGTTTCCAAACTTTTATTTGTTCCATTTTCTAAAATAAATCTCAATTTCTAACAGAATAAAAAAATTAAATAAATAAAATCCCAACAGACTGCTTTTCGTATTCTTTTGTAGAAGAGAACAATTCCAAGGCACTCAGGCAACACCTTGCATGGGAAACTGTAAAACACTTTGTAAACCTAGTCAATCTAAACAAGATACTTTTATAAGTGCACATATTTATGCAGCTTATCAGTTAAATAGCCCTAAAGCATACAAATATTATATTTTATAGACTTATATTTCAGCCATTTTCATCAGGATTATGTGTACACATTGTAAACAGTTAATATCTTACCTGCTGTAGATAGCCATTTGAACAAATTCAGTGAGGAGAAACCAAGCTCAGTTCTGGCAGACTGACACCTAACACTAGTCTGAACACACCTGAGACTAAAACACCTTTCTGCTATCTTAAAACAATTTGAATTTCCTAAATTTCATAGTAGCTCATGTGACTGGTGTTTTATAACTTTTAACACCACTGCCAGTTTCGCAATGCATTTTTATTTACATAGAATTCTGTGGTTATTTACCGTACTAACACAAAAAGCTGAAGCCCCTCCAATGCAGCTTGGGGCACTTCCAGCAGGAATATCATTTTGTTTCTGCTAAAATAAACATTAATAAATAAATAAATAAATAAATAAATAAATAAACTAGGGTGATATAAAAGTTTGTAAAATAGCTTTTGCATGAACCACTATGGTATGTTTGAGTATAAATACATACTTTATTTGGCCCTGCTCAGACGACAAGCTGTTAGCTCATCAGCCCTGTTGAAATCCAACTCTAAACTGAACTCATTCAAAGAGCTATCTACAATATATGTCTACAATATCAATCTACAATATTGATCTACAGTATCCATCCATCCAGCCATTATCTTCTGCTTATTCCGAAGTCAGGTCGCTGGGGCAGCAGCTTGAGCAGGGAGGCCCAGACATCTCTTTCCACAGCCACCTCTTCCAGCACTTCTGGGAGGCTTCCAAGACGTTCTCAGACCAACCGAGAGACATGGTCTCTCCAGCCTGTCCTGGGTCTTCCCCAGAGTCTCCTCCCAGTTGGACAAGCCCGAAGCACCTCCCTAGGGAGGTGCCCAGGGGGCGTCCTTACCAGATGCCCGAACCACCTCAACTGGCTCCTCTCAACGTGGAGGAGTAGCGGTTCTACTCTGATTCTCTCCCGGATAACTGAACCTCTCACCCTATCTCTAAGGAGAGTCCAGCTACCCAGCAGAGAAAACTCATTTCAACCACCTGTATCCGCAGTCTCATTCTTTCGGTCACTAAACAGAGCTCATGACCATAGGTGAGTGTAGGAACGTAGACCGATCAGTAAACAGAGAGCTTTGCCTTACAGCTCAGCTCTCTCTTCATCACAATGAACCGGTGCAGAGTCCGCAATACGGCAGATGCCGCACCAATCCGTCTGTCCAGTTGTCCAAAGTTGTCCAGTTGTCCAAAGCTATCCAGTTGTCCAATGCGCCTCACATCAAATTATACAACTCCTCCAGAGGCTAAAAACAAATATGTCTACCTAGATGTGCAGCTTCACTTCGGCACACAACTCTCCTCGTTCTCTTCTGAATGAAGGGGTAGGTGTCCATGTGGTGGAAACAAATTCATTGGACATTGGACATAGGACAGCTCACGCTCCATTCTTCCCTCACTTGTGAACAAAACCCCGATATACTTGAACCTCTCCACTTGAGGCAGAACCTCACCTTCAACCTGAAGAGCGCAATCCACCCTTTTCCGGTTGAGGATCATGGCCTCAGATTTGGAGGTGCTAATTCTCATCCCAGCCGCTTCACACTCGACTGCAAACCGCTCCAATGAGAGCTGAAGATCACAGCGCAATGACGCCAACAGGACCACATCATCTGCAAAGAGCAGAGATGGAATCCTGAAGCCACCAAACCAGAAACCCTCCACCAGCTGGCTGCACCAATAAATTCTGTCCATAACATTTATGAACAGAATTGGTGACAACGGGCAGCCCTGGCAGAGTCTAACTCCCACCTTTAAGGGGTCCAACTTACTTCTGGCAATGCGAACCAAACTCTTGCACCGCTTGTATAGGGACTGAACAGCCCGTAACAACCGGCCTCCAATCCCATACTCACGGAGCACCCCCCACAGTGTACCCCAAGGAACATGATTGGATGCCTTCTCCAAGTCCACAAAACACATGTAGACTGGATAGGCAAACTCCCATGACCCCTCAAGGACCCTAGTGAGGTTAAAGAGCTGATCCAGTGTTCCATGGCCAGGACGGAACCCACATTGCACCTCCTGGATCTGAGGTTCGCCCAACGATCGGACTCGCTTCTCCAGTACCCCCGAATAGACCTTACCAGGGAGGCTAAGGAGAATGATGCCCCTATAAGTGGAGCACACCCTCCCATCCCCTTCTTTGAACGTCAGGGTGTATCTCATCTACTCCTGGAGCCCTGCCACCTCGGAGCTTTTTAACTACCTCGGCAACCTCAGCCACAGTTATGGATGGATCAACCCCAAAGTCCCTTGACTCAGCTTTGTCCATGGAAGATGTGCTGGTGGGATGAGAATGTCCAAAAAGTATTCCTTTCACCTCCCAACGGCATCACTGGTTGAGGTCAACAGCACCCCACGTTCACTGAACACAGTGTTAGTAAAGTACTGCTTTCCCCTCCTCTGCCGCCTGATGCTTTGCCAGAATCTCCTCGGAGCTGACCGAGAGTCTCCATC
Source organism: Hypsolebias antenori (assembly GCA_031762315.1). NCBI lineage: Eukaryota > Metazoa > Chordata > Actinopteri > Cyprinodontiformes > Rivulidae > Hypsolebias > Hypsolebias antenori. The sequence continues at coordinate 269,667 of JARVGS010000672.1, forward strand.
CAAGGTCTCACTGAACTCCTCCCACATCCAAGCTTTTTCGTCAGCAACAGCCAAGACTGCAAACTGCTTGGCCCTCCGGTACTCCTCAGCTTTCTCCAGAGTCCCACTGGCCAACAAGGCTCGATAGGACTCCTTCTTCAGCTTGGCAGCCTCCCTATCCTGGGGTGTCCACCACAGAGTTCGTGGATGGCTACTGCGAGAAACACCGACAACCTTGTGGCCACAGCTCAAGGCAGCTACCTCAACAAGTGAGGCGTAGAACATGGCCCACTCAGACTCAATGTCCCCCACCTCAGCTGGGACGCGGTTAAAGCTCTCCCCGAGGTGTGAGTTGAATATCTCTCTGACGAGTTCTTCTGCCATGCATTCCCAGCAAACTTTCACTACATGTGTGTGGCTACCGGGTCTGTCTGGCATCTTCCCGCCATCTGATCCAACTCACTACCAGATGGTGATCAGTTGATGGCCTCTCTTCACCCAAGTGTCCAAAACAAATGGCCGCAAATCAGATGACACGACTATGGAGTCACTCATCGATCTATGACCTAGGGTGTCCTGGTGCCAAGTGCACTTATGGACACCCTTATGTTTGAACATTGTGTTTGTGATGGACAAACTAGGACTAGCACATAAGTCCAACAACAGAACACAGCTCGAGTTCAGATCAGAGAGGCCGTTCCTGCCAATCACACCCCTCCAGGTCACACTGGAGTCCTCAGCTGGCGCACCTTCCAGCGCCCCTGCCAAGGACTCCAAGAAGGCCGGATCCTCTGAACTGTGGTTCGGCACATATGCACAAACAATCGTCAGAGCCCAGCCCCCCACCCAAAGGCAAAGGGAAGCCACCCTCTCATCTACCGGAGAACACTCTAACATACAGGCACCAAGTCGGGGGGCTACAAGTAGACCCACACTAGCTCACCGCCTCTCACCATGGGCAACTCGAAAGTGGAATAAGGTCCACCCCCTCTCAAGGAGATCAGTTCCAGAGTCCATGCTGTGTGTCGAGGTGAGCCCAACTTCTGTATATCTAGTCAGTACCTCTCAACCTTGCGCACAAGCTCAGGCTCCTTCCCTGCCAGAGAGGTTACATTCCATGTCCCAAGATCCAGCTTTGGTAAGGATCAGAGCGCCATGGTCCCCGCCTTTGACCACTGTCCATGGCATCACACGCCCCACTTTTATGGCCCTTCCTGCAGGATGTGGGTCCACAGGAAGGCAAACCCTTGCTGCTCCTTTGGGCTGAGCCCAACCAGGCCCCATGGGTAGAGACCCGGTCACCAGGCACTTACTGACAAGCCCTTCCCCCAGGCCTGGCTCCAGGGTGGGGCCCCGTTAACCCACGTCCGGGCACGGGACACTGAGTTCAATGTTTTGTTTTGTCCATGAAAATCTTCTGAATTGCTCTTTGTGTAGCCTGTCACCTAGGCCCAATCTGCCTTGGGAGATCCTACCAGGGGCAATTATAATTGCCCCAGACAGCATAGCCCCTAGAATCATTCAGGCGCACAAACTCCTCCACCACAATACGGTGACGATTCAATATCTATCTACAATATCTGTTGAAAATATCTACAATATCTATCGAAAATATCTATCTACAGTATATACAGTATTTACAATATCTATTTAAAATATCTATCCACACTATCTATCTACAATATCTATCTAAAATAGCTCTCCACACTATCTATCTACAATATCTATCTAAAATATCTATCCACACTATCTACTATTGTCCACACTATCTATCTACAATTTCTATCTACAATATCTATCTACCCTATCTATCTACACTAACTATCTGCACTATCTGTCTACGATATCTATCTACAATATAATCTACAGTAGCCATCTACAATATCTATCTACAATATCTATAATCTCTATCTGTAATAGGAGATACATTCTATTATTTGTTCATAACTTTTACACAACCCTACATCAAAGTGGTTGTGCTATCACTTCCATCCATCCATTATCTTTACCTGCTTCTTCCATTTTGGGTCATGGGGGTCACCGGTGTCCATGTCCAGCAATCACTGTGCAAGAGGCGAGGGACAACCTGGACAGGTCTCCAGTCCATCACAAGGCCACATGTTTCAGGTCTCTCTTGTAAATGAGTCCCCGAGGCTCAGTGGGACTAACCTGTATAAATAAAGGTTGAATGAACATAGAGACAAACAACCATTCGCTCTCTCACTCGCACCTGGGGACAATTTAGAGTTACCAATCAGTCTAACATGCATGTTTTTGGTCTGTGGGAGGAAACTGGAGTACCCG
>JARVGS010000672.1:406718-422774 GCA_031762315.1 Hypsolebias antenori
CAGCAGGACCTGGCCCCTGCCCATGCCGCCAGAAGCACCAAAACCTGGTTTGATGCCCATGCCACAGTGCTTGACTGGCCAGACAACTGGCTGGACCTAAACCCCATTGAGAATCTATGTGGTATTCTCAAGAGGAAAATGAGGGGCACCAGACCCAACAGCAAAGAAGAGCTGACCGCAAGCATCAAGGAAATCTGGACTTCCAGAACTCCCAGTCAATGCCACAGGCTGATTTGCCTCAATGCCACATCACATCGAGGCAGTGGTTAAGGCAAAGGGATTCCCAACCAAGTATTGAAGACTGACATATCGTTTTGAAAGTACCATATTTTGATTGATTTGTTGTCATCCTAATTTATTTCTTTTTTTCCCTGCAACAACTGAGAAGTGTGGGCTGATGTCTCCACAGTATTCTAATTTTTTGAATTCCTGTTTTCGTTGGTTTCATAAGCTGGAAGCCCAAATTATGTAAAAAATAAACAAATTCTTGAAACTGTTTAAATTGTTGGCCCTGAATCTATCATCTGTTAAAGATTAACTTTTTTGAATGGAATTATGGAAGTTAAACAACTTTTCCATGATATTCTAATTTTTTGGAAAGGGTTTGTACTTAGCCAAATGGCATATTCACAAATGCTCTTATACTAATCAAAAACTGCTTGTTTCCATCTTTGAAAATGAGGTCAAACAATATATCTAAATGACATTCCCCCAATAGAAAGACCATTAAAAGTTGCACCTTATGTGCTCTCTTTAATGTATTTATGTAATGCTATTGTAAAGTATTGTCTCAGTGTTTGTAACCCCCTGGCAGCTGTTACTACATGAAACTGCATTTTGATTAAATGTTCTGTATCCTTTCAATAAAGATAAAAAGAAGGAACTGTGTGGGTGGCCATGATGGAAACAGAGGAGGAAGAAAAGCATGCTGGGTAATAAATAAGACCCAGAAGCTGCTAAGTCACTCATCGTCACAGTGATTCCTAACTTTTTTTAAATGACCCAGAATCTACAGTAAGGGGAAGGGCTTCACACAGCAGCACGTCAGGTAGAAACAGAGTAAAAAAATTAAAAGAAATCAGCCTGAGACTAATGGTCTTCAAAGAATGTCTTGACCCACGAGCAGCAGTAGGTTCTGATGGTACCACAGGCTCTGTTTGATGTTTCTACAGGGTTTTGAGATACAACCATCAGTTCTTAAGCCACGCGAGATATAATAATATAATAATATTTAAAGTCCTGAAACAGCAATTCAGTCCAACTTCCTAAGACCCGGTTAAACTCTGAATGTTCTCTCTGACGGTTCTGAAGTCTGAGCTGGAGGTCAAAATTGGACTAGGTTTTTACATTCAGTGATTGTCTACTTGTCCTTATGATGGACTGGAGACCTGTTCAGGGTGTCCTCCACCTCTCGTACAGTGACTGCTGGACATGGACACCAGTGACCCTGGTGACCCGAAATGAGTCCTTGTGACTCAATGAGACTAACCTGTACGAATAAAGGTAGAATGAAAAAAAAAAAAAAAAAAAAAAGAAAATGGATGGATGGATGCATGGATGGATGGTTGTCTATTGGAGGATATTGGTTTGGTGAATTTCATTGTCATTGTACACTGTTCTGGTACCAACAATCAGAGCTCAGCAGGTTTTATGGATTTTCATGTTTTTCATTTTAACGAGATTAAAAACTGCACAGAGACAAAAGTGAAGAGTGAACAGTAATAAGTGTTTTAATGATTTTAGAAGAACTTTATAAACAGTTCTGGTTTACCTGGCCATCTCCTTAGTCTCAGAATGAGAACTGGTCAGCTCCAGAACTTTTTCCAGGAGACTTATTCCACCTTCTTTTATCAGCAGGGCACAATATTTACTTGCTGGGGATGAAAAGATAAAAAAAATTATCAAATACTTTTGGAACAACAGTCGGAGCACACTTAGAGGATGAAGTAACATTTTAAATTTCCCAGAATGAGCCCTGAAAAAAAAAAATCTTTTATGAGGAATCAGTATATCAGGTTTATGGTTCTGTCAGAGGAGGCTGGTGGTTTGAAGCCTGCAGATACTCACGGTAAACTGACACCAGGTTGTAGAGAGCCCATGTGGCCCAGTGCTGACTGACGGGGGAGATGCTCTGAGGCAGTAGGCGAAGGATCGGCTCAAACGACCTGAAACACCATGGCACATTTTAAAAGCTGCTCCTAAACATGCCTACAGTTACGGTTCATTGTACAACAAGAGTTAAAGACTAACTCTGTGAGCAGGGAGGCGGTGCATCATGTCACCTGATCAGACACCACAGTCTGCCTGGACTTTTGTAATCGTAACTGATGGCTGCTCACGACTAACATCCAGAACAAACATCATATCTTAAAGCTTATTACTGTTTTTCTTTTACATTTTATTGTTAAATGTAACTGGGATCCTGTGTACATAATTTCGTTCCAGCGAGAAATAAAGAACCTCTGACTCTGATAACAGAGTCCTATCTAGTACTCAGGTAAAGTTACTGTGGAGAGTTACAGTGATGTTACACCGTAGAGGTGCAGGGGGCGCCAGAGAGCAGAAACCTGCTGAACTCTCACGTGCTTTTTGAAGGGTTTCTTAAAACTTGTTTTCATGTAATAAAAGTGATTTGATGAGTTTGTTCTGATAACTCTGACCTCTGACCACAGATCAAAAATCTTCACCTGTAGTTGATGTTGCGGCGCGAGCTGACGTCCCAGCTCTGGATGGCTTCCCACATGCGGTCCATAACAGCATCCCGCCGAGGCTCGCCCATGGCCCAGACCTCCGGTCCGTCAAACATAATGTGTGAGAGCACACCGCAGGCATTGTACGACACCTCGATGCCGTCTGCCTTGCTCTCCAGGAGGTTACTGCAGGGGCCAGCAAGACCACGTTAAAAATCAGCAGAAAGATGAAGAGACAAGCAGATCTGACCAACAGCTGGTGGTTTAAAAAACAAAGTTAGTTTTGTTTTGGACTTTGGTGCAAACCTGAAGAAGATTCTGATTATCATGATGCTTTAACATGTTAATAAATGGATGTAATCCATCCAGACTTGAACAGTGTCAGTGACTTGTTCCTGTTGATCTTTGAGAAGACATTTGATTGGTTTCTTGTTCTTTACATGGATAAAATCCTGTTCCACATTCTCACCTGTACGAGGTAACTGTTGTCTCGCCTGAACGCAGTGATGGACCGTTGTCTCTGAGTATAATGCCCCCACATCCCATCTATTTAATTATTTCTGATCATCTTCAGCAAACAGAATTAAATGTGTATCAAAACGCCTGTTTGATGTTTAAATTGTAAATAAAACTAATAATAGATTAACAGAGTTCGTTCTAATCAGTAGTCCAAAACATACTTATGAAACTAGGAAAAAGCGCTTATCTAAACCAAATATAGAAGACTTAAAATAGCTAGTCAAACTTTTTCTGGGAGGGGCCCACAGATATGGAACGAGCTTGACGAGAGTTTAAAAGAGTTTAAATTCATCTCCACATTCAAACATGAGTTAAAGACAAAATGTCTCTGTTTATATACTTGAGATCACTTGTAAGACCTGGAATTGATTGATCAGAAGTAACATAATCTGTATTGTATGTGGAATTTGTATGAGGATTGCGGTTTCATTGTGATGTTATTTTAATATAAATTGTATGTAATATGTACCCAGGCTCTGTCTATAAGATTTAAATAGCCTTTTGGAGACCTGATTCATGCACGGTTATCTTGCAGTTATGTATTATGATTATTTTTGTGTGTGTGAACAAACTGAATGAACTGTTGTCTAGTCTGAATGTGGTGATAAACCAATGTCTAGTCTGGATGTGGTGATGAACCGTTGTCTAGTCTGAGTGTGATGATGACCCGTTGTCTAGTCTGAAAGTGGTGAAGTGTTGTCTAGTCTGAATGTGGTGATGAACCAGTGTCTAGTCTGAGCGCAGTGATGAACCGTTGTCCGGTCTGAGTGTGGTGATGAACTGTTATCTATTCTGAATGTGGTGATGAATGTTTGACTCGCCTGAAAGCGACGACAAATTGTTGACTTGCTTGAACGCGGAGATGAACCGTTGTCTAGTCTGAACGCAGTGATGAGCCGTTGTCTAGTCTGAATGTGGTGATGAAGAGTTGTCTTGTCTGAATGTGGTGATGAACCATTGTCTAGTCTGAATGTGGTGATGAACCGTTGTCTAGTCTGAATGTGGTGATGAATGTTTGACTCGCCTGAACGTGACGACAAATTGTTGACTTGCTTGAACGCGGAGATGAACAGTTGTCTAGTCTGAACACGGTGATGAGCCGCTGTCTAGTCTGAATGTGGTGATGAAGCGTTATCTTGTCTGAATGTGGTGATGAACCATTGTCTAGCCTGAATGCGGTGATGAACCGTTGTCTAGTCTGAACGCGGTGATGAATCGTTGTCTAGTCTGAGTGTGGTGATGAACTGTTGTCTAGTCTAAGTGTGATGAAGAACTGTTTTCTAATCTGAAAGTGGTGATGAACCGTTGTCTGTTCTGAATGTGGTGAAGTGTTGTCTAGTCTGAATGTGGTGATGAACCAGTGTATAAAGAAGTCTGAACGCAGTGATGAACCGTTGTCCAGTCTGAGTGTGGTGATGAACTGTTATCTATTCTGAATGGGGTGATGAATGTTTGACTCGCCTGAACGCGACGACACATTGCTGACTTGCTTGAACGGGGAGATGAACCGTTGTCTAGTCTGAATGTGGTGATGAAGCATTGCATTGTCTGAATGTGGTGAAGAACTGTTGTCTAGTCTGAATATGGTGATGTTGTGTTGTCTAGTCTGAATGTGGTGATGAACCATTGTCTACTCTGAATATGGTGATGAACCGTTGACTGGTCTGAACGCGGTGATGAACCGTTGTCTAGTCAGAACACGGTGATGAATCGTTGTCTAGTCTGAGTGTGGTGATGAACTGTTTTCTAGTCTGAATGTGGTGATAAACCATTGTCTAGTGTGAATGTGGTGATGAGGCGTTGTCTAGTCTGAATGTTTTGATGAACCGTTTTCTAATCTGTACGTGGTGATGAATGTTTGACTCAACTGAATGCGGTGATGAACCGTTGGCTAGACTGAATGTGGTGATGAAGCGTTGTCTAGTCTGTATGTGGTGATGAAGCGTTGTCTAGTCTGAATGTGGTGATGAAGCGTTGTCTAGTCTGAATGTGGTGATGAAGCGTTGTCTAGTCTGAATGTGGTGATGAATCGTTGTCTAGTCTGAGTGTGGTGATGAACTGTTGTCTAGTCTGAATGTGGTGATGAACTGTTGTCTAGTCTGTATGTGGTGATGAAGTGTTGTCTAGTCTGAATGTGGTGATGAAGTGTTGTCTAGTCTGAATGTGGTGATGAAGCACTGTCTAGTCTGAATGTGGTGATGAAGTGTTGTCTAGTCTGAATCTGGTGAAGAATCTTTGTCTAGTCTAAATGTGGACATGAAGCGTTGTCTAGTATGAATGTGGTGATGAAGCGTTGTCTAGTCTGAATGTTTTGATGAACAGTTGTCTAGTCTGAATGAGGTGATGAATGGTTGACTCGCCTCAATGCAGAGATGAACTGTTGTCTAGTCTGATTGTGGTGATGAACCGTTGTGTAGTCTGATTGTGGTGATGAACTGTTGTCTAGTCTGAACGCAGTGATGAACCGTTGTCTAGTCTGAATGTGGTGATGAACCGTTGTGTAATCTGAATGTGGTGATGAACCGTTGTCTATTCTGAATGTGGTGATGAAGCGGTGTCTAGTCTGAATGTGGTGATGAAGCATTGTCTAGTCTGAATGTGGTGATGAAGCATTTTCTAGTCTGAATGTGGTGATGAAGCGTTGTCTAGTCTGAATATGGTGATGAAGCGGTGTCTAGTCTGAATATTTTGATGAAGCATTGTCTAGTCTGAATGTTTGATGAACCGTTGTCTAGTCTGAACCCGGTGATGAATGTTTGACTCACATCAATACGGTGATGAACCGTTGTCTAGTCTGAATGTGGTGATGAACCGTTGTCTAGTCTGAATGTGGTGATGAACCGTTGTCTAATCTGAATGTGGTGATGAACTGTTGTCTAGTCTGAATGTGGTTATGAAGCGTTGTCTATCCTGAATGTGGTGATGAAGCTGTGTCTAGTCTGAATCTGGTGATGAAGCGGTGTCTAGTCTGAATGTGGTGATGAAGCATTGTCTAGTCTGAATGTGGTGATGAAGCATTGTCTAGACTGAACCCGGTGATGAAGGTTTGACTTAACTGAACGCGGTGATAAATATTGTCTAGTCTGAATGTGTTGATGAGCCATTGTCTAGTCTGAATGTGGTGATGAAGTGTTGTCTATTCTGAATTTGGTGATGAACTGTTGTTTAGTATGAATGTGGTGATGAACCATTGTCTAGTCTGAATGTGGTGATGAACCAGTGTCTAGTTTGAACGCAGTGATGAACCGTTGTCCAGTCTGAGGGTGGTGATGAACTGTTATCTATTCTGAATGTGGTGATGAATGTTTGACTCTCCTGAACGCGACGACAAATTGTTGACTTGCTTGAACACGGAGATGAACCATTGTCTAGTCTGAACGCGGTGATGAAGCGTTGTCTAGTCTGAATATGGTGATGAAGTGTTGTCTAGTCTGAGTGTGGTGATGAACCATTGTCTAGTCTGAACGCGGTGATGAACCGTTGTCTAGTCTGAACGCGGTGATGAACCGTTGTCTAGTCTGAGTGTGGTGATGAACTGTTGTCTAGTCTGAATGTGGTGATAAACCATTGACTAGTCTGAATGTTTTGATGAACCGTTGTCTAATCTGTACGTGGTGAGGAATGTTTGATTCAACTGAATGCGGTGATGAACCGTTGGCTAGACTGAATGTGGTGATTAAGCGTTGTCTAGTCTGAATGTGGTGATGAAGCGTTGTCTAGTATGTATGTGGTGATGAAGCATTGTCTAGTCTGAATGTGGTGATGAAGTGTTGTCTAGTCTGAATGTGGTGATGAAGTGTTGTCTAGTCTGAATGTGGTGATGAAGCGTTGTCTAGTCTGAATGTGGTGATGAAGCGTTGTCTAGCATGAATGTGGTGATGAAGCATTGTCTAGTCTGAATATTTTGATGAACCGTTGTCTAGTCTGAATGTGGTGATGAACCGTTGTCTAGATTGAATGTGGTGATGAACCGTTGTCTAGTATGAATGTGGTAATGAACCGTTGTCTAATCTGAATGTGGTGATGAACCATTGTCAAGTCTGAAGGTGGCCATGAACCGTTGTGTAATCTGAATGTGGTGATGAACCGTTGTCTATTCTGAATGTGGTGATGAAGCGGTGTCTAGTCTGAATGTGGTGATGAAGCATTGTCTAGTCTGAATGTGGTGATGAAGCATTTTCTAGTCTGAATGTGGTGATGAAGCGTTGTCTAGTCTGAATATGGTGATGAAGCGGTGTCTAGTCTGAATATTTTGATGAAGCATTGTCTAGTCTGAATGTTTGATGAACCGTTGTCTAGTCTGAACCCGGTGATGAATGTTTGACTCACATCAATACGGTGATGAACCGTTGTCTAGTCTGAATGTGGTGATGAACCGTTGTCTAGTCTGAATGTGGTGATGAACCGTTGTCTAATCTGAATGTGGTGATGAACTGTTGTCTAGTCTGAATGTGGTTATGAAGCGTTGTCTATCCTGAATGTGGTGATGAAGCTGTGTCTAGTCTGAATCTGGTGATGAAGCGGTGTCTAGTCTGAATGTGGTGATGAAGCATTGTCTAGTCTGAATGTGGTGATGAAGCATTGTCTAGACTGAACCCGGTGATGAAGGTTTGACTTAACTGAACGCGGTGATAAATATTGTCTAGTCTGAATGTGTTGATGAGCCATTGTCTAGTCTGAATGTGGTGATGAAGTGTTGTCTATTCTGAATTTGGTGATGAACCGTTGTTTAGTCTGAATGTGGTGGTGAGGAAGTGTCGTCTAGACTGAATGTGGTGATGAACCGTTGTCTAATCTTAATGTGGTGATGAACTGCTGTAGTCTGAATGTGGTGATGAACCATTGTCTATTCTGAATGTGGTGATGAAGCTGTGTCTAGTCTGAATGTGGTGATGAAGCGTTGTCTAGTCTGAATGTGGTGATGAACTGTTGTCTAGTCTGAATGTGGTGAGGAAGCATTGTCTAGTCTGAATGTTTTGATGAACCGTTGTCTAGTCTAAATGCGATGATGTTTGACTCGCCTCAACGCGGTGATGAACCGTCGTCTAGTCTGAATGTGGTGAGGAAGCGTTTTCTAGTCTGAATGTGGTGATGAAGCGTTGTCTAGTCTGAATGTTTTGATGAAGCGTTGTCTAGTCTGAACGCGGTGATGAATGTTTGACTCACCTCAACGCGGTGATGAACCGTTGCCTAGTCTGAATGTGGTGATGAACTGTTGTCTAATCTGAATGTGGCGATGAAGCTGTGTCTAGTCTGAATGTGGTGATGAAGCTGTGTCTAGTCTGAATGTGGTGATGAAGCTGTGTCTAGTCTGAACGTGGTGATAAAGCGTTGTCTAATATGAATGTGGTGATGAAGCGTTGTCTAGTCTGAACACGGTGATAAATGTTTGACTTGACAGAATGCAGTGATAAATATTGTCTAGTCTGAATGTGGTGATGAGCCATTGTCTAGTCTGAATGTGGTGAGGAACTGTTGTCTAGTCTGAATGTGGTGATGAAGTGTTGTCTAGTCTGAATGTGGTGATGAACCGTTGTTTTGTCTGAATGTGGTGATGAAGCGTTGTCTAGTCTGAATGTTTTGATGAACCGTTGTCTAGTCTAAATGCGGTGATGTTTAACTCGCCTCAATGCGGTGATGAACCGCTGTCTAGTCTGAACGCAGTGATGAAGCGTTGTCCACACTGAATGTGGTGATGAAGCGTTGTCTAGTCTGAATGTGGTGATAAACTGTAGTCTAGTCTGAATGGGGTGATGAAGCGTTGTCTAGTCTGAATTTGGTGATGAACCGTTGTTTAGTCTGAATGTGGTGATGAACCGTTGTCTAGTCTGAATGCGGTGATGAACCGTTGTCTAGTCTTAATGCGGTGATGAACCGTTGTCTAGTCTGAATGTGGTGATGAGCCGCTGTCTAGTCTGAATGTGGTGATGAAGCGTTGTCTAGTCTGAATGTGATGAACCGGTCTAGTCTGAATGTGGTGATTAACCGTTGTCTAATGAACCGTTGTCAGAGTCAGAGTCAGAGTCTTTATTGTCATTCGCACCACATGTGGTACATGTGATGAAACGAGATTATGTACACAGGGTCCCAGTTACATCCAACAATAACATGCAAAAGAAAACATCACTAAGATCTAAGATGCTGTCTAGTCTGAATGTGATGAACCGTTGTCTAGTCTGAATGTGATGAACCGTTGTCTAGTCTGAATGTGATGAACCGTTGTCTAGTCTGAATGTGGTGATGAACCGTTGTCTAGTCTGAATGTTTTGAACCGTTGTGTAGTCTGAATGTGATGAACCATTGTCTAGTCTGAATGTTATGAACTGTTGTCTAGTCTGAATGTGATGAACCGTTGTCTAGTCTGAATGTGATGAACCGTTGTCTAGTCTGAATGCGGTGTCAAATCGTTGTCGAGCCTCAACACGATGACAAATAGTCGTCTTACCTGAACACGGTGATGAACTGTGGTGTGAGCAGCTGAGGCCTTAGACCTTTGACCTCTGCAACGTTTCCTAAAAGTCCCAACATGTTTCGGTGAAGCTCCTGTTTGTCTGGAAACTCCTGGTATGAAACAAACAATCAAACAAACAAAAAGGAAAGTCAATAGAGAGCGGTGAGTTGAAGGCTTTGTCTCCAGACGAGGAGCTGTACTCGCCTCCAGACACTCCAGGAACAGACTCATGCCCCGACAGTTCAGGAACATCTGACAGTTGTCGGGTGTCTCGTCGGTGATGTTCCACAGAGCGCTCCAGGAGAACTCCATCACCTGGTCGCACTGACAGTACATAAACACACAAACAAACATTTTGTTTACAGGGAAACAAACATTTAGTTTACAGGTGAACAAACCATACTTTACATTTGGACCCTTCTGCAGAGACGGAGACTCACCGTTCGGTCCTGCAGCTTCTTTTGGATTAAATTCAACATCGTCTAAAAACAGAAAACAGACAGAAATCAGATTTCTAACAAGTGTCACACTGAGTGCTGAAATCAGATGAAGAAGCTGAAGCTGTTGTTAAAAGCAAAAGACAAGCTAAAAGCTTAAGTATCCAAAGCTTACTAAATGCTAAAAGTAGCCTAAGAAGAGAGAAACGAGAGCTTAACTGTTTTAAACATTAATTATGTCATTATTTGATATGTTTTGTTTACGTATGGTTGACATTATTTATTTTTATGAATATTGATTTGATTTGTAAGTTACACCATGACAGAACTGTTGTATAGTGCTATGTTGCACTGGGGACATTTTAAGTTGTTGCAACCCTCTTCCAACAAAGCATGTGCAGCAGGAAAAGTTTTATACTTTGCCTAAAGATTTTGGAGGTTACACTGCCCATTTTCTTTTGAAGATTTACTTTTGTTCCAGCAAACTTGTTCCCCCTTCGGTTGTGTGCAGACAGCGAGATATGTTTATTTGTGCTATTTATACAGGTTAGTCCCATTGAGCCACGAGGACTCATTTAGAGAGAGACCTGGATTTTAACAAAGAGTGATGACAACAGTGGACCATGTTCAAACATAAGGGTGTCCATAAGTGCACTTGGCACCAGTACGCCCTTGGTCATAGATCGATGACTGACTGCATAGTCATGTCATCTGATTTGCGGCCGATTGTTTTGGACACTCGGGTGAAGAGAGGAGCTGAGCTGTCAACTGATCACCACCTGGTAGTGAGTTGGATCAGATGGAAGGGAAAGATGCCGGACAGACCCGTTAGACCCCCACATGTAGTGAGGGTTTGCTAGAAACGCCTGGCAGAAGAACCTGTCAGAGAGATCTTCAACTCACACCTCCGGGACAGCTTTAACCACATTCCAGATGAAGTGGGGGACATTGAGACAGAGTGGGCCATGTTCCGCACCTCGCTTGTTGAGGTAGCTTCCTTGAGCTGTGGCCGCAATGTTGTTGGTGCTTCTCGTGGTGGCCATCCACAAACTCAGTGGTGGACACCCTGAGTAAGGGAGGTTGTCAAGCTGAAGAATGAGTCCTATCAGGCCTTGTTGGTCAGTGGGACTCCAGAGGCAGCTGAGGAGTACCGGAGTGTCAAGCGGTCCGCAGCCTTAGCTGTTGCTGAAGCAAAAACTCGGATGTGGGAGGAGTTCGATGAGACCTTGGATAGAGATTCTCGGTCGGCTCCGAGGAGATTCTGGAAAACCATCAAGCAGCTGAGGAGGGGAAAGCAGCACTTTACTAACACTTCAACGCTTGCTCTTCTCAAAGACGGACGTCTCCTCTCAGTCTCCACTTTGCTTTTACTTTGTCTTCTCTGTGAAACTGTCTGAGAGCCTCTCTTCTACAAAATCTTCCGAATCATAACTATGGACTTCGATTCGGTCAGTTGGTCCCTCAACACAACTGATAACATTTCTTTAAAGAGAAGACAGGCTGTAGGCGAGCCGATGTGCCCTGTTGGCATGCACACAGCTGGATATCTCATCAACTTGGAAGACTTGATGGCCTGTCTATCTCTGCTGTCATCTGTGGCTCTTAAGAACGCATATTTAATTGGATTTATGACAACTGGTTCTTGCTTTTTGGATTTGGCTGGTTCCTGGTCTATCAACACACAAGGAAGACATCGGCAACAAATCTGGATCTGGTCAGACTGCCTGCCTTACATGATGGCTTGGTTCATGTCTCGAGAACCCAGACTTTTGGCTGAATGGATTAAATCTCGAGGATTTTCTCAGGCACGTTCCATTAGTATGGTCATTTTTAATATGGACATTTTGGAAGTGAGTGGACCGACACAGACTGAAGGTAGATGTCATTAAAGTTCTGCCTGATCCCAAAACAATCATGTTTATCTGACATCCGGCTCCCTGACTGGCCTTGACAGGCCGTCTTATCTCAACACGCCTGTAGAAGTTTTGTAAACCTGACGCTCTCACCCTCCCAAACCTTCTACTGAGGAATTCCACGGACTTTTCAGAGGAGTCCAGCTTATTAAATATTCTGTCATCATTTCAGGACTCTGGATTTGCCTCTGGCCGTCCTCGGCACATTTTTCACCACTTTTATTTCTGTCCAACAGATCTCACTTGTAAATGAGTCTTCGAGGCTCAATGTGACTTATCTGTTTAAATAAATAAAGGTTGAAATAAGAGTGCTCAAACACAATTGCTCATTATCTATCACCAGAGCTTTTCAATACCAACTCTTTGCTAGACCAGAGCAAAAACATAAATAAATAAAATCAAATTCAGAATCTGGAGGTGAGTTCATGGAGAACAACCAATAAAATTTCTAGAGATGCCATGTTTAAAATCCTGACCTTTACCATTATATATATTCTTCTAAAAAAAATACAAACTTCTTTGAGGTGTGTTCCTTTTCTTTGTGTAAATTGCCAGTCACATAGCTAAGACCAGTCCAGCCATCTTTAGTGTTCTGTATAAAAGTTATTTTATTAATTTGCCTTTTGATCCAAGAAAATACAATCCATAGCACATATCTCTTTTGTGAAGAAGGCCTGGGCTTGAGGGCTTGAAGGCTTGAAGGCAGCCATGTTTTTGGACTGTGGGAGAAAACCAGAGTACCAAAAAAAAATAAATAAAAAAAAAAAAAAAAAAAGAGGACATGAGAACTCCACACAGAAAGAGCCCAGGTCCATACCAGGATCTTCTTGACGACAGGCAACAGTGCTAACCACTAAGCCGTTGTGTTGCCAGCTAATTATCAGTAGTTATTACCTTGTCAGTCACGATATCAGTTAGAGCACAGAGTGGGAAGAAAGAGGGAAAAGTCTTTGTCTAGGCTAGACTAATGGCTCACAAAGCAACATGGTTTGTATGAGACATGTTTGCAGGAACAACGAGACTAAAAACTTATCTGTGGAGATAAAGTGTCTCCTTGCTCTGTGATCCAGAAACTTAGAATAGAGAAGGAGGATCAAATATTTACTAGAAGACCGTCTCCAAATTATTTTTCTGACTGTAGAAAACAAACTGGCTCAATTTTTTTTAAGAACCAGCTCTGCTCCAGCCCTGACCTACTTTGTACTTGTGGAGTGTCTCAGAGTGGACCCACCTTGCTGTGTTCTCAATGCAGAGTCCAGTTTGATGCATTTTCACTTCGAACTTCGGGTCAAAAAGCATCACACCGTTGATGGTGGCGTCATCTCTGTTGACGAACATGAGGAAGGAGTCTTTCACCACCATCCAACGGTGTGACCAGCGGAAACAGCACGTGTTATTGCAAATGCATTGCAGAGCATGGGTCTGGTAGCCCCCAGACCTCTTGATGATCGGTCCCTCCCTGAGACAAATCCAAACATACAGCAGAATGAGTATTCATTCATTCACTCTTTATTTAGACAGGTTAATCCCATTGAGTCTCGAGAACTCATTTACAAGAGAGACTGATTTTAACAAAGAGTGATGACAACAGTGGACAACAACAAAAACAATAATAAAAAAAAGGCATACAGATTTAATTTTTTTTACAATTTAAAATAAGATGGCAAAAAAAGGTAGCAAAAACAGTAAGATTATAAGGTGAATGTAGAAAACTAAAAACAGGAACATGTCTGCATTGTTCTTGCCAGGAGTCCAACAGATGTTTAAAGTCACTTAGAGAGGTCAAGGTCGAGAGCTTCAGATCTTTTTGCAAGATCAGGTGCTTTAAGATTGTTTAGGGAAGTGTGTTACTTACAAGCCTTTAGGCCCCAGATCAGCAACAAAGGAAAGAGGACTGATGTAGAGGAAATCCATCTGAAAAAGACAAATGTAATCACTCCACATGATGCATGTATGCCAGCTTATTAATAAAACAATATCAGTTGTTTAAGAGTTTACCATGCTACTGGCATTTCTGCAAAATGGTTTCTCCAGCACACTATTCAGGTAGTCCTCAAGGTGTTTCTGTGCATAAAAAGAATGAGAAATAATGTCAAACAAATGAAAAACAAAGTTTGTTGTTTAACATAACATGTTACATACAAAACAAGAGGTAAAACACTGTCTCCTGTCACTGAAGGATTTGAACAGTGAATGTTTGTCATTTTTAAGATGAATATTTTTCTGGATGGGGCAGTACGGTGGGGCAATTGGTAGAGTTGCTGCCTCTCAGAGAGCAGGTTGCCAGATCTAATCCCAACTGTGTCTCTGTGGAGTTTGCATGTTGCCTCCGTGCTTGCATGGGTTTCTCTGGGCACTCCGGTTTCCTCCCACGTATCAAAAACATGCATGTTACATTGAGTTAAATTGTCCCTATAGGTGTGAATGAGAAAGTCAATGGTTGTTTGTCTCTGTGTGTCCCTGTGATGAACTGGAGACCTGTCCAGAGTGTACCCCGCTTTTCACACAGTGATGGCTGGACATGGGTGCCAGTGACCCGAAAAGGAAGAAGCAGGTAAAGATGGATGGATGTTTTTCTAGACCGGTATTGAACAGAGAATGCAAGTGAACCTTAATGTTTTTGGACTAAGATATTCAATTGGGTACGAGTTACACTGTGTAGAAGAACATATTTTATTTTGCTTGTCCGAGGCAGCATAGAGTGACAGATCCAGGTGAATTGAGGGAGCAATTTAATCCACCATCAGGTGCAATGATGGAGCTAGGAGATGGCCAATGGTGGCCTTGGCCACGAGAGATTAATATTCGGCCACACTAGAAAACAATACTTTTAACCAATATACAAACTAGAAAGTGTGGTTTCCTGAAATGATTGGGGTGGCCAGTTTACATATAGTATATGAATGGTGGTGGCCATTTGGGTTTGACGTGGCAACCCAATTTTGATAGACTTTTGTTATGGCTAGATAAAGCCAAGCACCAAAATGGAAGCTGTGCCTTACTTTTTTTTTTTTTTTTTTACCCATTTAAGGAAACTATAGACTATTTTTAAGCAACGTTAAAAACTAGAAAGTATAGTTTCCTCAAATTATTAGGGGTGGCCGGTTTATCTATAGGCTATATGGTGGTGGCCATCTTGGATTTTGTCTTGGTGATCCTATTTTAAATCAGCACCTTTCTTATGTCTAGATGAAACCACACACCAAAATGGAAGTCAGTACCTCACTTATTTTTCAAGTTATCATGCTCACAGCATGCACAGACAGAGGTTATTTCCAATTCCACCTCTTTACTGTACGACAGGGGAAAATTAATTGCAATGTTAAGTTCCTAAGAAATGGCAAGACATTTGTTTCCATATTTTTGTTTCTTATTAAAAATCTTTAACAATAATTTTTAATAAGAAATTTTAGTTGAAGAAGACTGACATCAAAAAATAGTTCTGAAAAGTGGAAAAGACGTATACAAAAATTATTATTTTGTACAATCTTGTTTTGTTAAAAAATAAAATAAAATCTTACAGAGTCCTGACACCTTGAGAGCCCTTTTTTGGAGGTCCTCCTGGTCCGTTCTGTGCCATCCAGGCTCGGCATTTTTCTTAACTTGCCCCTCGGCTGCTGCTCATTCATTTCAAACCTTTGAAAAAATGTTGAATAGTCAAAATAATCAGCACTGAAGAGCTCTGACATTAAAAGCTAAAAGCAGCTCAGACTTAATGGGCACATCCCTCAGAAAAAGGAAGCCGATTTGCATGGCCAGGTAAATAGAGACTAAAACCTTTCAAAAGGCCGAAAGTAAAGGAGTATCCTGCGGATGTAAAGGTCTCGCTGCAGCTCCTGAAAGTGTTTGTACTTCCTCTTCACTGTCCACTGGAAATTACCGTGTGTTAGATGGAATGTGTACAAGGTGTCTTCATCATCCTGGAAGTGTATTATTAGAGTTAGAAACAAGCATTTAATGCCATTAAAAAAAAAAAAAAAAAAAAATATAAATATATATATATATATATATAAACAAAAAATATATAAACAAAAAAAAACAAAAAA
>JARVGS010000672.1:494153-504317 GCA_031762315.1 Hypsolebias antenori
ATTTGTCCCGTAGGTAAACGCTCTGTGGAGCTGTCTGAACGCAGAGCTGTGTTGGTGAACTGCCTGTGTTCAGTACGTGCATACGGCGCGGCGTACAGTCATACGCAGCGCTGTACTGGAGCCTTTGGGTCCAGTGACTTAGGTCGTGGGTCTTGGGTCCTAAGATCTAAGACAAATAAACTAAAACCCAGGACCTAAGATCTAGGACCCAAGGCACAGGACCCAAGACCCATGACTAAGACCCAGGGCTTAAAACCTAGGACCTAAGACCCAAGACCCAGGACCAAAGACCCAGGACGCAAGACCCAGGACGCAAGACCCAGGACCTAAGTCCCAGAACCCAAGATCCAAGACCCAAGACTTAAGACCCAGGATTTAGACCTAAGACCTTAGGTCTTCGGTGAGACCCAGGACTCAAGACCCAAAAACTTAGGCCCAGGCCTCCCTTGCAAAAGAGATCTGTGATCTCAATGGCATTTGCCTTGTTAAATACATAAAGATTAATAAAAAAAAGACCAAGGGCCCAAGACCAAGGATCCAAAACCAAGGACACAAGACCAAGGACCCAGGACCCAAGATGCAAGACCCAAGACACAAGACCCATGACCAATGACCCAAGACCCAGGACCAAGAACCTAACACCCATGACCCAAGACCCAGGATCCAAGAACCAGGACCTAAGATCTAAGACCCAAGATCAAAGTTTTTTTTTTAAATCCAGTTTAAACATTTGAAGAGCTATTTAATCTGACTCCTGGTGATTGTAGTTAAACCCATCCAGCCATCCATTATCTTCCGTTTTTTCCGAAGTCAGGTCTCGGGGGTAGCAGCTTGAGCAGGGAAATCCAGACATCTCTTTCCACAGCCACCCCTTCCAGCTCTTCTGAGAGGATTCCAAGGCGTTCCCAGGCCAATTGAGAGACATAGTCTCTCCATCGTGTCCTGGGTCTTCTGTGGGGTCTCCTCTCAGTCAGACATGCCCAAAGCACCTCCCTAGGGAGTCGCCCAGATGTCCAAACCACCTCAACTGACTCCTCTCGATGAGTAGGAGCAGTGGTTCTATTCCGAGTTTTTCCCAGATAACTGAACTTCTCACCCTATCTCTAAGGGAGAGTCCAGCTATCCTGCGGAGAAAACTCATTTCAACCCCCTGTATCCACAATCGCATTCTTTCGGTCACTACCCAGAGCTTGTGACCATAGGTGAGGGTAGGAATGTAGACCGACCAGTAAACTGAGAGCTTTGCCTTACAGCTCAGCTCCCTCTTTACCACAACGGACCAGTACAGAGTATGCAATGCAGTAGTCCTTCGTTTATCATTGGTGTTCTGGACTCTGCCCGCCCACAATATGTGAAAAACCGCGAAGTAGGGAGACAGTAGTCCCAAGTTCAAGTTCAGTAAACTTTGTCATGACGTGCCAGGTTGCAGTCATACTCATCGCCTGTTACTCCCATTATCCCTCCTTAAATAAACAATTTAAATGTAAATATGTAACATTTTAAATGAACTATCCATGCAGCATGGATTGTTTATTTAAAATGTTACCGTTTTTAACTTTAAATTGTAGAGAAGTGCAGTAGAACATCAAAACCTTCACGCAGCTCTGCAGCATGGAGCAGAAACGTACTTCTTCATCACTTACACTGAAACTGAACATAGAAGTTCTAAAATAACTTTTAACACTTTTATATTTTGTGATTATGATTATTTTATGATGTGACATATGTACTTTGAATTTTAAGTTGGAAGACAGAAGTCAGACTGTGTGTTTGGACAGCAAAGGGTTAATCCTTCACAAAGCCAATGCAGCAGGAGAAATATGCACGTGGCAGAGAAGGAGATCATGACAGGCTGCAGGAGGGAGCTTCCCCCTGCACTTGTGGGCTGCACACATGGTGACAAATCATTTAGAATAAGTTATTTTAAGTAAATGATCCATGGATCATCCATCAGTTAGCCAATTGTGTGTCATGTCCAATTTTATTTTGAAAAACTGCAATAGAGTGAGTCCGAGATAAACGAACCACAAAGTAGTGAGGGACTACTGTACTGCAGATGCTGCACCAATCCGTCTGTCAATTTAATGTTCCATTCTTCCCTCACTCGTGAACAAAATACCAAAATACTTGAACTCCTTTATTTGAGGCAGAACCTCACCCTCAGCCTGAAGAGAGCAATCCACCCTTTTCCAGTTGAGAACCATGGCCTCAGATTTGGAGGTGCAGATTCTCATTCCAGCCGTTTCACACTCAGCTGTGAACCGCGCCAGTGAGAGGTAAAGCTCACAGCACAATGACGCCAACAGGACCACATAATTTGCAAAGAGCAGAGATGGAATCCTGAGGCCACCGAACCGAACACCCTCTGCCCCCTGGCTGCACCGAGAAATTCTGTCCATAAAAGTTATGAACAGAATCGGTGACAACGGGGCAGCCCTGGCAGAGTCCAACTGAAGAAGTCCGACTTACTACCAGCAATGTGAACCAATCTCTCGCACTGCTTGTATAGGGATGGAACAGCTCGTAACAACGGGCCCCCAATCCCATACTCGAGGAGCACCCTCCACAGTGTATACAGAGGAACACGGTCGAATGCCTTATCTAAGTCCACAAAACACATGTAGACTGGATAGACAAACTCCCATGACCTCTTGAAGACCCTAGTGAAGGTAAAAAGCTGGTCCAGTGTTCTACAGCCAAGCCGGAACCCACATTGTTCCTCCTGGATCTGAGGTTTGACCAACGATCAAACTCACTTCTCCATTACCCCTAAATAGACCTTACCAGGGAGGCTAAGGAAAGTGATGCCCCTATAATTGGAGCACACTCTCCGATCTCCCTTTTTGAAGAGGGGAACCATCACCCCAGTCTGCTATTTCAGTGGTTAAATGTTTAAATTAAACATTAAACCCAATTAAATGTCAATGAATCAAAAACTGATTAGCCTGAACAATATGACCATTGTTACCTACCTGTCAGCAAGTGACCTTTCTGTCCCTGAAGCAGACCTTCAGAGGTTCAGAGGAGATGGTATGTCCTGATGTTCTGGCTGATCGTAGACATAAAAACAAAGTGTAGATCTTTATTTCTTGTGTTGGTAACTGTTTGTGTCCTGCTCCTTCTTAGGGTTGTGTCTCCGTCTGTACCCTCAGTCCCTGTATGAGGATGAGATGGAGGAGGCCCACTGTCCCGGAGTGACCGAGGAGAACCTCAGCCACCTGGTTCTGCTGCTGAAGAGACTTGATATTGCTGACATGGGACAGTGCAAGTTCTTGGACAGACCAGGTACATCTCAGAAACCTCCTGAACAGCATGATGACAGATGTTTGAGTTGAATTGTTAGCCCTTCTGATTCTGGTATGCCATCTCTGCCTTCAGCTCCTGAGGCTCTGATGCAGGCCTTGGAGGACCTGGACTAC
This sequence comes from Hypsolebias antenori, assembly GCA_031762315.1. Classification (NCBI taxonomy): domain Eukaryota; kingdom Metazoa; phylum Chordata; class Actinopteri; order Cyprinodontiformes; family Rivulidae; genus Hypsolebias; species Hypsolebias antenori. Next base: position 497,573 of record JARVGS010000672.1, read on the forward strand.
CTTGCGGCATTGGATGATGATGGAAACCTGTCGGAGGTGGGAATCATAATGTCGGAGCTGCCACTTGAGCCGCCGCTGGCTAAATCTCTGATAGCTGCCTGCGAGTACGACTGCGTAGATGAGCTGCTGACAATAGCTGCCATGCTAACAGGTAACAACCTCCTGATGGGTAAGGTTTATCCAGCCCCACCCTTCAATGGGTGTGGCCTGATAGATCCCACCCACTGATTATCACTTTGATGGTTTTAACCTCTCTACATATCTTTTAGCTCCTTCCTGCTTTATGGCTACTGAATCCAACTCGGAGGAAGCTGCCATTGCTGTGTGGCAAACTCTGATGCACACAGAGGGAGATCACATGACCCTCATCAACATTTATAATGCCTTCATGGAGCGTACGTTCAGGTCCCTTGGTTTCAGACTCTGAGAAAATGTTTGAAACGACTCGTGGGTAAATGGTCCAACGGTTTGCATTTGATTCCAGATAATCAGGACGAGGCATGGTGCACCACCAATTTCTTCAATCACGCCGCCTTACGGCTGGCGGCCATAATCAGGGTGGAGCTTCTGGAGGTGATGCAGAGGATAGAACTTCCTGTTTCGCCCCCGGCCTTTGGATGCCAGGACAACTGCACTAACATCAAACGTGCGCTCATCTCAGGCTTCTTCCTCAAAGTGAGAATCTAAATTTAATAAATTCTGACCATTTTTTTTTTTCAGGTTTATTGTTTATCAGAAAAAAACAGGAAGAAGTTTGAACATGGAATTTCAAAACAAGACTCTGTCACAACTTCCTATATGTTTTAGAGAAGAAAGTTGCTGGAGTTTCAGACACCTTTCAGCATTTCTGCATACACCTCGTCTGTCATAATTTGCCCTTTTTGTCTCAGGTGGCTCATGATGTCGATGGCGCTGGTAACTACCTCCTCATAACTCACCGTCATGTGGCCCACCTCCACCCCTTCTCCTCCTACCTGTGTCTCCAGCCGAAGCTGAGCTCCCCCAGCTGGGTCCTTTACCATGAGTTCACAGTCTCCAGCGATAACTGCATCTGTATCGCCTCTGAGGTCCATCCCCAGATGTGAGTCAGAGCTGATGACGCCTTCATCAGACTTTCTGTTGGTTTAAGAGAAACTTGCAGTAAAAATCAGAATTTTGGTTGATTTGGACTCTAAATAGAATTAGCCTACATTAAGTCATCACATTCTGACTGCGGGGGTGGGGGGGGGGGGTGGGGGGTGTGTGTATGAAATCTGAATAAAATTCAAATTTTCCTGCTTTAAAGTGCCAATAAAACATTTGAGTGATAATTTGTTTAATTAGTGCTGCTCTTTGGTCAGAACCTGTTGTTTTCAAGCGTTAATGACATTTCCCGTCTCTGCATCAGGCTGGTGGAGCTGGCGCCACAGTACTTCCTGGGGAACCTTCCAGCAAGTGATGGAAAGGAGCTGCTGATGGAACTCAGGCAGAGTCTGGCGCCTCCGCCTGGTGAGCTGGACTCAGACTCACAGAAACACAACAGGACTCAGAAAGACTTGGACAGGATGGCAGAGACTCGGAACCAGTCCAACATTGAACTCTGTATCGTCCAATGAGGCAGAGGAGGAGGTGGAGCTTCTCAGGACTCTCACGGCTGTCACTTTATGGTTGGATCTGAGCGTTGGTACTTTTTAGCAAATATTCTGTGAAATCTTGGATTTCAGCTGGAAAACACAAAGATTCTCTCTGCCTCTGTCTAATACCATTACATGATGTTACCCCCGCCTGCTTCACAGTGGGGGTTGCCTTTTTTAATGTTTGACGTGCATTTCTTCTAGAAAACACTAATTCTTTAGTTCTGAATAAATTTGCTGCACACCGGCTGTGAAAGATCTTCACATCTTTTAGTTTTTTTTGTTTAAAAATCTATTTTAAACTCCTATATGATGAGTTGTTTCTGTGTTTGTGTAAGTTATAAAATTTAATTTTTAATTAGACACCATTAAAAAAATGTGGGTAAAACAAACATGGTGTCAGTTTTTAAGTCAAACACTTTAGCTAAAAGCAATAAACAGAACTTTACTGAGCTGAGAATCAGGTTGAGTTCTTCTCTATGCAGACGATACCATGTTTTAACATGAGCCTCCAAGTGTCTGTCTGTCCAGTGTTTTCATACAGTTTGGGTGTTCTGCTTTTTCTGATGTCCTCCTGCTGCCCTTTTCTTTTTATTACTGAATAAAGAGTTTCTAATTAAACAGTTCATGTTTGAAGTTTTGGGCAGCACGGTGGCGCAACTGGTAGAGCTGCTGCCTCTCAGCGAGCAGGTCCCTGGTTCAAATCACGGTCCGGGGGCCTTTCTGGATGGAGTTTGCATGTTCTCTCCATGCATGTGTGAGTTTTCTCCAGGTACTCCGGTTTCCTCCCACAGACCAAAAACATGCATGTTAGACAGATTGGTAACTCTAAATTGTCCCTAGGTGTGAGAGAGAGAGAGTGAATGGTTGGTTGTCTCTATGTGGCACTGTGATGGACTTGCAACCTGTCCAGGGTGTACATCAGCAGTGATTACTGGACATGGGCACCAGCAGCCCCTGTGACCCAAAATGGAAGAAGCAGGTAAAAGATAATGGATGGATGTTTGAAGTTTCAGCTGAAAGGTTGCCATCAGACTCGGCTTTCAGACTGTTGTTTTCTGCATGTTTATTTTATTTTTTATCTACTTCTGGGTATTTTTAATTTATTTTAGCCATTCCAGAACATTCGGCTTATTACAGAGTTGAGTGCTGTGAATTTTGTTTTTGTAATTGTTGTAATTGTCAAAATATTTAGCATTTACAAATATTTCTCCATATAAATTCATTCAGATCTCTTCAGTTCACTCTAACGCATTTTTCTGTTTGAAATCTGCTTCAGCTTCTTGCTCCGGTTTGTCTTCTTAAGCTACTTTTAGCTTTTAGCTAGGCTTTTGCAACTTTTAGCTTCTAGTTAGCCTTTTGCTAGTTTTACCTTTTAACCAACCTTTTGCTACTTTTTTATTTTAGCTAGCGCTTTATGTTTAGAGCTCTATAACAGATTAAGATACAAACTTGTCTCTATTATAGAGAAATGACAGAATCTCCAGTTTTATTGTCGATCCTTTAACGACTCAGAGGCTCGACACAGAACGGTAACTGTACAACCTTTAGATATTTAATATAATTGTTATTTTCCTATTTTACTGTTTGCGGAAGAACACTTTAATGTTCTCCTCAGCGGAGCTGCCGGCCATCGGCAGGTTTTTCCCGGCGGAGTCCTGCAGGTCCAAGTCCTTCAATGTCTTTAGCTCCGTCTCCGTCTGTGACCGTATTGACTGGAAGAGAGATGAACGTTAGCATGGTCAGTTTACCATTAGCATCATGCTCTGGGAGGAGCGTGGTGGTTTAATACCTCCAGGTCTCTGGTGATGGAGTGGTTCGGTCCATGGGTCGCCATCAGAATCCGGTACGCCCTACAGATCATATTGTGACCCGCCTCCACCTGCCCTGCATGCCAGAGGATGACCCCTGCTCGCATCATGGCTATCCCCAGCTGGGGGCTGTTAGGATGGAGCAACTTCCTGTGAGAGAGGAAAAGGAGGGGCTTAGATCTGCGCTCTACTGAAAAGGTTCAGTTTTACCCACTGAGAGACTTGGGACGACCAGTTCCAAACCTGGTTTACAGGAACCTTTATTGAATTGTTTAGATTTGTTTTTATCACATTCTTACAGCATGACACTACCACCACTGTGCTTCACTATGTGGATGCTGTAAAACAAGAAGTAGATCCACTTAAACACTCGTGGAAACAAAGTCTAAACGCTCTTTAAGAAATGTTTAAACTTTTAATTTTAAAAAGACATCAGATATGATTCTAACCTCTTTTTTTAACCTTCTACATTCTTATTTTTTAATCTCCAGATAATCTGCTTCTGCAGCTACTAACCACATAACAGCATGATACTACCACCGCCATGCGTCACAGTGGTGTTATTATCCAGGTGAAGAGGTCTGGTTTACTTTAAAATCTTTACATTTCAGACTTCCTGTAATGCACCCCCCTCCCCCAGAGGGCGAATCACTCACATGTATCCCTCCACCATTCTCCAGGCAAACTCTGCAGCCTCAGAGAACTTCTTCAGGTGTGAGTGCACCTCGGTGGCCATGGCCAGCGCTCGCAGCCTGAGCAAGTGAGTGTCAGCCAGAACGTCGTCCTGCTTCGCCAGAACCTCCAGACTCAACCTCAGTACCTGGAGGAAATAAGGGGTGCAGACGTTCAGGAGACGATTTGTAGCTTCATACCTTCACCCTTGTAGCATGGTGGTTACCTCGCTGTAATCTCCATCTTCCCTGGCTCTTTCAATCTTCTGCAGACCCTCCTGGCTGAAGGCCGACACCTCTTTGACTTTATCAGCCGAAGGCTGAGGGTTGGACAAGAAAGCAAATTTAAAAAAAAGTTTAGAGTGGATTCTTTCAGAACCGGACCTGTTAAGCCATGGACCTTGCTCTCTGCAGACGCCGACATCAGGTCATCCCCCAGCTGCTGGCTGCAGCGCTGACAGCTGCAGTCGAAATGGAAACGCTCCTTCAGCTGCTTCTGCCTTTCAGCCGAAAGGTTCAGGAGGTCCACATAGCTGAAGGTCAGCTCCTCACCCTTGGAGATCTTCCGCAGAGCTCGCAGCTCCATCCTGGGGGAGATGAAGGAATCAGCTTTGGGTTTTTTTCAGTCTCTGCTCAGAGACTCAGACCACCGGTGCTTAAGGACATCTGGATCAGGCGGTCTTTGTTTGGAACCCCACAGAGGTGATGTTTGGAGGGATATGTAAAGAACTTACCTGGTCTTGGAGTGCAGAGCAGAGCTCACAGCTGATTGGCTGCAGGAGACAAACATGAACTTGTTACTCTGAAGTTCTTTAAACCCAAACTGTTCCCAGCAGGTCAGACACCTACTTGCCATGGTTGAAGGTGATGGTACACCTGGGCCAGCAGTCGTGGTTCACCAGGCTCAGATTGGGGAAGAGACCCAAACCCACATTCTGCATACCCCTCTGATCTGTCAGGGGAAGTCCGTTAGACCTGACCTGCAGACAGGAGGAAACCCCTGGAGCTTCAGACATTAAGGTCCAGAAATTATAAAATCATGAAGGTGACACCAACCAGGCCCAGAATGTGGCGGATGTAGCCCATAGAGTGAAGCTTGGCGCCATCGGTCCAGAACTTCAGCAGGTTGTCCACATCACTCTGGACCTTGTTCTGCTCCTCTTCAGGCAGGTCCTCCAGGTGATCCTTCAGCTGGTCTGCAGGTACTAACTGACTGTCTGAAGCCAGACCCTGGTCCTTCCTCCAGCGCCACATCACCCGGGCTGCTAGGCTGCGCCGGAGAGCATGGTCAAGACAGGCCGGAACCACAGGAGGTCCAGTCAACCAACACTAGGTTCTCATTGGTTGTTCTTTTAACGAATGTTCATCACTGTACGTCTTACCGGATGTTCTGGTTGGGAGCGAAGCCCAAACCCCGTATGGCGGCGCACTCCTGCTTGTGTTCCTCCCAGCATGCACTCTGGCAGGTGCGGTCGCAGTAGTGTGCGAACCGGCACTGAGCGCAGCGGTGCAGTTTGGTCTGCCGGCGGAAACAGCTGTGGCACACCTGATAGACCAAACTGAGGGAAAATAGAACAATTGAGTTGTGCTGATGCACAGATGGTTTTATTTTTCAGTTTCAAAATCAAAGTTCTGTCAAGTTCTGGGCTGGTTTTTCTTAGTGTTTTTAGATCAGGTTCTGTCATCACCAATAAGATGTCTTCCAAAGGCCTTGTCTCCAGCTCCTGAGACATGCCACTTGTCCTCTGTTAGTAATCAGCACACGTCTGTAATCTCTTCAGTTATTGGTTCTGTGACCCATGTTTCTGTTTGGTTCTGATCAAAATGTTCGGTTTGGGTCCATAATCACCGAACAAGAAACAAATGCATTTAATGTCGTTTTACTGAAAGCTGCTGCAGGAGAACAAACATTCTCAGGTTTCAACAGCCGGTTGGTCACAGCGATACTCGGATTGAGCCACTCACGTACACAAGTGTTCTGGTCGCTATCTCCCTTCCTGTTGTTCTTTTCAGACATTTTCAGAAATGCTCCCAAATGTTTTGGCTGCTGACCCAGAAAACCACAGTAGCAGAAGGTAACGGCTCCAGCTTTCATCAGTTTGGGTTCAAACCACTACACTTCTAATCCGTGTGTATTTTAATTAAGGACACCACGTGGTGTTTCAAGACCCTCAGTGGGGTCCTGGCTTAAATTTTAGGAACAGTAAGAACTTTCTGGACTCAGATCCTCCCTGGTTTAGACACAGATTGTGACAGTCAGCCAGAAAATCTGGCTCGGACACTGACTGGTTGAATTTTCAGTAGCAGTGGAATAAATGTACAACTGCCATCAAAGCCGCAAAACATAATTATTTCTTATCTCAGACCTCCAAAAATCTAAATGACCCTATAAAATTCTGAAAAAACATCAAATCTCTCTCCGGCAGCTCCCAATCATCTGACCTCCCATCACAACTTCTCGTTAACTCTGTTCCTGTGTCAAATTAGCACAAGATCCTAAAATGTTTCAACAAACATTTTGTTGCTTCTAGTTCATTATTTGACACAGTTACTAATGGAAAATCAGCCACTTTATCTAATAACCAAACTTCTACAAATCAAATCCCTCCTACAAGTCAATCCTCAGTTAATCACACCTTCTCTTTTTCTC
>JARVGS010000672.1:1329236-1339261 GCA_031762315.1 Hypsolebias antenori
ACGCCGAACACGCATGCTCACAGGAGTTTGGCATGCACGTCCCCGCCGGGGCCCGAGCGCCAAAGAAACTCTCATCACTAAAACACTCTAATTGTTTTCCTGTCTCTTTGTGTGAGTCTCTCCAGGTTGAATTGCAAGCTATAATTGTAGGTCAATTCCAAGTATCAACATTTTGGCATTTGCCTTTTCACATAAATCTTTCTAAATCTGACCATAAAAACCCCATTTGTGCTCATTAGATTTTTTTAACGGTGTGTGTGTGTGTTCACAAATTAAATGTAACAACTGTGATTCAGACCAAAAATTCACTTGTATTTCAATTTTTCCAGAGAAATGTGAAATTAATTTCCCAACACTCAAAACAAAGTTGTTTTTTTAATATGTCATTGTTTTAGCTTTTTATTTTATTTTATAGGGGTTACGTTATACATTTAGGTTATCATTTAGTTTTGAGAAAAGAAGCCATGATTGTTTTGATGTGCACCTACCCTACACTATTAAAGTACAGTATTTAAGTACTTACTAACACCAATTTCTCTAACCAATTATGGTTGCTGTATTCTGCACATAGATAAAGGACATAAAAAATTGTTATACTGACTGAATAGGTCTATCAATAGAAGCATTTGTTGTACATAAAACTATTAATTATTGATTAGATGTTACAATTCATACTTTGATAAGAGATTTATTCTCCAAGCTTATAAGTGAATGAAAATCAAGACATTTCAGAAAGTCAAACGCTTAACAATCTTGAGTCATCGTATCCCTTTTGAGTTGTGTGAACAAATTTATTTATTTTTTTTTTAATGTTTTTTTTCCCCCCCATTTTCGGAGAGTAGTTTGATGTAAGTTTTGTGTGGGTGGAACAAAAGACCTGAACGGCATTGAGCAAAAACACTGATTTTTGAAATATTAAATTATGAAAAATTACAAAATCCATAAAAATGAAAAATAAACAGCTGTGCCTCATAGGCCTGGTCTTGGAGAGTAGTTTGATGTAAGTTTTGTGTGGGTGGAACAAAAGACCTGAACGGTATTGAGCAAAAACACTGATTTTTGAAATATTAAATTATGAAAAATTACAAAATGCATAAAAATGAGAAATAAACTGCTGTGCCTCATATGGCTGGGCTTGGAGAGTAGTTTGACGTAAGTTTTGTGTGTGTGGGTCAAAAGACCTGAACGTTATTGAGCAAAAACACTGATTTTTGAAATATTAAATTATGAAAAATTACAAAATGCATATAAATGAGAAATAAACAGCTGTGCCTCATATGGCTGGTCTTGAAGAGTAGTTTGATGTAAGTTTTCTGTGGGTGGCTCAAAAGATCTGAACGGTATTGAACAAAAATTCTTATTTATGAAATATTAAATTAAGAAAAATTACAAAATGCATAAAAATGATAAATAAACAGCTGTGCCTCGTATGGCTGGTGTTGAAGAGTAGTTTGATGTTAGTTTTATGTGGGTGGCTCAAAAGACCTGAACGGTATTGAGCAATAACACTGATTTTTGAAATAGTAAATTTTGAAAAATTACAAAATGCATAATAATGAGAAATAAACAGCTGTGCTTTGTATGGCTGGTCTTGGAGAGTAGTTGGATGTAAGTTTTGTATGGGTGGGTCAAAAGACCTGAACGGTATTGAACAAAAACACTGATTTATGAAATATTAAATTAAGAAAAATTACAAAATGCATAAAAATGATAAACAGCTGTGCCTCGTATGGCTGGTCTTGGAGAGTAGTTTGATGTTAGTTTTATGTGAGTGGCTCAAAAGACCTGAACGTTATTGAGCAAAAACACTGATTTTTGAAATATTAAATTTTGAAAAATTACAAAATGCATAAAAATTAGAAAAAAAACAACAGCTCTGCCTCGTATTTCTGGTCTTGAAGAGTAGCTTGATGTAAGTTTTGTGTGGGTGGCTCAAAAGACCTAAACGGTATTGAACAAAAACACTGATTTATGAAATATTAAATTAAGAAAAACAACAAAATGCATAAAAATGATAAATAAACAGCTGTGATACATATGGCTGGTCTTGGAGAGTAGTTTGATATAAGTTTTGTGTGGGTGGAAAAAAGACCTGAACGTAATTGAACAAAAACACTTCATTTTTAAAATATTAACTTATTAAAAATTACAAAATGTATATAAATGAGAAATAAACAGATGTGCCTTGTATTTCTGGTCTTGGAGAAAAGTTTGATGTAAGTTTTGTGCGGGCTGGTCAAAAGACGTGAATGGTATCGAGCAGGAACACTGATTTATGAAAATATTAAATTATGAAAAATTACAAAATGCATAAAAATGAAAAATAAACAGCTCTGCCTCGTATGGCTGGTCTTGAAGAGTAGTTTGATGTAGGTTTTGTGTGGGTGGCTCAAAAGACCTGAACGGTATTGAGCAAATACTCTGATTTTTGAAATATTAAATTATGAAAAATTACAAAATGCATAAAAAAGAGAAATAAACAGCTGTGCCTCATATGGCTGGTCTTGGAGAGTAGTTTGATGTAAGTTTTGTGTCAGTGGGTCAAAAGACCTGAACGGTATTGAGCAAAAACACTGATTTCTCAAATATTCAATTGTGAAAATTTACAAAATGGATAAAAATGAGAAATAAATAACTTTACCTCATATGGCTGGTCTTGGAGAGTAGTTTGATGTACGTTTTTTTGTGGGTGGCTTAAAAGACCTGAACGCTATTGAGCAAAAACACTGATTTTTTAAATATTAAATTATGAAATTTACAAAATGTATAAAAATGAGAAATAAACAGCTTTGCCTCATATGGCTGGTCTTGTACAGTAGTTTGATGTATGTTTTGTGTGGTTGGAACAAAAGACCTGAACGTTATTGAGCAAAAACACTGATTTTTTAAATATTAAATTATGAAAAATTATAAAATGCATAAAAATGAGAAATAAACAGCTGTGCCTCGTATGGCTGGTCTTGGAGAGTAGTTTGATGTAAGTTTTGTGTTGGTGGGTCAAAAGACCTGAACATTATTGAGCAAAAACACTGATTATTTTGATTTTAAATTATGAAAAATTACAAAATGCATAAAAATGATAAATAAAAAGCTGTGCCTCGTTTAGCTGGTCTTGGAGAGTAGTTTGATGTAAGTTTTGTGTGGGTGGAACAAAAGACCTGAACGGTATTGAGCAAAAACACAGATGTATGAAATATTAAATTATGAAAAATTACAAAATGCATAAAAATGATAAATAAACAGCTGTGCCTCATATAGCTGGTCTTGCAGAGTAGTTTGATGTATGTTTTGTGTGGGGGGCTCAAAAGACCTGAACGGTATTGAACAAAAACACTGATTTTTGAAATATTAAATTATGAAAAATTACAAAATGCGTAAAAATGAGAAATAAAAAGCTCTGCCTCATATTGCTGGTCTTGGAGAGTAGTTTTAAATAAGTTTTATGTGGGTGGGTCAAGAGACCTGGTCTCTCTTGTAAATGAGTCCTCGAGGCTCAATAAGATTAACCTGCTTAAATAAAGGTTGAATGAATGGTATTGAGCAAAAACACAGATTTATAAAATATTAAATTATTAAAGATTACAACATGCAGAAAAATGAGAAATAAACAGTTGTGCCTCGTATGGCTGGTCTTGAAGAGTAGTTTGATGTAAGTTTTGTGTGGGTGGCTCAAAAGACCTGAACGGTATTGAGCAATAACACTGATTTTTGAAATATTAAATTATGAAAAATTACAAAATGCATAATAATGAGAAATAAACAGCTGTGCTTTGTATGGCTGGTCTTGAAGAGTAGTTTGATGTAAGTTTTGTGTCGGTGGTTCAAAAGACCTGAACAGTATTGAGCAAAAACACTTATTTCTCAAATATTAAATAGTGAACATTTACAAAATGGATAAAAATGAGAATTAAATAACTTTGCCTCATATGGCTGGTCTTGGAGAGTAGTTTGATGTACGTTTTGTGTGGGTGGCTCGAAAGACCTCAACGGTATTGAGCAAAAACACAGATTTATGAAATATTAAATTATGAAAAATTACAAAATGCATGAAATGAGAAATAAACAGCTGTGCCTCGTATGGCTGGTCTTGTAGAGTAGTTTGATGTATGTTTTGTGTGGTTGGAACAAAAGACCTGAACGTTATAAAGCAAAAACGCTGATTTTCTAAATATTAAATTATGAAAAATTATCAAATGCATAAAAATGAGAAATAAACAGCTGTGCCTCGTATGGCTGGTCTTGGAGAGTAGTTTGATGTGAGTTTTGTGTGGGTGGGTCAAAAGACCTGAATGTTATTGAGCAAAAACACTGATTTTTTAAATATTATATTATGAAAAATTACAAAATGCTTAAAAATGATAAATAAACAGCTCTACCTCGTATTTCTGGTCTTTAAGAGTAGTTTGGTGTAAGTTTTGTGTGGGTGGCTCAAAAGACCTGAACGGTATAGAGCAAAAACACTGATTTATGAAATATTACATTAAGAAAAACTACAAAATGCATAAAAATGATAAATAAACAGCTGTGCCTCGTATGGCTGGTCTTGGAGAGTAGTTTGATGTAAGTTTTGTGTGGTTGGAACAAAAGACCTGAACTTTATTGATCAAAAACCCTGATTTTTTTAAATATTAAATTATGAAAAATTACAAAATGCATAAAAATGAGAAATAACCAGCGGTGCCTCATATTGCTGGTCTTGGAGAGTAGTTTGATGTACATTTTGTGTGGGTGGCTCAAAAGACCTTTACGGTATTGAGCAAAAACACTGATTTTAAATATTAAATTATGAAAAAAAAAAAAAAAAGAAATTTTGCGCTATGGACTTCCGGTTTGTCATGCGAACAGGGTAGACGTTTCAATGAACTGCTCCGATGACATTCAAACATTTTCATTAACGTCACCCCACAGACGGCCATTTCTACGCCGATTGCCGTAGGCTATAACTTTAGCGTTTGTAACTTTTTTTTTATTTTTACTGGCGATTGCTTCTAAAAACGCATTAGGAAGCAAGAAGGAGGATGCTGGTTTAACGCTGGAGGCTATCACTGCATTGTTTCATCAGCACTGGGAGGACCTGGCATCTGAGATCACATCTTCAGCTAACATGCTCTGCTCCAAGCTGGACCAGGTACGACAAGCCCTGGAGGAACAAGCAGAGCGGGTCTCCTCCTTAAACTTGCAACAGAGGATCTGAGCCAACGAGTATCCACCCTCGAAGAGTCATGCGCTGCTCTCCGTGAAGACAACGCTAAATTAAAGGACAAAGTCACTGACCTGGAGGGACGCAGCAGGCGGCAGAACATCAGCATCCTCGGTCTACCTGAAGACACTGAAAGCGGGCGCCCCACTCACTTCTTTTCCACCCTGCTCTGTGAGTTATTTGGGAAAGAGGTGCTCCCGACTCCACCTGAGCTTGACAGAGCGCACCGCTCCCTCGCAGCCAAACGGCCCGCAGGGCGTCCTCCGCGCCCGGTGATCCTCCGCCTGCACTGGTACCTGACCAAAGAGCTCATCATCCGGGAAGCCAGGAGGAGGGGGAAGTTCGGCTACCGAGGCGCGTCTCTTCGTATTGTGGAGGACTACAGCCCAGACGTCCTCAGCCGGCGCGCGGAATACAAGGACATCATGTCAGAACTTTACAAGCAGGGTTTGAAGCCGGCTCTTCTCTTCCCAGCCCGGCTCCGCGGAACGCAGCTCAACGGTGCCAGAAAGTTTTTTAGCTCGGTGGAGGAGGCTCAACTTTACATCAAGAGACTCCCCAAATCATCGGAGAACCCATAAATGAATAACTTTACTAATTAAACAGTGGATGCGAGGTAACAAAAACACACATGCGGGGGCGTGGCAGGGTGCACTTTGGAGACACCAGTTGTATTTTTTTTTCCTTCTCAGTGCGCATTTGTATATTTTTCAGACATACATAATTTGTTAATTTATTAATGATGGACTGATTCTGGCCACCCCTTGTGCCCACATTGGACTTTATGAATGGAAAGGTAGCTCCACACACCAGTTTGATTATGGCTGAATAATATAACACCAGCTATGTAAAGACTGGAGGCTCCTTTCATTGTTAATTTTTGAACTCATTATTATATACTAATTATTTTCTTACTGAGATCATGGTGGCTTCTTTTTGTTAGACACTACTAAAAGGGGTTTACATTTATTCCTAGGAGCAGTGGTTCTGATTTTTTTTCTGATACTAAGGTAGTTACAGGAAGATTAAAATTTTAAGAATGTTGAGTTTGAAGGGCTTGCTGCCATTTTTATTTTATTTTTTTATTTTTTCAGGCAGCCATTTTTGTTGGGGGGATGGGGGGAGGGCTAAGGTCACTGCCAGGTGTCTCACACTGTCACTTAATTTTATTTTCATCTCCTTTGTTTCAATCTTTATTTGTCATACCTATAATAAAGGAGCACGCAGGCTTTATTTCTGAAATTACATGAGTCAGCATTTAAACTTCCTAAGTTGGAATGTTAAAGGTTTAAACCATCCAGTGAAGAGAAGAAAGGTTTTCTCCCATATTAAACAACTTAATACAGATGTGGCGTTTCTACAGGAGACTCACATCAGGAGTTCTGACAACGTACGTCTCCTGGCATGCTGGAGAGGACAACGTTTTCATTCCCTCTTTCAAGCCAAAGCACGAGGGGTCTCCATACTGATCAGCCAGAATACTCCATTTGAGGCCCATAGTGTGGTAGCTGATAAACATGGCAGGTTTGTTATAGTGAGTGGGAAACTTTACAGCACTTTAGTCGCCCTGGTGAATGTTTATGCTCCTAATATAGATGATGATAATTTTTTTAAACAACTATTTTCTTCTTTACCCGATCTTAATAAATACTGTCTCGTCTTAGGGGGCGATTTCAACTGTTGGCTAGACCCAGTTTTGGACCGCTCATCTGTTAAAAGTAATGTCCTAAGTAAATCTGCATCAGTCATTCAAACATTTTTATCTGAATATGGACTGTGCGATGTGTGGCGTGCTTTACACCCTAATAAGAGGGAGTACTCGTATTTTTCACACGTACACAAAACTTATTCAAGAATTGATTACTTTATCACAGATATTAAATACTTGCATCAGATCCGCTCCTGTGCCTACCAGAGCATTGTTATTTCGGATCACGCCCCACTCACTTTGTCCCTGTCTCTTCCTCACTTGTCAACAAGAACTGGACAGTGGCGTTTTAATTCAACCTTACTGTCGGATGAAAACTTTCTAAAGTTTATTCAGGATGAGATATGTTTTTTTTTTTGCTACTAATTCTTCCCAAGAGATGTCTAGCCTCGTAGTATGGGATGCTTTTAAGGCCTACATCAGAGGCCAGGTTATTGCCTACTCAGCAAAAATAAAAAAACAGTCTACTTACGAACAGAATAACCTAATGCAACAAATCAAAGATATTGACGTAAAATATGCACATAATCAGTGTCCGGAACTTTTGAAAAAACGTGTTGAACTTAAAACAAGGCTTGACCTACTAACAACACATTCTGCTGAACGTTTGCTCTTGCATGACAAATTCAAATTCTATGTGCATGGTGACAAACCCGATAAACTATTAGCAACTCTGCTTAAGGGCTCTAGGGCAAGGCAAACTATTTCTAAAGTTCGAAAACAAGATGGCACTACAGTCACAGATCATGAAAAAATTAACGATGCATTCAGAGACTTCTACTCGGAGCTGTACAGCTCACAATTACAAACCAATTCTGAGAGGATTGGTGATTTCTTAGCTAAGCTCCACATCCCTGTCATTTCACCAGAACTCAAAAACAGGTTAGATGAACCCATCTCCCAGTCAGAAGTCTCCCTAGCAATAGCCTCAATGCAGTCTGGCAAATGTCCAGGTCCAGATGGTTTTCCCACAGAATTCTTTAAACAATTTTCAGTGTTACTCTCTGCTCAACTTAGTTCCACCCTTACTGAATGCTTTAAACAAGGATCCCTCCCTCAGTCATTTTACGAAGCCTGTATCACACTTGTTGTAAAAAAAGGAAAAGATCCAATGGAATGCACCTCATACAGACCTATCTCTCTCCTGAATACAGATGTTAAAATTCTAGCCAAGATTCTTGCCCGTAGGCTCGAAACCGTCCTACCATCTGTTATTTCGAAAGACCAAACAGGTTTCATTAAAGACCGCCATTCATATTTTAATATACGAAGGTTGCTTAACATAGTTTATTCAAGCTCTATAGTCTCGGATGAGTGTGTTGTTTCTCTTGATGCTGAAAAGACTTTGATGGGGTTGAATTTGACTATCTTTTTGCAGTTCTTAGTAAATTTGGTTTTGGGGGAAAATTCATTTCCTGGATTAAATTATTGTACCATCAGCCATCTGCTACAGTACGTACTAATTCTCAAAACTCGAAACCATTTAAACTACAAAGAGGCACTCGCCAGGGCTGTCCTCTTAGCCCCCTGCTTTTTGATCTGGCCATAGAGCACCTCGCCATTGCACTACGTACCAGTAAGGAGATATCCAGCATCTGGAGAAATGACATGGAACATAAGGTGTCGCTTTATGCAGATGACCTTTTATTTTTTATTTCCAAGCCATCAACTTCACTGCCTTTTGCCTTCAATTTGTTTACCCTATTTGGCCAGATCTCTGGGTATAAGTGGAAAAGAAAGTAAGTCATTTAAAAAATGATTGTGTTAACAGTATGTTTTTGGGTGTAACAAATGTGAAGGAAATTATGAAGGTTGTTGATAGATTTGCTAATAATAGATCAGAAAATTGTGAAGATATGGATATGGTGGTTGTAAAGGAAATAATGAATTATGTCATTGAGCCATTTACATACATTTGTACTTTATCATTTTCAAAAGGAGTATCCCCAGACAGAATGAAAATTGCTAAAGTAGTTCCTCTTTTTAAAAATGGTGATGAATGTGTATTTAGTAAGCATAGGCCTATATCTTTATTGCCCCAATTCTCAAAAATTATCGAAAAATTATCGAAAAATTGTTTATGAATTGTTTCGCTTACCCAGTGTGGCAGGCGCAGGACACGCGCCACGCCCTGACTGCAGCCTTCTCCTTCAACGGGTCTAAAAACTAATCCTAGCGCTGGGGCCTTTCCCCGGAGCTATTCTCAGGATTGTTTTAACTAAGGCTGTGGCGAGGGAACTTAACCCAGATTGTTCACGTCCTCCTATCCACACGTCGCATCCAGTTTTCACTCCGCACCTCGCCCCAACCTAAGCAGACTGGAGTGGGGACGTTTAGCACAGAGACACGTGTGTTCACGGACGCTTCCCTCTTATTTAAGCTTGCAATTGACTCAGATCTGGTTTTGTTTAGAGCCTTGGAACCAAGGCCCTTGGACGCTGTTTTTATAACTCACTCAGCTAATTAACCTTTAAAAACCTCCACATTCTGTTGTTACTTTGAACCAAGTTTTCCCATTATTCCATGAACAAGCAATGTGATGAAATGAAAGTCCAGATTTATACTTTTGCTTTGCGTTTAATCAACAATTTGCAGCAGGGAACAGCATGAGCAGAATATAACACAGTGATTACATTTGGGTTACACAGAGGTTACATGAGAGCTGACGGAGTTGGCCGGTGTGCTGGAATGTTAATCAATTCAACAAGCAGAAAACATTCCTGAGGGTTCATGAGGGGGAGCCTGACTGGGAGTTTCCTCCGTTCTCTGCTAGTCTCTCAGCTGAAAAACTTTATTTCCTCACAAACCCCATCTGCCGCTCACCGGGAGCCCCCGAGTGAGACGCGTTGGCAGGCTGGAACAATTCCAACTTCCACTAGACACACTCAACACCCAGCCTAACCATAAGGATGTAATTCATCAACCTCTTCCAGACCCCTTCACAGTTCTGAGCAATCACTTTGAACAAATCGGTGACCTTCCTGATCATAGCTCTACTCACGGCTGCTGAAATCTGATACATATTCAAATAACGAATAAGCTCCTCCGAGGTGCTTGCTTACCATATTTTCTTGGTGGAAAATCCCAAGAGATCTCTTATGGCTGCAAGCGAGCTAC
>JARVGS010000672.1:1361332-1372772 GCA_031762315.1 Hypsolebias antenori
TTAGCATGTTAGCTCCATACATTTGGAGCCATAATGAAGGGAAAAAAAGAGTTAATAACCTACTAGTATGCTGGTGAGGCCTTCCTCCGCCTGTTAGCATGTTAGCTCTCCAGCTACGCTGTTTAATTCTGCCGTCTCTCCAGCCGTCCTCTGCTGTTTTTCTGCTGTCAAGCTACTGCTTCTTACCGTGAAACAGGAAGTACAACCGGAACTTGGCTTTTCAAAGTAAAATTTAAAAAAAAAATTTTTTTAATGAGATGCGTGACGTAAGTGTGAAACGTCGTAAGTCGAGACCGCCGTAAGTCGAGGACTACCTGTATATATATACACACACACACACACAAACACATATACACACACACACACACACACACACACACAAACACACACACAGAGTATATTCTATTCCTCTGACCCCGCCCTCACCTGCTGGGGCTGCTCCATGGCTCTCTGCAGGTCCATCTTCACCTTGTTGCCAGGGTGACTCGTCACTTTGGTAACGGGCTGTTTAAAAATGGAGGCTGTCTGTCTGATGGGCAGAGCCGTGTTCAGATCTGGTTTACCACCCTGAAATAAAACAAAAAAACAGTCGACTGGCTGTAGAGGACAGTGCTCACTTCCGTCTTTCCTTTCCTCATTCTTTCCTTCCTTCTCATCAATACAACACTTGGAAGTGTTCATGACAAACACTCGCTCGGTTTCTGTGTTCTGAACATGTCAGATATTCTCTGTGGGAGGAACTAATCTTTACACAGGTCTGTAGCCCCGTCCCATCAGGTCTAACCTTGGCCAGGCTGAGCGCGTCATGTCTGAACTTCTGTTTGTTCTTCTGCAGCTTTCCGTGCATCATCTTCCCTGTACGGAAGTCAAAAGACGCCAAGTCTACAGCATTTCCAAGGTAACGGGACAGCTGAGGCTTACTCCGGAACTTCTTCCCCTTTGGGCTGAATTACACACAAACACAAACATGTAAACAAATAAAAATAAACACACACAAAATCTTCACTAAAACATAAATACACATGGTAAATGGAAAAAAATTTAAATATATTTTAATGTTGAGATGTTTTCTGTTTTGAGCTAAAAGCTGAAAAATTAAAGCTAAAAGCTACCGGTAAGTGTACAGGTCTCTTTTGTAAATGAGTCCTCGAGGCTCAAGGACACTAGCCTGTATAAATAAAGGTTTAATAAGTGTAGCAAAAGACTGGCTAAATGCTAACTGGCACAGAATGGTATCAAAAAGTAGCAAATGGGAGCTTATAGCTAAAAGTACCAAAATAGTAGCTACGAGAAACAGAATGGTAGCTAAATGTAGCCGAAAAGTAGCTAAAAGCTGTAAAAGCATAAAAATACCAAAATAGTCAGGAGCTGAAGGCGCTGAATTTAAAGAAAGCAAAGCTTTTGAAGGAATTAAAGAGATCTGTGTATTTTTATGGGGAAATATTTTAAAACAGTGTTTTGAAAAAGTATAAAAATCACACCAGCACCTGTCAGCTGAAAGAACTAAACGTTGTGATTTAGGAACAGCTGAACTAGTCTTCAGGAGGAGTTCCATCACAAAAAAACACACAGAAATAGAAAGAAAACAGTAAATGCTGACTCAGCATTTAGATGACGATAAATGTTTCCAGTATGTGATGTTTCTTCCTGCAGGTTTCAGTTTGTTTCTGTCAGTAAAATAACTGACTGGAACGCTTCAGAGAAGTGTATGTGTGACATCCCGCTCCAAGTTCAGTGTGTCCGTTTGCTAACAGTCAATAAAGTTTGGTGTTTTGCATGAGCCTCGGCTGGCTGCTGCTCCTGCTGCTGTTACTGGAACTCATGAGTCACATCCAGACCCAAACTGAAACTAAAGCCTCGCTGCGGTTCACAGCCAAGGCTCCGCCCATATCATGGTCACTGCTGCTGCTGAGTGGCAAGAAGTGAGCTTGGGCTCACCAACACGCCTGCAGCTGAGACTTCCTGTGCGACCAGATGCAGAGACAAGTCAAACTGAGGAGATGGGGTAGGGAGTCCAACAACTGGTCCCGTTCACGCTTCATCAGAACCTAAGCTCCAGGAATGCTTGTCGCTCGCCGCACTGCACGCCCACGTTTTAAAGACTCATCAGCGCTCAGAGGACGCTCAGAGGATCAGTCTTGGCTACTACCACAGCAAAGTTTAGCTCAGTACTTCTAAAAATGCCAAAGATAGAGACAGATCTGAGGCAACCCTCTTGAATCAAGGCTGAAACATTCAGCCCATGAGCACTTTAAAGGTCCAACAAATCAGATCTCAGGAGATATTTCACTAAGAAACACGCAAATACAGTATTAAAAACAATTCGATTGATTCTTTTGATAACTGAAAATCGATCAATTGTAGCATCTGTCCTGCTCATTTCAGCTAATGATTTGCTAAATTTAACTTAGTCATCTGCCAATTTTAGCTACTGTTCTGCTTTCCATTTCTAGCTATTGTTCAGCCTCTTTTTGCTTTTAGATTTGGTTCAGCTACTTTTGGCTATGGTTCTATTAAGTTCAACTTCATCTTCTGTTTTGCTAATAATAGCATCTAGCTATGATTCTGCTACTCTTAGATTTCAGCTATGGCTTTAGCTACTTTTTTTTTTTTTTTTAGCTAATTTTAACTTAGGAATCAATGTTTCTGATTTTAGCTTTTTTCACAAATTTTAATATCTGTTTTGTTTGGGGCGGCCGTGGCTGAGTGGTTAGAGCAGTCGTCCTCCAATACAAGAGTTGGGGGTTTGATTCCACCAGCGGTCACATGCTGAAATGTCCCTGGGCAAGACACTGAACCCCTCATTGCCTCCGATGTGTGTCCCATTGGTGTATGAATGTGATAAACAACTGATTAGTCTTTGTACAGATGTAGTAGAGTGCTGTATGAATGTTTAATGGGGGAACATATTGTGTTGTAAAGAGCTTTGAGTGTCTTGAGAAGTTAGAAAGGTGCTATATAAGTATGGTCCATTTACATTTATCACCATATATTTAGCTAATTCAGCTAAGTACAGCCTCAGTTGTTTTCTTATTTCAGCTAATGCTTTGTTGATTTTTAACATTAGCATGTTTTGCTAATTTTAGCTACTATTCAGCTATTCTTCAAGCTACTACCTAATTTCTTGAGCTAGTTTTGCAACTTTCAGCTTTTAGCCTCCAATTTGCTAATTTAAAAATTTAGCTATGATTCAGCTACTTATAGCTTTTAGTTACAATTTTCATGAGTTTAGCTTTAGCATCTGTTGTTTGACCTAGCTACTATTCTTAAAATTTGAGCATCTGTTATCTTATCTTAGCTTCAGCCTGTGTTGTAGCTGTTTGGATATATTTCCCATCTTAAAAAGTCTTAGCTTTAGCATGTTTCTAGAATTGTGCCACTCAAGGTGGCTACATGATGGGGTTGCAGTTAAATGCAAACAAAACTGAGACTCTTATTATTGCCCCTGATGATAAAATTCTAGTTATTAGGCAGTATCTTACATTTTTTTAATCCTTCGGTAAATAATAATCTCAGAAATTTGGGTGTTGTCTTTCATAGTTCTTTATCTTTGGACAGTCATTGTAAATTGTTAGTTCAAAATTATTTTTACCACTTCAGAAACATTTCTAAACTACGATGTATTGTATCACAGAAGAAACTAGAGATGATTGTTCATGCTTTTATTTTGTGTCAGATTACTGTAACAGCCTTTTAATGGGTCTGAATAAATCTTCCCTAGCTCGCCTACAGTCTGTGCAGAATCCTGCAACAAAGCTGCTAACTAGAACCCACAGAAGGGCCCACATAAATCCTGTTCTGGCCTCTCTGCAATGGCTCCCTGTGCATTTCAGGAGTCATTTTAAAATTTTGGTCCTAACTTTCAGGGCACTTCATGGTCAGGCTCCCAAATATTTACTGGACCTTTTGAAGCCTCTCTGTCCCAACAGGAATTTGAGATCTTCACATCAAATGTTGCTGATGGTACCAAGAACACGTGGAGACAGAGCGTTCCAAGCGGTAGCCTCGAGGTTTTGGAACGCTCTCCCTCTGTCACTGTGCTGCTCGGATTCCATTGACTCTTTTATAATAGATCTTAAGACTTATTTATTCAGACTGGCTTTTAGTTAAATTTTGTTTACTTTTTTCTTTTTTATTTTGCTTGTGAAGCACTTTGTGATGTCATTGTCTATGAAAGGTGCTATATAAATAAAGATTACTTACTTACTTACATGTCACGTCGTCAGTGCAGTTACAGCGTGCACACTCAGGTCTTCATTACCTGCAGCGTTTCCTCAGTACAAATTGAATTTTGCAAAAAAGTCTTTTTCTTACTCTTTTCCTCCTGGAACACCTTGCAAAAAGATCTGAAGCTGTCCAATTTAATTTCCTTAAGGGATTTTAAACATTTGATAATAATATCCAGTAAAAATCAAATATGTTCTTATTTTTAGTATCTTATCTTGTTTTATATGGCACCTTGATTTGCCTGTTTTTTTTAACTTTTATTTGAGTATTTTTATTGCTCTTTGTTGAATTATTGTTTATACTGTACTTATGTTGTCTGTCTAAAAGAGGTCTCTCTTGAAACTGATTCCTCATGCCTCAGTGAGACTAACCTGTATAAATAAAGGTTATAAATGAATGAATGAAACTTTGAGAGACTGCTCTAAATGGAGCCTTTTTTTAAGAGTTAAAAGAACACACAATATTGTTAAAGTTGGTTTCATTGATGATGCAGTCATGATTTATTACTCATGCCTTGTCCATGTGTGCTGTCTCCTGCTGAAGTTGCAAAGGGAAATAAATTAATTATCTTTGACACTATGCTCAATCATTTTTGTTATAAAGTTGTGAAATTACTTTTGGTTATTTTTAACTTAGCAGCTCTGCAAAGTCCTGTAAATGTGTTATAGTTTCATAAATTTAAAACATTTTTTAAAAGTATCTGTATTATATTATCTCCTTTAACAAACATCTAATGAAGATTAGACATAATAGACTACAGGAATTACAAATAGGATTTAAAAAAAAATAATAATGTGGCACCAATCAACAACACTCACTTTGTCTGTGAACAGCTGATCTATGTGTCTCTCACTCCGTCTTTGTATTTCTGTGTGGACGTGTGAATGACTGACAACTAAACTGGCTCCAGTTTGCGTCTGGACAATCAAACCATAATCTAAAAACTCTTACTGTTTTTAGAGTCGGCCTCAAATTGTATACTCCTTGTGTGATTGTTGGTGACTGTGGCTACACACCATAATATTCACTGCTGCTCTGTAAAAACAGCTGCAGCCTCTGAAATGTACTTGCAGCAATTTTCCCCCCTGGCAGCTCAACATTTTATTACAGAAATGTGCAGCCGAGCAACTGAAAAGCATCACGTGTCAATGTAAAACTTAAAAAAAAGTGGGCACTTTGTAAAGGAGGTTGTAGGAGATGCAAGATGTCTGTTCTTCAGCAGCGATACACACTGAGCTCTTCTTTCATGAAGGCTCTGTTGGGCAAGGAAAGGAACTAAACAGCTTCACTTTTATATTTTCTCTCTCCTTTCCCTGATTAGAAAAAAAACATTTCAGTGACTGAACACAACCGATTGAGATTGTGCTCATGAAGGAAGCTTTAAACACAGTGTCTCGTTGTTTCACTTATTTTGGGGTGAACACAGCATCTTTTACAGTTTCCTGCAAAAGAAAGTCGGTCATTATTTCCTTAGCATAAACAGCTGGAAAGTTTTCATGTTGCTAGGAGGAGTGCTGCTGGCCAAAGTGGACAAAAGTGGAAGTAATTATCCATTTTGGACATCAGCTGACTCGTTTTCTCTCTTCGATGAATTATCTCTGTGCTCCAGGCTGTCAAACAGTAAATTCAAGTGAAAGTGACTGGCTGGTAATAAACTTGTTGTTAGTGCCATGTTTGAGTTTACAAAGGAATTCTCTTCTACATCGTTTGTAATCAACATTTTAAGACTGTCAGAGGAGATTGCATAGTTTGCATTTAGTGCGCACTCTGCTCACAAAAAGCTATTTTTAAATATGTAAAAGAAGAAGAGGTTTTGTAAAAGCGGGTCACAGCTGTGGCCTGCTGCACAGTCTTAGTAACTTTGTTCGGATGTGAGCTGAAAGGAACATTGTTTAAAGGAAATGACAAGTCAATCAGTTGAATTCAGTTTATTTCTATAGCGCCAAGTCACAACAGAAGTCGTCTCAGGGCACTGAACAGAATCATTCATATATAAAAATAATAAGTTAACACGATTTATCAGAGGACTAGACTGCTTTGAATTGAACTCCATCACAGACTCATCTTGAACAAGTATGAAGGCGACAGTGGAAAGGAAAACCTCCCTCATGAGGAAGAAACCTTCAGCAGAACCAGGCTCAGGACAAGAGGTCATCTACTTCGACCGGCTGGGTTTGATAAGAACAGATACACAATGGCAGGTCAAGAATCAAATGCTAAGATAGAAATAGTATCAAATGAAAACTATACAATTTTGACAATTCCTTAAAGGACATGAGGTCAAGTTATCCACCAGTACACTAAGCTTGAGGCAGCAAAACAAGCCAACCCTAACTATAGGATTTATCAAAGAAGAAAGTCTTAAGCCCAGTCTTAAAACTGGACAATGTGTCAGCCTCATGGACAGAAACTGGAAGTTGGTTCCTCAAGAGAGGAGCCTGATAACTGAAAGATCTTCATCCCATTCTGCTTTTGGAAACTCTAGGAGCCGCGAGGAAACCTGCAGTCTGAGGGTGAAGTGCTCTGTTAGGAAAATATGGAACAATAAGATCTCAAATATAAAATGGAACTAGGTTGTTGATGGCTTTGTAGGTTAGAAGTAAGATTTTGAATTCAATTCTGGATTTGACAGGGAGCCAGTGGAGAGAAGCTAAAACTGGAGAGATATGATCTCTCCCACTAACTCCAGTTAAGACTGGCTGATTGCAACAATATATTAAAAAAAAAACTGATTAAATGGATATATGATGCATTTTATTATTTGTTCCCATTTTATAGAAACATTTAATCACCCTTTAATTCATATTTACTTTTTAAAAAAATCATGCATCCTTATCCCTGGGCTTGAATCTAAATTCTGTACATTTCTTGCCAGTAAAGTTAGTCGTTTTGTACTAACAGAAAGTTGAAAATTTATGAATGTATAAAATTGAAATGTTCCATTTTTTCAACTGTAGTCCCTTTTGAAAACAAAAAATGTATTGCAGATCATATTTGCTGGAACGTTGGTTTACTTTTAGCTCTTAACTTTGTGACCTGATTTTTGACAGGATGACGCCAGCTCAGGATCATCTGATAGACGCCTTCAGCACATCATAGCTAAAGCTAGCCCATTCCTCACTGGGTCATATGTTTGATTGCAACAAGGTCAACATTTTTCAGGAAGAAACAAAAACAGGCCCTGCTCTCACAATTACCGTACCACAAAGCCATTGGTACTGGTCATTCTGGTTATTGTGTTTTAGAGACCTGACCGTCCCTCTCTCCGTACTGTTTCACTGATGTGTTTAGCCTTGACAGGTGCTCCTTTCCGAAATGATCACTTTAGTATATTTAGATTTTGAAACCTGAGAGCGACAGCCTCTCATTGGCTGTGTCACCCACATGATAACCTGGCTAGAAAGTGCAGCTGTGTGCTGTCGCCCAGCGTTTCTCTGGAGGGAGGCTGGGAAGGCTTTGGCGGCTTGGGAGACCATTAAACTTAAACACAACTGGTAAGCAAGGGAAGGGATTAAAATACACAATTGTGCTGTTTTTCTACGCCCTGCATGGCTTTCCATCTGCTCGGACGTCCACTGTCTCCATCCTCCGCTGCCTTTTGGACGTAGGAGGAGCTGACTGAGGAATAAGAAGTTTTTGTTGAATTTGCAAGGACTAACCAAAGCAGGACTTCAAGACTGAAGCAAACCCAGCTTTGGATTTACCCAATTTCCCATCAGCTGTTTTGACTGTCTTTGATGTCATTTAAAGGCTCAGCGTCCGTCTGACTATTTTGCTCTTCTACATTCACATTTCTGCATATTTCTCTTTTATTTTAATTTAAAGAGAGAGCTACCAGGTGCTAAAAAAGGTAGTTAGCATGCCATCCTAAATTTAACCTGCAGCCTCAGAAGGCATTGCATCTCCATTTGCTAAACACAGTCAGCCAATCAGGCGGTGGCATTGGCTTACATGTCAAATAGCAGAGGCACTGTAGGGCAGCTGTCGCCAGCCTTCAGCCAGGAGCCGCCGTTCGCTCAGCTGTGTTGTGGCATTTAGGGGGAGGGGGGGGGCTCCTGTCATATTCAGAGCCAAGGGCCATTGTAACCCACTAAACTTCCTAATTTATGTCCTGATGCATGCTCAGTAATCCAGGTAGAAAATCTAACAAGGTTAAATCCATCCAGATGACCTGGTTTAACCTTGTTAGACGTCCTAATTTACGTTTCTCATCATGCAGACTCTGATTTGTACAACTGATTGTCAGTTTTATTTATTTATTTGATTTTTTACACATTTTCTTATTTTGTTTAGGGAGTGTGGCAAATCACAAAGTTGGAATCAGACTGAGGCCCCTGTGAATGGCAAGTAAAACCACCGTACTGTCAGGAAAAACCACAGGAATCTTTAGCTGGTATGGCAGGCGCACATCTTGTGTTACATTTATCCGGCATGCGTTTGCTGTTTTATTTTTCCATTTTCCCAAATAAATAAGTGTGAGAAGAGTCAACGGGTGGGTTGGATGCATCCTGAAATGATCGCTTGTATGAGCCGGTGTTTGAAACAAGTTAGTTTTTACAGAAACGAGAGCAGCTTAGTTCCTGTTTTTCAGAATTTGAAGCTAAATTAATACATGTTTGTAATTTAAACTATAAATGTCTGAGAATGCAATCTTTCTTATTTGTGCAGAGCTTTTAAACCAGTGCCAATATGGCAGATCCTGACGAATATGATGATTATGATGAGGAGGAAGAGGAGGAGGAGGAAGTTCTGGGAGAGGTAAGTTGTCGTCTTCTCACCCGTTTACTTTGACTTCTGCTGCTTTTTCCCAAAGTGGGACTGGAAATCTTTCATTCAGTAGATAGACATTATTTAACAGATCGTCTGTTAAATAAGGCTTGTTACGTTACTACAGCTGAGTGATCCATTTTCAGATTAACTCCTTTTGAGGGGTATTAAGTCCTTAACACCAGTAATATGACTAAAAGTTAAATTAAGTGTTACTGGTGTCTTTGTTTAGGTGTGGATATATTTACCTGTTTCCTACAGCAGATGGCAACACATTAAAGAGTTATTTAAAGATGTAATCATTATGAAATGGACAGCTAAAGTATTTCATTTCACTGACGCCTGCAGTTAATTTAACAACACATTTAATCCAGATTACATCCTTTTTTTTTGTCAATTAGATTGCACTGAAATTGGAAGTACTTGTAAGTTTGGGCTCTTATCATTTTCTGAAAGTTCCTTTTTTGGTTTCAAATGACCTGTTGGAGTTCTTTATACATCACTTATAATCCTATTTTTGTCCAGATCATGTGAATAAGCTTCACAGACACACAGAAGTTCATGATATTGTGGCTCAATCTGTGTCTTTTTATGCATATTGCTTTGTTTTGCTCATGAGCTCCGTGGCAGTGTCTGATGGAAGAGTGAAAGCAGAAGGCTAACATTTAATTCCATATTTCCTGGGAAAATGGGATTAAAGTTAGCCTCGTATTTGTTCAAAATTAACAATGCTGATATATTATAAGGGAGTTTGAATGATATTTGTGGTTGTATCAGAGTTACCTATCATGTTTGTCAAGCAGCTCTCTAGAATCATTTACCTCCCATATAAAATATCAACAAATTTGTCATCTTTGCTGTAAAGATGCAAATTGTTTGGGAGGTGGGACGAATGGACAGACTCCAAGTCAATACACTCTGATTTCACTAGCACTTTCATCTGAACTGTGGAGAAATGTTGCTTTGTTTTCTACAAGACGGCCTTTTATTTAATCCACAGAATGGAGAGAAACATAGTGCGGTGACAAAATATAGAGTTTAAAAAGTCCTGACAGAATGTTATTTTCAAAACTGCCGTAGTTATTCAGTTTTGATTTGTTCATTCAAAAGGGGTCATCGTTCATTCATCGTCATTATTTTAAGATTTTTATTCCCCCCTTTTTCATTTAAAAATGATTCAAGTTCTTGCATCCGTAAGAGGTGAAGTGTAGAGTTGTCTGAGTGGCATTTAGACAAATTTAGAAATTGATTTCTACAGCATGTAGAGCGTCGAAGTGAAGGGAGAAGTAAAAGGAGGAGAGAGCGAGGGAGTGAAAATGAGACGGTGGTGTAAATCAGGTTTTATCTTCACGCTGAACTCCCTCACACTGATACTAGCACCATATTTCTTCTCAGTACCTGTAAAACTGATGACATTATTTTTGTGTTGGTTGTTGATTAGCTGTGGTGGCCATCCTGAATCGGATCAGTTGTAGATCCAATGATTACTTTCCAAAAGTTTAATTAAAATCCATCCAGTGATTCATGACTTGTTTTGCTAACAGACAGATAAAACTGACTCCAAATAATTAAAGATAAGGCTCTGTTAGATCTTCAAATATTTGTTGGGGATCAGAGTCATCTGTTATCTCACCTGATTTTAGAGCAATTTCTATAAAATCCACTGAGTTATAGCCATTTTTTGTGTTGTCTTTTTAACGTTAAATGATTAATGAATAACGTTGACTGGCTGTGCAGCCTTCTTGAATTGAGTTGAATTCAAAAGTTCATCAGTTGATGTTCATCCGGTGACTTTCATTAAATTTTGTTCAGTGGGTGATAAACATGGATAGTATATAAAAAGTTCTTGTGCGCTATGTTGTAGGGAGGTGTAGATCTTTTGGTTCAGTGTTCGTCCACCTCTATGCTTCTCTCCAGGCTGACAGATTTGAATATTAAAGCCTCTTACAAAAGTTGAATAACACGATTGAGATGTTCTTTCACTCAGCTCTGGTCAGTCGTCTAGTTATATTTTATTAACTTTTGTGGGCTTTAAAAAATTAAGTAAGTAAGTCAAAAGTATTTAATAAGTAAGTAAGTAGGTAAATAAGTAAGTATTTAATAACTAAGTATGTAATAAGTAAGTAAGTATTTATTAAGTAAGTAAGTAGGTAAAGAAGTAAGTCAGTAAGTAAGTAAGTAAGAAGCAAGTAAGTATGTAAGTTGGTAGGTAAGTAAGCACGTAAGAAGTAAGTATGTAAGTAGGTAGTTAAGTAAGCAAGTAAGTAAGTAAGTAAGAAGTAAGTAAGAAATAAATAAGAAGTAATTATGTAAGTAGGTATCCAAAAAAGCTAAGTCTGGTCCTCTGGACATTCAAAAAAACAAAACAAAACAAAGCAAAAAAAAAAATTGTACAATTGTACAAATTTTTTTTTTTTTGCTTTGTTTTGTTTTGTTTTTTGAATGT
>JARVGS010000672.1:1651540-1661856 GCA_031762315.1 Hypsolebias antenori
CTGCAGGGTGCTTGTAGGAGCGTTCATGTAGATAATGTCACCGTAATCAATGGAGGGAAGGAAAGTCACAGATACAAAACGTTTCCTAGCATTCAGTGTTAGACAGGACCTGTTTCTGAAAAAGAAACCCAGGTTAACTTTCAATTTCTTTACAAGGTTTTCTACATGAAGTTTAAAAGAGAGATTATTATGTTATTCACTCATCATCATTATAACTTAGAACCATGGGTAAGCATGGAACGTAAACAAACCAGTAAAACGATAGCTTTGGCTTTTGACTCAGCTCTCTTTTCACCATGACAGACCAGACCAACACCTTTATTATTGTGAAAATCCATATTTAAACTTCTCTGCTTGAGGCAAAGTCTCACCATCAACCTGCAGGGATTGTTTCATTTTACAGCTTAGGAACAATTGCTGTTCATGAACCTATTTTTTATTAGTAGAGATGAGCAGAAATCTACTTAAACAATAAAAGGATTGAAGGTATTTTTGTTCAGAACAACAAATTAACATAAAAGTTCCTTTTTTCCAGCTCTAGATGTCATCTATGGTCTTGTAACCGTGTAATTAAGACTCATTTTTCTGAGTACAGGTGAAATAACTTTTTGTTACTGCTTCACAAGTCATATACCGATGTTTTAAGTAAATGTTTACCATATTAACACATTTATTTATTTATTTATTTTTTGGTCGGTTTCAGTTTTCATTTGAGATTATTGTGAAAAGTGTCCATTGAGAATAGTTATGTACCCAAATGATACAACGGTCAAATGTACATGGAAGGTTGGTATTTTTATGACACAAAATACTTTTTAATTTGAGAAATTTTGTTGACAAAAACAAGCATGATAGAAATATTTCATTTTGGTCAACCTGAACATTTTTATTTTAGTTTTGACAATTTTCACCTAAAAATACAAAAGAGGATTAGGGCCACGGTGAAATCCCCTCTTACTCCCACAATTCTGAGGAAAAAAATTCAGAACTCTGAGAAAGGTTTGTAAGCGCAGTCATCCAGGTAAAGAACAACAAAAATGGTTAAATTGTGTCATTTGGACCAGTTTCTTTAAGTGAGAAAAATTTCATCCCCCATCCAGAGGACTTCACTAGTTGGCCTGCCAACCAGATCTGTGCCTTAGGTAGCCTTCATTGCTGTGGTTCAAACCAACCTCCTGTTGGAATCTCAAAAACAGACTTTTAAGAGAATTCTGGATTAAGTCGTGATTAAAGCCAGAATTCTGAGAAAAATGTCAGAATTCTTAGATTAAAGTCAGAATTATGAGAAAAAGTCAGAATTCTTAGATTAAAGTCAGAATCCATCTATATAATTCAGATTTTAAATCTCAGACTTGTGACTTTAATCTTATAATTCTGACTTTTTTCTCACAAAGAAAGAAAACATTTGCACCGACTCTAATCGTCTTCAATATAAAAATAATGCCTCTCATTTTCTAAGCAGAGTTTAATGTAAAAAATAAATAAGTAAAAGCATCTTATTAGAGTCCATCTATCTAATTCTGACTTTTTTTCTCATAATTCTGACTTTTAAACTCAGAATTAAGGGAGAGGAAAAAAAGTCTTTCACCGTGGCCCTAATTCTCTTCCGTATAAAAATACAACCGCTCAGAAATTAATTAAAAATAAATAAATAAAAGCATCTCATTAGAGTTAGTTGTGCTCCCTCGTCAATAAAAAAGTTTCTGCAGTTCAAACCTTCCTGGGAGGTGGACGAGCTCAGATGGTGATAGGATGTCCTCGATCTTCGGCCAAATGCTGGCGCCTGGGCAGTGGTCGTAAAAGCAGAGACAGAAATAAAAACTAATGGTGTGTCATAGCCAGATGGAAGGAGGGTACCACACGGTGGCCCCACAACAAAACAGCCGTTTCTCATTATTACAAGGGAGGGCAGGAGGAGTGGTGGAGCATGCACCGTAAATTACACATTCATCGCTCTTCCTGATCATAAATTTTTGCCCTGGCTCCACTGGACGGAGCTCTCCCACTCTCTCTGTATATTCTTTGCTCTCCCATTCCCCACTTTCAAGTTTTCCAAGCGAAACAAATGTCGAATCCTTAAAATGCATAAATGTCATTGATTTGCCAAAATCCGTAATGCAGAATGGTTTTATGACTTTAGCTGGGCTTTGAAACCGAGCCCAACAAAGTGCATCATATTGGCAGGGAACACCGTATCTACGCACACTTGACTGAATGCACAGCTCTTTAGATTAATATAAACAAAAGGATAAAATCACAGAAACCAGTCGTGACTATTTTCTTCCAACACTTTTTTCAAGGTTTTATTGACTTTCTATCAAAGGATGGAGCAGATTCAGTCGTCTTCATCTGCACAAAACTTTAGCTCTTCGATGTGACGTAAGGGTTAAAGAGTGAACTTTCTAACAGTTGCAGTCAGAAGTTTACATCCTTTTCTAAACATCTTCAAATTTCATAATCATCAGTTCAAACTATTTTTTTTATGTGTCACTCTGCCAAGATCTGAAGAAAACACAGACTGTCCCCGTCAGATGAAGGTAAAGTGGTCAGGGTATTCTGACTGACTGAACGTTGCAGCTGCTCGTCTGGACAACTCAAAAACCTTGTGAAGAAAATGTTTCATGGTCTGAGACAAAGATTCAGTTGTATGGCAGCGTAACAAGAAGTATGTTCATAGGAGTCAAGGTTAGGGTTACAAACCTATGATCATCATACTGACTGTCAGGCATGGTGGTGGTAGGATCATGATATGATAGAGTAGGTAGAATAATGAAGATGGAGATCTACGTCCAAATTCTTCAATTTCACTAGCAGTTGATTTAAGCGCAGCTAGCTGGACAAAACTTGGACACAACTGGGTGTTCCAACAATACATTGATCCAAAACACACCCAAACTGGTTTCTGATTGAGTAAATCAGGCTAATATTCTTCTTCTAGGGCAGAGGTCTGCAACCTTTACGATCAAAAGAGGCATTTTTGCCCCTTTGTTCACTTTATTAAACGTGTCCCGAGCCACAACTGGGATTATCAACTGGTGGCCCACGGACCGCTTCAAGTTTGTTGGAGGGCGCTTTTCTGGACAGTAGGAGTGATTTTATAAAATTAAAAATATCTAATGATTTTTAACATTTACTGATATTTTTACATTCTTAGACAAAATAAAAGATGAGATTCTTGTAAAGGAGGAAAAAAAAACAATATAGTTTTTGCCCAGTTTCTAAAAACTTAAACAATAAACTATGTATTCTTATGTGTTTTCTTTATTGCAGAAAAATTATGTGTCCTTCTTTGAAGAAATAAAGCATAAAGTGAAAGTGAGTATCTTTTACTCCTTGTAATGTTTCTAGTATTCATATACAGGCAGTCCTCGAGTTACGGTTCACCTGACCTACGTAAAACCGGACTTACGATCGACCCTTTTGAAAACAATCAAGTCCAGTTACGGTCTAAATGCATCTTTACGTCATTACGCACGCACTTTTATAATGTGTTTATATGTGTTTATATGTGTTTATAGATGAATGTGTGGTGTAATGTGTTAGCTAACTGTTTGCAAATAAAGTTCTGTGTCGATAAATGGGTGTGCGGCGCAGCGTTAGCATACATTTACATGTATTTTTGCGAATAACGGTCAAAATCTGAACTAACGATCGCCACGTGTGATCAATTCCAACTTACGTTTAAATCGGGTTACGTTCGATGAGTAGGAATGGAACTCGAACGTAAGTCGAGGACTGCCTGTATTAACATTGAACGCCTGTGATCTTCAGGCCAACAGCTGCGTTAAAAACAGACCTGACTCTGTTGTAGACATCACTGCATGGGCTCAGGAACACTTCCACAAATCACTGTCTGTAAACAGTTTATTGTGCTGGTTGAAACTCCCATAATAAACACAAGTCACATATGAACACCATCCAGAAATGCCACCATCTTTTTGGGCCAAACGCATTTTAAATGGACTGAGGCAAAGTGGAAAACTGTTCTGTGTTCAGGAAAATCCAGTTTTTTTTTCTTTTCTTTTGGAAACACCATGTCCTCCATACTAACGAGAAAGGGATTATACAGCCTGTTGTCGGAGCACAGTTCACAACCTTGCCTCTCTGATGATATAGTGGTGCATTAGTGTTCATGTCATGAAAAGCTCACGTATAGAAAGGCACCACCAATTCAGAAATTAATATGTATACAGATTTTAAAACAACATATGCTCCTATCCAGATTATAATTTTTAGAGAAAGATTTATATGCTAAACCTCATCCATTACACCATGATGGTTTCAGTGGAGAAGAGTCTGAGTGCAGAACTGACTAGTCCAGACCTCTCACCAATCATCATGAAACACATCATAAAATAAACCAACAAACAAGATCCAGCAAATGCCCAGTATGTTTGAACACCTAGAATTCTCCATCAGACAAGAATGGGACAAAATCCTCATCCAAAAACTCCAACATCTGGACTCTGAAGAAGGTGAGGTACTTCATGGAGCTGCCCGACTTTTTTAGACATGTTGTTGCCATAAAATTCAAACTTAACTTTGTTTGTTTATTCAAACTTTACTTTGTTTGTTACAAACAAAATATTATCAGTTCTACCTTGTAAATGTACACACCAATATGTTTACTAGGTTTGATGGTGAAAGAGTTTGTGTTCATAAGATTTCCAGATCATTGCATTTTGTTTGTATTTACATTTTACACAACAACCCAACTTTTTGGAATTAGGGTCATTTGCATTGTCAGCAATAATATTTAAAGGATCAATCGATGTTGCAAATAATGATTAGTTTCAGATGTATTGCCACCATCCTGTCCTTTGCATGTACAAAGAGCTCAGACCTGTCTGTCTGTCTGTCTGCCTGTCTGTCTTCTCGTCTCTGTGCGTTTGTGAGTGCAGACACTACTGAAATCTGTAGGAAATGAACACGGGCAGATTCATTGTTCAGATAATGCTGCAGTCTGACGTCCATCACTACCAAGCTAAAGAGATCAGAGAAAATCCTCATGAGAAAGAGCTCTCTGCATGTTTGCTTTTCTTCTGAGAATACAGACACACAAAACCTAACAAGATCTCTTTTTTGTTGCACTGGCAGACAAGCTTTGTCTAGCCTAAAACACACAAACACCGAATAGATTTTTAAAGCTGCAACCAATAGTTATTTTTAATCACTCTGTTTTTTGGGTAACCATGGCAATCGGAGATGGTGGTATTGACTGATGGAGGCAGGCCGGAAGTGCACCTCAGTATTGACCCTAGCCCGACTTCAACAACCGTTCATTATTTTCCCTGGAATAACAAGTTCCCATCAGGAGGTGTGTGTTCTTTCTCCAGGCCTGCTGCCTTGGACGGACACAACGTCTCCTGTTGATTTGGCACTTGTGGAGAGCGGAGTTGCATCCTGAGAACCTGATGATGGGCTCCCTGCACGACTCTTGCTTTTAAATTTATATTTTTCTATTGCCTGCTGCAAAAGGCATTAGTTTTTACCCCTCTCTCTACAAAAGTTTGTTTGCCTGTCTGTTAGCAAAATATCTCACGAGCCTGTAAACTTATGCTAATGCAACTCTTGATCAATCAAAAGTCTGTAACTTTGTCAATTTTGTGAGATTTATCAAATATTTGCTGTGTTTAGTGGCTGAGACTTAAGCAAGAAACATACTCCGAGTGCTCGACATCGTGCAGTATTTTTACTTAAACTTTTGTCATTAACTGTTGTCATCAGTGCTGTTTGTCTGTTAGCAAAATATCTCGTAAATCACTGGAAAGCTTTTAATGAAACTCTCAGAAGGTATTGATTGGTATACACTAGTCTCTTGCTACTTCACGATTCATTTATCACGGTTTTTCAAAATAAAACTGGACATGACACACAACTGGCTGATTGATGGATGAGCAACACGGTTGGCATGGAATTTTTATTTAAAACAAATTATTATCAATTATTTATCACCTGCTGCTCCTTTGTGCAGCCCATGCTGCAGGATAGATTTCCTCCTGCAGCTGATCAGCTGTTCTCCTTGCAGAGCGGAGAAGTGGGCGTGGCCAATAATACTTGCAGGTGGCAAAGAGCAGAGGAGGCAGGGAGTTGAAATCATGACGTTCTGTGTCTTTTAGAGTGTTTAGAGTTTAGAAACATTGTTTAGAATATTGCAAGAGTGTGGGAAGAGTTTAAAACACCTTAAAATATATAAATAATAAAATGAACTACTACTTACCACTTGTACTAATATTCCTACTTTGTGATTTTTCACTTATCGTGGGTCTTCAGGGTACGGATCCCCTGCGATAAACAAGGGACTACTATACATCTACAGCTTATTTCATTTTGGCATCAGCCTAACTTAAGATGTCCATAGCTACCAACTGACTTTAGCAAACACATATAAGACCATAATTTAGTCTGTTTCACAAGTGCATAGTTAAAAGTTGAGTTAGTAGTAGATGAGACTCATTCCTCCTCCACGGGTTAAATGCTTATTTATTTATTTATTTTTGCTCAGGTATGAACCAGGACCTGGTGGATGAGAATCTGCTGGTGGACAATGTGAGTATAAAATACCAAAATACCAAAATTGAGGTGCAAAAATGTTTGTGTTCAGATTTGCCTTCATAGTTGGATTTTGTGTCCTGGCAGGCACATTTGATTTTGATGTTTTCTCTTGTGAAAGGTTTTTGAGGAGCAACCTAACCTGTTTTCAAATGACGACGAAAGTGAAGAAGAAAATTCATCCTCATTATCTGGTAATTATTATTTTCTCAATGGTTTATATTTAATCCTCTTACTCTTTGGCTCAGCAGAACAATGGCAATCCATCTAGACTAAAATATATTTCCATTTTAATATTAGCGCACAAATCTTTGCCTGTAACACTGACAGATTTATCCATAAATGACACATCATTTTTGTGGCTGCAGTGAACAGCAGGGTGTGGGAACAGAACCTAATGAGGGGGTTCAGAAGCCCTGACTGGGGCCTGTCATCACCCTGGAACAAACTGTAAAGCTCTGTTTTCAATCACTGCACTGGAAATCAATCCAGTAACTGTTTCCCAGAAACGAGCACAGATCCACTTCATTCTAAGCTCCATGGGGCTGCTTCCTTTTACTATCGTTCACCGCTAAAAAGCAAAAGTGCACCATTTGCATTTGTTTGGCTGTTTTTAAAATGTTGCATGAACCATCAGAAGGGTTAAATTAAAAGTTACAGAAAATAATCACTGGACTTACATCTACAACTGATTAACATTTGGAGTCAGTCCCATTGAAGAAGGTTGTCACAGCTTATCGATCCTAACAAACAAGACAAATGAACATTTTGCCTTTGACGTGACAAATGACAGTCGATTTTACAGACAGTGAGCTGAAATTTGGTGTGTCTGTAGCTGAAAGTAATCCTCAGCATATACTTTGACTGCACACAACATTATTTTCAAGATTGGGCTAAAACAGCTACAACTGTCTATATAATGATTCACTTCTGAAGTTCAGGAAGCTGTCACTGGGACCAAGACAGGAATGGGGTCAGGTTTGTCCCTCTCACTGCTCACCACCTCCCCCAGGGGTTGCTGCCCTGCCGTCCCCTCCCCTCCAATGTCTCTGAGTTAGATAGTGGTGCTGTGTGTTTGAATCAAGAGGATAAAATATTTTAGAAAACACAGACAGATAGAAGTATGAGTTGTTTGCACACAGATGTTGTGTCACGGTACAGAACATTACTGGAACTGAAAACTTGAGATGCCTAAAGTTTCAGGTGTTGCCACAGTTACTATTAATGCTAATTTCCTGAGTCTTGTCTTGAAGCAATAGCGTCACGTTGAAATTTAGAGCAACTCTGACAGTACAGATTAAAACCTGTATATGTTGAATACTGTGCAAAAGTAAAAAAAAAAAAATCCCCCTTTTTCATTCCAAGCAGCCAGTCTTTCCTGCATCTTTTTAAAGAGACCACGATCAATAGTTCTCTAGACAAGGGGTGCCCAATATGTCAATTGCAATGGTAGTATAAGTAGATTGCATGGTATTAAAAAAATAGACGTCGTCCTATCATCCATCCTTACTATGAAATTTGTCACTTGATTGACATACAGGGCAGCCAATCTGAGACCTGATGTTTTCTGACACCTGGGCCACCCCGCATGCGCATACAACCGCACAAAAATTTAGCAAGCTACCGAGTTACCTAGTTAGTCTCCAAGTTAGCATTTTAACCAATCTGACCAACGTTTAATGACCTTAATGTAGAGCTGTAAGGAAAAGAAGGATAAGAAGTTTTCAAGTTTTAGTTGCTGTGGCAAACACAAAGGGACCCATGATTTGTTGTGTTCATGGTTCTGTCTGCTCTGATTTGGGTCAATCATTTGGGTCATGCCGAACCTAACTTATTCACATAAAGAAGGTTTGGGTGCAAAAACAGCAGCGATGGACCACAGTCAGAGAGCTACACTTGTCAGATTGCAGCTCCTACGAACATGAACGTGGAGACAGCAGTGCTCTAAGGGAAAAAGGAAGCGCTGCGCATGGGGTCAGAAGACAGGTAAGCAGGCTGGAGTATTATTGAGACTGAAGGCTAATGCTAACAGACCACCGATTCCATCTCTGTTCCTTGCCAACGTCCGCTCTTTCACAAACAAGTTGGACCTTCTACGGCTAGTGAATGTCTTAGAGGAGATGAAGAACTGTGCTGTACTCAGTCTCATGGAAACATGGCTTAATAACAGCATGCCAGCCTCAGCCTTCCAGCTGGATAACAAACTTTTTTCAAGCGGACTGCAGCCTGCTATTGGGAAAAGCATGGGAGGCGGATTATGCTTCTATGTAAACAAAAGTTGGTGTACAAACTGTGTTCTGATAAACAGTTCCTGCTCCAAGGCTTTTGAACAACTGACTGTGAAATGTCAACCACATGCTTTAACTTGTGAGTTTACAGTGGTGTATATCGTTGTCTATATAGCGTCAGATGCTAATGCTAAAGGTGC
The DNA here is from genome assembly GCA_031762315.1 of Hypsolebias antenori. Taxonomy (NCBI): domain Eukaryota; kingdom Metazoa; phylum Chordata; class Actinopteri; order Cyprinodontiformes; family Rivulidae; genus Hypsolebias; species Hypsolebias antenori. The sequence goes on from JARVGS010000672.1 coordinate 1,660,521, forward strand.
TTTGCAGGAGCTACATGATAACATCAGTTCGCTTCAAAACATGCATCTGGAGGCTTTTTACGTAGTGTCTGGTGATTTTAATCACGTAAACCTGAAAGACACTGCCAAGATTTTATCAGCATCTGAACATACCAACACGGGGAAATAAGATGCTAGACTAGACCGTGTTTACACCAGTATACAAGATGCATATGAAGCCATACCCCGCCCCCACCTAGGCCTCTCTGACCACATCTCAATCTGCATGGCCCCTGTCTACCTTCCCTCGCTGAGATGTTCCAGACCGACACAGAGGACTGTCACCGTATGGCCCAGCAACAGTGACTCTGTACTGTAGGACTGTTTTGCACACACAGACTGCCAGATTTTCAGGGAGGCTGCTGTAAATGAGGGAGAACTGGATTTGGAGGAATACAATTCTGCTGTCCTCAGATATATCAGCAAGTGTGTTGAAGATGTCAGCACCACTAAGACTGTGATGTGCTACCTGAACCAGAAACATTGGCTGAACACAGATGTCTGTACCCTGCTGAAAGCTAGGGATACTGTCTTCAGGTCTGGCGACTCACAGGAACTGGGGAGGGCAAGGAAAGAGCTGGCTGCTGGTATTAAGAGGGCCAAAGCCACATGCGCATGGACAATCCAGGGGCATTTCGCCTCACAAGACCCACAATGCATCATTCATTCAACCTCTATTTAAACAGATAAATCACATTGATCCTCGAAGACTCATTTACAAGTGAGATCTGTTGGACAGACAAAAAAGTGGTGAAAAATGACACATAGGGTTTGGAAACAAAAAAAATTCCCAACACATTTTTTTGACCTCTGAAGGTAAAAAAAAATGTGGTAATGAAAAAAGTCTCACACACAAGCACATAGTGATGCCGACATTACGCAGAAGGGGAGGAGGGGGGACTCAAAGGTGGTTTGGGGGGTGGGGTGGGATCTGCCAAGGCAGAGGCCAGAGTCCTGAAATGATGACAGAATGTTTATTCAGCTGGGCTCCACTGAAAAGTTCTCAGCAGATGTTTGGGAATGAGAGCAGTCAGGTTTACAAAACTTCTGCAGGTGGGGTGAGATAAAACGGCCTGTCAAGGCCAGTCAGGGAGCCGAATTTCAGATAAACACCATTGTTTTGGGGACAGGCAGAACTTTAATGACAACTGCCTTCAGTCTGTGTCGGTCCACTCGCTTTCGAAATTTCCATCCATCCATCCATTCATCCATCCATACATACATACATACATACATCCATACATCCATTCTCTTCCGCTTATCCGGGGTCGGGTCGCGGGGGTAGCAGCCTAAGTAAGGAGGCCCAGACTTCCCTCTC
>JARVGS010000672.1:2044293-2054335 GCA_031762315.1 Hypsolebias antenori
GGCTAGCCTCGTTGAGCCACGGGGACTCATTTACAAGAGGGACCTGTTGCACTCACACCTAGGGTCAATTTAGCGTTCCTTCTTTGATATTTTACTGAGCTGATGGTTTATAGAAAATTATATGATTTCATAAATAAATATTGAGTTGGCATTGTGATAAATAAGATATCTTTCAGGTTTGTGCATTTTCATGAAGGTTACTCAAACAAAGCACAATGTCTCCAGGTTTAGCTGCTAGAAGCCCTTCCCTGTAATGTACGAGTGTTAAATGGTGTGAACGTACCGGCAGTTCTTTCCTGAGGGACCTAAATGAAGTAGGTTTGTTCTGTTTGAGGAAACGAGGACTCCTGAGCCAAATTGCTCCTCAATGCATCTCCCGTCTAGGAAGGGCATTGTAATTTTCTCCCCTTAGCGGCTGTTAAGCCTTTGACCTATTGCACTCGTGGGAGTAATCAAGCTTTAATTACTTCTTCTTAGCCACTTGAGGACAATCTGTGCTATAAGATAGCTTCTTGAAGTAAATAGGCTAACTCTACCTGCCAATCTGGGCTTGGTGGATTCTGTTTCCCTGCAGTTTAGTAATCGGTCTATAGCTTCAACACTACTCATCTTTTACTGTTTGCATTGAGTCTTAAGGAAACAAAATAAGGCAGGCTCACATTTTTACCCATCTTGGGTCAGACTGAGCTCAAAACAACTGTGAAAAGTTCTCTGCAATCATCATTATTATTCCTAGTGAGAGGTATGCACCACAGAGCTGGCTCTGTGAGCGACTGGCTCACACAGTTTGGCATTCCAAGTTGAAAGCAAACCAAACTGATATTAACCTCAATATTTTCTCCATATTTGGAAATGTTTACCTCCTCTTGATGGTTGACAGAGGTTGGAAGAGGGGATGTGAGTCATTTCAGCCGCACAAGGCTTTCAAAGAGCGAGACGAGTCTTCCAAGTGACTACCATTTGGTAAAGCCAGCAGCTCTTTGTGCTCCAGGGATCTGTGAGTATCATTTGTGTTCAGTTTGTAGCAGGAGATTAAGGCTAAAAAGCTTGATTCATCGTGTTTTCCCCATTTTCCAAAACAGTGCAGGTTAGTTAGGTTTTTGTAGGGAGCTGTCACTATGTGTTGCAGCTTGATCGAAGGTTGTGAGCGATGTCAGGGAGGTGTCACTGTTCGTTTTCTTCTTGCGTTATGCACCATAAAATGCTCCTGTGCACGTCTGCAGGTGCGGAGATGACAGGCAATTGGTTGTGATTGTTTCTCCGGCTCGAACAATAGTTCAGAAAAGTCTCTTTCTTAAAACTGAGACTTGCTCAGCGCTTCAGAAATATTTATTGTAACCACAGAGTAGAGTTTGTTTGCTGCTAATTGTCACGAGTGGGCGGTGAGAGGGGAAGGAGAGAAGCTCTAAGAACTGTGGGTTTACAGGTGTGTGCATGAAAGAGATGCTGATTTCTTGTTTCATTGATGAATTCTGTTTGTTGCAAACATCCACTTAATATGTCAGATCGTGCTGCTGCTTCCAACTTTCACACTTCTAAGATTGAACGGTGAGCACCTGACAGAGCTTCAGTTTGACTTGGCTGTGAGAGCTGCTGCCTGGAGCAGTGCTGTGATGCTCTTATATCGTTGCTTTTAAACTGAAATTACACTCAAAGTCAACAAACTTTAAAGCCACTTTTATTTGTTTAAACATTTTTAACATAAGTCAAATTTCTGATGAGGTTTAAAAGAGTGTCAGTGCAGATACTGCCCCAAATTGCAGTAAACATTTACTTTTATTTATTTACTTTTAAAGATTAATATTGTCTTAGGACTTCCTTTGGTGAATATCTGGACTGACAGAAGACCATTGATTTGAAGAATAAAGGATTATACTGTAGACCCTGTAAATCCTGGGGCTGAGATGATGTAGGGCACTTGTCAAACTCTAGGCCCGGGGGCCAAGTGTGGCCCTCCTTAACATCTTTTCTGACCCCCAAGGTGATATTTTAAACGTAAAACACTTTTATCACTTTATTTTTTTCCGTAATATTTGATTATGATGTCAAAAGCACAACAGAACATCAAATGAGACCAATCAAACTCTTGTTGAGGAACCTGTGACCAACAAAAGACGCTGGGTCTTTGATTTGAGTTAATGTAGATTCTGAAACTGGCCCTTGGTTTGGAAAAGGTTTTAATTTTGGCCCCTTTTGTAAGTGAGTTGGACACCCCTGGTGTAAAAGCAGGGCAGCTGACTTGGGACCAGAAAGTTGCAGGCTCAAATCCCCACCATGTCATGGTGTCCTTGAGCAAGACACCCAATCCCTAACTGCTCCCCAGGTGCCTACATAGCTGCCCGCCGCTCCACCTGGATGTATCTCTCGTGCGATGGGTTAAATGCAGAGAACTCATTTACTGTATAGAAACATACACTGATGACAACACATCTAAAAGAAATGTCCAAACCGCAAGTGGCGGCTCCCTCTGGTTACCAAGGTAACCACACATGTTTTCCACTTTGAGATGGACACAAAATCAGACTATAAAGTAAGCCTTAGTCACTGTGCAGAAACTTTAAAGTGCACGTGACATTACATTTTTATATTTAATGTGATTTGAAAAAAGATAACGGTGTATTCCATCTGTCTGTCCGAGTCTTGTCCACATGTCATGATTGAACCTTTTCAGTGATTTATCTACCTGGATGATTGAGCTTACAAACATTTTTGTCCGAGTTCACATAAACAAAGACCAGATGTTCACCTTTGACATCACTTCCTGTTTCACTTTGGATCCATCAAGTTCAACAGGAAGTATACCAGTTATGTGACAAAATGGGTAAAACCTTGCTTATTATGCCACATTTCTTATACTCTAATATGTTTTCTTCCACTTTTTGTGTTTGTAGGATGTGCATGTCACATGCACTTTTAAGCTGTGTTGAAAAGAAAGCTCCTGAGCCATACGACTCTGATGGTCACACGTTAATTTTTATGTTTCTTCAGTGTTTCATGTAGGTGTGAGACTTTTTTTAAATCATCCCTCATTTGTAGTTTACAAATAATATTTTGAGCTCAAATATAATGGACGTTTATGGGAGCTTGAGTGTGCACGTTCTATATTCTGAAGGGGTTTAAGTGAAAACTGTCCCAAAGTCCTATGACAGTGTAAAACTATTAAAACTGTAGTTTAGATGTTTGGAAATGGATGGTAAATGGTAAATGGAGCTTACTTATATAGCGCTTTCCAGCCCCTTATGAGGGGCCCCAAAGCGCTTTACAGTACCAGCCATCCACCCATTCATACACACATTCATACACCGGTAGTGGTAGACTGCCATGCAAGGCGCCAGCCAGTCCTACCGGGAGCAACTCGGGGTTAAGTGTCTTGCCCAGGGACACAACGAGGTATGCAGTGACCGGGGATAGAACCTGGGACCTTCCAGTCCTGAGCCGGCCGCCCTGCCTCTACACTATCTCGGCCCCCATTAGTGACTTTTACTAGTGGTTTCTGTTCCATGATGAGCTCTAAACCCTGACTGAAACTCTTCAGATTATTTCTGTCCAGATGTTTACACAACTGACCTGCAAATACTGTATTTTCTCTATTGAAGTGAATGTTCCATTTTAACTTTTTATGTCATTTTTAAAGAAACTGGAAGTAACACAAAATGAGAATTTTAAGCCAGTGAAATTACAAAGCAGAAGAGACAAGCCAAGATCAGCGCAAGTAACTCCAGAACAACCAGACAGATATTTAAATAAATTAAATGTGTTTCCCTGTGGTTCTTTAATCAGGAGAACGGTTGTGACATGATGATCCAGGAGGTAAGAGGCACTTGCAGACTTTCACACAGGAGACATGTGAGATGACCAGTGAGAAAAAGGTAAGTGTTGCTGTGAGAAGGAGAGAGAGAGAGAGAGATGATGATTCAGGTAGTTGTGCAAAAACTGGTCCCAAAACACTGAAAGTAAGACTAGCATAAGAAGCTTAGGCCTTGTCCACGTGGAAACTGTTGCCCAAAATAAGATATTTGTATTTTTTCTTGTAAACACACTGTTTCTAGAAAAAGTCTTCAAAAAACATTCCAAAATTTTCAAGTCACAGTTTTCAACTTTCAAAAGCCTCCAACACAGCATTAAGCCTGATTCCAGCCCTTTCCAATGCATCTTACACCTTCATGCATGAGACAAAAACATCTCTACTATAAGCCAGGAAAAACTACACTAATGACTGTCTTGTGGGGGCCGTGCAGTTTTAATCTCGTCTGCATGTGAATCCAGGTATAACAAAGCGTTCAGTTATAAAAAGCTTGAAACTCCAGATTCTCATCCTGACTTTTTTTTAAACTAATTGAGAAAGATTCCTGGATGGGAAGCAAAACATCTACAGCAACAAAATGTTTTATTTATTTATTTATTGTTCTGAGCCACATGCTGTTGCAGTTGGTAGAGCTGTCACTCTCAGTGGGGAGATCTTATCTAGTCCTGGACGGGGCCTTCCCGGGTGGAGTTTGCATGTTCTCTGCATGCCTGGGTTTTCTCCTGGTACTCCAGTTTCCTCCCACAGACCAAAAACATGCATGTTAGACTGACGGGTGACTCTAAATTGTCTCTAGGTGTGATGAGAAAGTGAATGGTGGTTTGTCTCATCTCTGTGTCCTTGTGATGGACTGGAGATCTGTCCAGGGTGTCCCCTGTTTTTCACACAGTAACTGCTCCAGTACCAGTGACAAAAGAAGAGGTTAAGATAATGGATGGATGGATGCCTGAGAAACTACACCCAATATGTTGAAATAGCTATGCCAGGCCTGTGTGTGGCGCTGTAACATTGTCACAAAATACACCAGAAGCAGGAAACAAGACATGGAGGAGCACATGCAGCTTACATGTTGGCTACAAACTGACATATCACATGTTTTTGGTCTCATGACAAGTGGAACTTCTTCATGTTACATCAAACCAACAGAGTACAAGCTGCGGCTCAGTGAGTGCTGGGAGACGTGTCAGCACGTGAACATTATGGACGATTTCACTCCCAGAATGCACTGAGGGACAGCTGCATCACTGAGGGCTTCCCCCACAATGTTTAAAGCATATCAAGCTCATTTTTACTTTATTTTATTCTTTTACAAAAGAGCCAGTCTTTTAAAATGTTGCAGACGTGCTGCCCTTGGTATTTCCAGGATGGCTTTGCAATTTTTAGTTTGATGGTGACAAGGAAGTTATTGTAGGAATGGCAGGCCTTGGACAACAGGATTTCCTGTTTGGCTGAAAATCAGAGCAGAAGCACCAGCTTCAGCTTCTGGGTTTGTAAAGAAAAATAAATTGTGTTTAACTCAAACATACAGAATCTACAGTTCAAATAAAGCAGGCATGTTGCTCCATAATGCCAGAAGATGAGCAGAATCACAGCTGCCATAAATATATTCCAACAAATACCTCATTAGCAAGCATCAAAAAGCTTCTTTTTTCTGGACTCATTATCCGTGCTGACACATGAGGAATGAGACAAATGGAAAAGAGTGAAACGAAGTTTGCTCACATTTTGTTGAATGTAACAACTGGAATGTTTTGTATGTTTTGTCCATTTCTCCAAGGCTCATAACTATGTTTAAACATTATATATACAATATACAGACTTTCAGACTGTGGGTGAGCCTTTTCCATGCTAATGAGCTGAAATCAAAAGTACTGCCGTTTAGCTTTAGTGCACTGAAAACTCAGAGGCAGTGTCTCATACGAGGGATTTATACAGTCATCAAGGATGATGGTGGATAAATACATACCGGTAAATATCCTATTATTTATTTCTTCCTCAAATAAGCCACTCTGAGAACACAAGAAGATTTTAAACTGGTTTTACTTGCAAGGACTCATTAAAACCGACAACATATACAGATATATAATGCATGGATCATGTCACTGAACGAGCATCGAACAGTTTGCAGCAGGGTCCAACAGGCAGAGACATGGTTGTCGGCCTCCAGCTGGAGATACATGTTTTGTGCACACGTTATAGAAAGATGTTCTCAGCCATAACATAATAAAAAGATTCATAACATACATTCTCAAAAAGATGGCACAAGTGTCCTGCCCTACCCCTCAAAAAAATAAAATGCATTATTTCATGTAACCTGTATTGATTTCCTATCACCCCATGGCAGGGAGTGGGCGCCCTCCGCCAGGTGCAGAGCATGTAGCTTCTGTCACACAGGTTGTGAAAGAAGAGGAGGGGGGTGCTCTCGTCCCCCTTGCTGGGCCAGGGATGCATCTACTTGTGCGTTTAGCACAGTTAGTTCAAGTAAATCACAGCACTGACTGATCCCAAACAAAGCACATGTCATTCATAATGTTACAAACATAGCCAAATAGTTTACAGCTTGTTTGTGTGAAACTGCTGAAAAAATAATATAAAAAAGAATCTTCACACCAAGAAAGGTGAATTAGTTTAGGCCTAAGTTGTTTTGACTCATGTTGGGGGAAAGTGCCAACATAGAAGATGGACAAGAACAGGTCAAATCCATCAGGTGCCCAGTTTAGGACAAAGAGAAAAGAAGAAGAGGAGAAATGAGTCAAAGAGAAAGGTGTGCAGCTGTGTCATCACTGTGTTATGTAGCTGTAGCCTGCTGCAGGAGAGGCTTAGTTTAAAAAGTTACCAACACCAACTGAGCTGCTCAATGAATCCATGTGTGAGTAGTTTATGTGTTTCAGACCTGACTGTTTTGCTGCAGCACGATCATCATTACAGATGACTGTAACATTTGGAGAGTTTTTCAGATGTATTGTTGGGCACACTTGCCCTCTTGTTCATGCCCCGTCCAGGGTCACTGCCACTGCCCTTTAGTAAAATCTGTCAGGTTCTGTTTGACGCAGATCCTTTTCCTGCCTGAGTGAGATTTTTATTGTTCCAAGGGTGCAGCCTCCTGAATCTCACTCCCCAGCCGTTTCCTGTTTCCTCTCAAAGAGGAAGTCCTGCTTCGCTTTTGCTTGTTTCCCTCCTGCATCTTCTCCTGGATAAATCCGGAGCGCTCATTGCCAAACGGAGTCTGTACCAACCAAGAATGAGAAGTTTTCCACAAAGTGACATGTCCTTCCACGTTGTAACGAACGTGCATGGACAGACGTGGAACCAGTGTGACTTTGTGAATGTGCAGCAGACCAACACATTCACAAACAAAGTCAACTGGATGGTGCATCCTCATTGCCACATCCTATGAACAGCCTTGAAGGTGTGTGCTCACCTGCATGCTTGAACTGAATTATTCCCATGGTGCCTCAGCACGTAGACGCTTTGTTAGCACACATTAAATAGTTCTTTGTGTGCAGGGAGGGTCAGATCACAATTAGACCAAAAACAAAAGAACCAAACACGTGTGCTTCAGCCCTGCAAAGCACTAGGTTTAAAATAAAAAATATGACTGATGAATTAGGAATTTATCCTCACAGCTCTAAGTGAGGGGGCGTTTTGAGTTTTGGTCGATGCCACTTGAAGTCCAGCTTCTCAGGCATGAACACAAAAGGTTTTTGAATGCATGACTGCGTCCAAAGAGCTGTTCTGTGCATGTTTAGAATGACAGAGTCCTCGTTGTCAGACGTCTCAATGTCCATGTGTGGGCAGAGAGGCGGCTGTGTCATCATGTTCACTGAACCACCGTACGGCTGCACACTAAAACCTGCAAAAACCTGCAGGAGCTCTTTAAGAGACTTTCATCACTAAAAACTCACTGTTAGTGTCTGGACCTGTGATTAACACGTAGAGCTCAATGAATCAGTTGTTTTTGTTTGTTTTGTGTTTATGTTTGTTGGTTTTGCTTGTGTTCCTGTTTTGGACAACTTAGTTTCTTGTTTCAGAATAATTTTCTGTCGTTGTCTGTTTTCTTGCTCACCTTTTCCCTCAGCCTGTAAGTAGTGTTGGCAGGAAATTTTGGGGTCAAAGGTTATGTATGTTTTTATTATTATGGCTGAGAACAAGAAGCCCAAAACAAGAAGAAACCATCTCCCAAGACTCTGTCTTATCTCTGCCCATGAACCATATGTTTGTGTAAAAGGAGAGTGCTGTGTGAGAAAGCTGCTTCAAGGACACCCCTGAGCTGAGAGGAGTATAAGAGTAAGCAGATAACACGGCTCGTGTAGTTTCTGTGACTGGTTTTCATGTGTAAACATCTATGTATGTTTATTTGTTATGTTCGTAACCTGTCCTGAAATCAGACCTGTTACTGGCTCAACCAATGCAAGACGTACAGTAAATAAATTATTTTAGCCTTTATTTTTGTGTGGAAAATGCTGCTCTTTCTTTACATCCTGGACTACAGAAGAGCTTTGGTTAAAAAAACAATGAAAGACTTTGTTCCATCATCAACACCACCATCGTGCACCAGCCACCTCCTCAGTGTGAGTCCTCCCAAGTACCAGCAGAGCTTGATGGTGCTGTGGCCTCTGCCCAGTCTCTGCTGCTGCTACACCAGTTCCTCTTCTAAAGTCTGAGGTGCTCCCAGAGGATATGTCTCATCCTGATACTGGTCCTGAGTCAGAGTGGTCCAGTTTGATGGCTCTCCAATGCTGTGGGGGTCTCACTAGACACTCATCATCCTCCCCTGCCAGGACTGTCCCAGAGTCTCCATCCTGAATTTCCTGTCCTGTCTGAATGTTCCTCAAGCCAACCACTTATTGCTTTCCTGGTTCTTTTTGCGTTGATTGAGACCAGCCCTTTGGGTCACATTGTTGTTTTGAGGTGGGTAGTCAGATCATGCAGCTGCACTTGGGGCATGCAGATGTTCCAGTGGTTCAGTGTTGGAACCAATAGGTATGTGAAGGAACCCACACTCTTTAAGAAACTCTGGTGCTCTTCACTGACCCCTCCCTTTCTCTTTTCTCTTTAAAATCCATTTTTATTTACCAAAATCACGTTTTTGGATTGTTAAAAGCAGTTAAGCTAAGAAGCTAAGCTATGAGTTAAGCTAACAGACCGACCTCAGGAAAAAAACCTTAGTTTGACAATAATTACTAATTACTTTCAAATTTCCAACAATATTATCGTTTATTGCAATAATTTCTGAGACAAGTAATCACCCAGCAAAAATTGCTATAGTGACAGGCCTACTGGTCTACTGAGGGCCACTTAGTGCTCGTCTGCACTTGTCTCGTGATGGGGAGGCCAAGAATCTGAGACATTTTGACCTGATTCAGAGCAGAGCCGTCATTTCTAACCCGGGCCTGAAACCCAGCCCGACCCGACCTGAATTTGGGCCAGGCCGGGCCATGATAATGTGCTGGATGGGCAGGCTGGGTCGGTGTCGGGCTTTTGATTATGTCAACGGAGCAACCGTGATCCAATTATATAACAACATGGCTTGCCATACAATCACCAGCCACACGTGGCCATTTCACTGTGAGCTGAGTGGCCTTGAAAGAGGTAAAAAGTTCAGTTAAGCTTCAGATGGACCATACTGTCAGGAAGTGATCCATCGCCCAAATGGACGTTCATTCATCCGCTGCACTCAGCGGACACATGCGGCCGACGATCCAAACAGGTGAGATCCCAAAATATCCGACATGTCAGAGCAGGGTCCATGTCTGCATAATGCATAATGCAGACAGAAGCAGGGATTTAATGCACTTTGAAGGCCATGAAAGGACAAACACCCCCTCAGCTCCTATCTTCTGCCCCCTTAGCTGTGTGCGTCCACTGACCGTTAATAATTACATAAGCAGTCAAAGCTTCATTAAAAATGTTGGGGTTTTTTGTCCGGGTTTGGACTTGTAATTACTGTTAATTCATCGGGTTGGGTGGGGTTCAGAAATGATGGCTACAGGCTGGGCTGGGTCAGGTCAGATTTTTTTGGGCCAGAATGCAATTCTTAATTCAGAGACCCTGATAGCTCACAACTACATCCTGAGTTTGCATGTCCTACCCCTCAATGTATCTTCATGTATGTAGTTTCATCTACAGTTTGTTTTTGTCCAGACTTCCAAGAAGACACCTCCCCCCAACACACACACACACACACACACACACACACACACACACACACACACACACACACACACACACACACAC
>JARVGS010000672.1:2345734-2358342 GCA_031762315.1 Hypsolebias antenori
GACAGATAGACAGACAGACAGGCAGGCAGGCAGGGGGAGATTCTAGGCATCCAGTAGTATATTTCCATCTGAACACAGTGTGTGGAGCAGTTTTCTCAGAGTCAGCCTCTTTATGAAGCACCACCTTCATGGTAACGGATTGACAACTTCTGGCTGGTGAGTTTTTTTCTCTCTTCATTTCCAGCTCATGACAGATAAAGATGGCTTCCCATTCAGATCCCTCACCTCCTCTGAAACTCAGTCATTCCTGCTGACTGGAGGGTCACTGGTGGTATCTTTGTGGCATAAGTCAGGGCGAGAGAAACTGATAGAGGTAGTGCTTAAAATTGGGGTGAGGGCTTCAGTGATTTGCCAACACACACACAAAAGCTTTTAATACTCTAATTTCTGATGTCAAATAAGAAATAGCCTTAAGTCCTATTAAATTAATACTTAACATTTTCTGCCCATACTGGTCTGTTTGTTCCAAATGTGTGTGTTTACGTGAGTAAAACCTGAACTCCAGCTGCCTAATTTCAAGTTTTTATCCATTTTAGTTACTTTTGGTAAATGTCCTCATCTTTTGTTGATTGAATGTTGATGTTTTTAATGATGTCAGAAATGTCAGATCAGAAGATGAGGAGGAAGTTGTTACTCTTCTGATACTGCACAGATGTAGAGATGCACGTGCAGCAAAGTGGGTTTGAATGAAACCTCTGTTGAAAAATGTCATTTTTTTCCCCCAAAATTGATTTCTGCTGAGTCAGGCGTAATGAGATCCAGCTGCTGCAGGGCTGTCCAGTTGCCACTAAAAGCTCTGTTTCAGTGTTTTGTCTTTACCTTTGACCTTGTGTTCCCTGTAAAATGCATTTTAAAAGTTGATGTTTTAACCGGTTCAGTTCCACTCAGGGGTTGTGCATCAGTCTATGTCTATTCTTGGTTTCATTTTATTTTCATGCCATACATATCCACCCACTATCTTGTTTGTGGGTTTTCCCAAACTCAGACCTTACCAGTTGGCTTCATATCTTCTCCTCAGGTCAAACCTGTTAACCAAGTCCTCCTTTTTGTTCAGGTCTGTCTTCAGGCAGGACTTGCTTGTGCCACCATGATGCTTAAAATGTCCATCTGGCTGCATGGTCAGCTGTTAGTTCTGGGTGGTTTTGGCTGGTGCTGTGCGGTCCAGGGTCAAACTCCATGTCACATTGTTTTGACCAAGTGCACCTCTGCGGTGGCCTGTTTACAGCCAGGGCGGCCAGCCTGAGAGTGTGCTAATTGCATGGTTGTGGTTAAAGAGAGGCAGTGGTGGACATTGCAGTGAAATGGTTGGTAGGAAGGGTTTGTGTGCAGCTGTAACCCGTGATCATTGGGACCTATAAATGGGCACATCTCTCTTTAAATGGAGAACATAAATTTTCTCAGAACCACCGCAGTGAAAGGTTCTGCAGAGTAAGCACTGGTTCTGAGTCAGCAGAAGAGAGATGATGGACAGAAAGGTGCTCAGAGATAAGCCTTTCTTTACATGTACACTTTGTAAGGGGTCTTTGTTTGCTATAGAACAACAAGGACTTTAAAAGTAACAATGTTACTGATACTCAAATTGAAATACTGGAGTTTCCCCACTTTCTACTTAATCCTAACTTTTTTCTGTCTCTTTTTTCTTTTACAGCAGAACCAGCTGACCTCTTGAAGATTTTAGATTTTCACAATTTACCTGAGGGCGTTACAAAAACAACGGGTTTCTGCTCACATCGAAGGTCATCACAAGGACCTGATGTGGCTTACAGAGTATTCAAAGATGCCCAGCTCAGTGCCCCCACCAAACAGCTTTACCCAGGTAAGTGTTTGACTCCGCCCACTGCAGCTTTTTGCACTTTTACTAATCACAGGTTTCAAATAATCTTGATACAATTAGTCATTTTCTAAACGAAGCTCCAGCTTATTCATGACAGACAGTGTGGCCTTTTCCAGACTTTTTATTCTTGCGATTCAGTTTTGTTTTATTTTCACCCGTCTTAGTAAATTTTAAAGCTTCATGTGATTCAGGTAGCAGTTTAGATGTGCAATTAGTTTAGAGCAATTAGCTCTCAAAGCGCTGACTTCAGTCTGGATTTGGACCAAAGGACATGTGAATCTGGACCCAGACCAGGTTATGTTGCATGCACAGTTACCACGTGACGCAGTGAAGCGTGGTGTGGCTTTTATAAGAATGTGTACATGCACAGAGCGTAGCTGTGTGAGGCGTTTAACGAGATCTTTGCTGGTCGAAGCAGATGGCCGCTTGTCCTGAGCCCAATTCTGCTGTAGGGTTCTTCCTACCATGAGGGAGTTTTTCCTTTCCACTGTTGCCTTTGTGCTTGCTCAGGATGGGAGACTGCGTTGAAATGAAGACAACACAATCTGCTGGCTTCCTTCATTAGATGGATAAATTTACTAATTGGCATTTATAAAGTATGTGAATGTTTCTGTTCAGTGCCCTGAGATAACTTCTGTTGTGACTTGGTGCTATATAAATAAACTGAATTGAGATTAATTATCTCATAGATATAGATAGATACTCCTGACAAATGAGGATTCAAGTCAATCAGTCTGATAGCATCTGTCATGCTAAGGTTTATTCAGCTCATTGAAGGCATGCGGTGCCATTTTTCCCGCTAGGTTGCTTTGCAATTTCACTAAATGAGGGCAAAAGCAACTTTCACCTTCCTGCATCCTTAAAGTTTATTTTATTTAAAATAATTATATTTGATCATTTTTACTGAGGATTTTTTAAATTAATCCCAGGACATCCTCGTAAAAGAGATGAATAATCTCAATGGATTTATTCCTGGTAAAGTAAAGTTTAATAATAATAATAATTTTAAAGCTCTAGTAAACAACAAACTTTACTGTCTAATGCAAATAGCTGAAGTTCACCTATAACAGTGTTTGGCAAGCAAACCCATTTTTTTAATATATAAAAATATTTGTTTATTGCTAGTTGTCTGGGTTTTTGTTCTTACCTAGAAATTAGATTTGGACCATTGAATACAAAGTTGTTGAGCTCCTGGTTTGAAGGGTTTGAAACAGGAAGTGCTGTCTGTTTAATCACCTTCCTGTTAACGCCTTTAATTAATCACACAATTTTCTTGACTCTTATTGTGTCGTTTCATTTTTTTTTCTTTCATTGAAACATTAAAATGTAATAAATAAACCTTTCTTTTTGAGGACAAACAAACAAAAACAAATTCCCAGCAGATGGATGTTGTCCAGCTGCAGGAGGGGGCTGGACAATGGAAAATCAGTGAAAGCAGCGGCTGCACAGGGTGGGGGGTCCACTTCTGTTGTGCTGACGTGGCTTTGAGCTGCTGCTCTGTGAGCTGCACTACTTTTTCCTCTCTCCTCCCTCTCCAGCCATCTTCTTCTGCTTTTCTTTGCCCCTGAAGCTTTGTATTTTCCTCTCCCCCCGCCGCCTGCTGCCTCACAGTTTTGCTCCCATGTGTTCGAGACTTGCTGAAGTCCCTTTTCAGTTTCTAGCAGAATAAAACGGCTGCTGTGGTGCAGATCCAGCATGAAACTCTGACACCCTCAGTCCTGGTCCTGTCAGATACTCCCGTGAATCTTTGATCCATCTTCTGATTCTTTCTTTGGGTTTAAAGATGAGCCGTGAGGCTTCTGTGGCCTACGAGTCCTTACATGCTCTCCAATCAAACAAATCCTCCTCACTTTGATGAGCTCTGACTCCGCAGCCCCATATGGCTCTTTGTTTAAACACATATTCTATAATTACACACACATGCAGCTCTGGATCATCCAAAATAACAATCCACATAAAACAAACCAACGGGAGGGCTTCAGAACAGGCATCCCATACTCTTAGGTGCAAACAGACTAACTAGTCTGTGGTCTGAAGAATTTAAAATACCATGGTAGTGTTTGTGCTGTGGCCCTTTTCTTGCCTGGATGTTGCAGCTAATGCACTCCAGACAGCTGTCTGAGATCATTTTATCCAGGATTTTCTTCCTTTCACTAAGTTATCCGCTCTAACTCCTGCTTGACCAAGTTATGAGCGCAGCATCCTTCCCGTCTGAAGTTTCAAAGTGCAGTCACATGTTCAAACCTGAGGCATGCACACACACTGCTTTCCTTATTCTGATGTTGGGAATAAATGCCACAGCAGCTCGGATTGAGAACACTCTGGCCCGTGACCCAACAACCACAGACAGACTGCGATGATCTGCTGGAAAAGAACAGGCGCAGACATGCAATCATTAGGTAAACATGTGGAAGCGATGATTCATTAAAAACCACCAAAGCTCAGAACAAACAGGGGACCTTCCTTACCTTTACTGTTTGAAACATAAAAAGAAAAACTTTATGCTGTCTTAACTTTGATTCCTCCTCTTGTTGAGACTTTTTGTCCAGATAAATCTGTGACTAAAAGCGCAGCACCCAACAGCTCCTGCATGTTTTCAGCAGTGATTTAGCTGGAACCTCTTGAAAGGCTGGGATCTTCAGAAGACTTTGATCCTTCTGCAGCACACAGACTGTGAACCCTATCATGCATTGAAAGAGATAAAGTGAGTCTAATGACCCAGAAAATATATTTTTGATTAAGAAATACACCCGCCCCCCCAATCCAAAAAAGGTTGAGGCATTGAGTAAATTGCCGTCTGTTTTAGTTTACAGTTTACACAGTGTTCCAACTATTTCACAGTTATGATTGTGCATACCAAACCTGCAGATATATTTAGTTTGTCTCCTACAGTAGTGAGGAAACATGAGACTAGGGTGTGTATTCCATTAAAGGCTCAGCATTTCTTGAAGGAATGCATGTCGCCTACTACCTTTCAAGCTAAAGTTTTAAACCAGAATCAATAACAGATGGACTGGGTCAAACCTTGAAAATACAGCAATGCAAAATTTCACACGATATCATAAGATGTTATGCAATCAGTTAACACTCGGAGCTACTGTTGTGGACATCTCTCAGCTACTACCACCTCAAATCTTAGCTCAGTATTTAAAACATTGACCAAGTTAGAACCATTTTTGTGTTGACTGGGTTTAAATAGACTGTAGTTGTTGGAGAGTTAGCAACTCAAATACATCAATTTTCACTTATAGTCTCATTTAATTCTGAGTGTTAGTGATCGGGGAGTCTTGCAGCCATGATCTACACAAGTGATGTATGCAAACACGCATGGCTTGTAAAACTGTTTTCTAGGCGTTGCATATTATTCTGTCGCTCCCCTCCCCTCACATCCTACTCACCTCCATGTGCTCTGGACCTGCTTTGACGTCTACTCCTGCTTTTATGAATTCATGTACTGGAGTACACCTTAGAAATGAAGACAAGCAGATTTAGACCTGTTAACAAAATATTGTTTATCATCTGTGTGTATTTTAGACATTTGGGGCTGTAGCCAAGGGTGTTTTGACCAGTTGCAGACGTTCGTCTAATGATTACTGTCATTAAATCCATTCTCTGGTTCATGAGCTTTTCTGATAACAGATAGACAGAAAAGTGCACAGACACAGGCAGTTACATGGTCACCCATCTTTTAATGCAGCTGATCATGAAAATTAACTTTGATAATTCAGAAAGAAAAATAAGTGAATCATCAGTGTGATTCAGATGTCGAGACTCGTTGTTGTATTTGAGCTGAAACCCTCATGTTGCTGATGCCCACCTCAGTCTTGTTACTTGTTACTACAGCAGTTACCACACGCTGTAGTTATAACAACCAAAGGCCT
Source organism: Hypsolebias antenori (assembly GCA_031762315.1). Classification (NCBI taxonomy): domain Eukaryota; kingdom Metazoa; phylum Chordata; class Actinopteri; order Cyprinodontiformes; family Rivulidae; genus Hypsolebias; species Hypsolebias antenori. Next base: position 2,351,450 of record JARVGS010000672.1, read on the forward strand.
AACATTTCTTAAAGAAATGTATAAACTGTACCCTGTGCCTTTTATGTCAGAACCTTGGACAATGATGCTTTTGCCTGCGTCTGTGAATGTGTGCAATTTTCTGTCTCTTTGCAAGACATTTCACAAACCAGTGGTTGGGTCTTAATTAACTCCCCAAAAAATAATTATTAGATGTAAATCTATAACTGATTAGCTTTTGGATTCAACCTAATTCAGATTAGTCAGTTAAAAGACATTGGCAAACCCAACTTGGCTCCATCTCATTCCTTTTGCAGTTACATTATTGAGCTAAGATTTGGTGTAGTGGTATTTGAGAGTCCTCCCCAACGCGTAACTCAATATGTAAAAAAAAAAATCATGCAAGATTTCAGTTTAAAACTTTGCAATTTACTAATGGAGTCAACATTGTCTGTCTGTTAGCAAAATATGTCATGAATCACTGGACAAAATTTAATGAAACTCTCAGAAATAAACACTGGATGGATATCTATGATTTACTGAATATAACCCGATTCAAGATGGCTGCCACTGCTAATAAACCTTAGCAAACACAAAAATGGCTATAACTCTATCAGTTATACAGATTTTGAATTAAAATACAAAATCTGATGTGGTAGAAGCTGAGGCTGACCCTCAACATAGCCTCCAAGCTCTAACTGATTGGTTATTGACAAGATTTAATCAAAACTTCTATAAAACCATAAATTTTCAACACAAGCTGATGATAGTCTAAACTGGCATTAAAGCTACTGGGTGAACATGCATCTCTTCAAGGAATGCTCAGCCTTTCAGTGTTCAGTCCACCCTTCTGCTGACATTTGACTCACAAAGACATCGTGCTGTCAGTCACTTTTGTCGTAGTCTCTACCACAGATCAGTTGTTGGCCTCAAGTGTCTGTCATTGTCTGCTTTTTGCATCATAGCACCCACATATTTATTTTATCCAGCATAAACAACATTTTCCACATGAACTTGTTGAGCCATCTTATCTTCCTGCTCCTGAATGCACATTTCTCTCTCTTCGTGGTTCATCATCTGTCCATCACAGCAGTCTTTCTTAGACGAGCTGAGGGGCAGGTGCTTTCTGCATAATGGGATGTACATAGGACAAAAAAATGTCAGTAAGACAATCAGACATACAGATGTTGACAGGAAGAGAAGTGATGCAAAGCAGGAAACAACAAAGTTAATGTAGTAAATTCTGTTGTTTCCAGCCTAAACTAAGGTTTCCACACTGCAGTAAGCTGTTTGTCCTGTAGCTCACTAACCAATCAGCAGTTACCACAAACTGTGGTTAGAACAATCAAAGGCCTACCATTTCTTAAAGGAATGTGTATACCCCTGTGCCTTTTATGTCAGAGTTTTAAACAAAAATCACATTTTACTATTTCAACCCTGCCCCAGCTAACACATTTCTCCTTAAATAAATCAAAAACTAGCCTCTCCTTGAGGAATATTTGGGCCCTGGGTACACTCCAGCAATAAAGTTTGTTCAACCTGAGAGAATTTTTGAAGCTTCACAGTGGAGCTGTTCAGATGGAGGCCAACAGATCTTCTTTTCAGATCTTCCATGTGCTCACATACCAATATATATTCCGTTGTCTGTATTTCCACACAAACGTGTCTGAAATTATTTGTCTTGAGAAAGATTTTTGCTCCTCTCTGTCAGATCAGTGAGGAGATTCTGCGTCTGTTAGATGCATCAGCGTTAGGAGACGGGGGAGTTTGAGGGATGGCTTCACAAAGTCTCCAAGGATCACATGTTTTTGCCATTAGTTCTTCTCATCCTGTGCTGCTCTGGAAATGTTCCACCAAGTTTTTCCCTTCTTTCTTTTGACCAGACTCCAGTCTGGCAGCCACGTCTTTCAGATGAATCATATCTCGTTACGTTTGCAGGTCGCTGTTGTTTCCTTTCTGCTGCTTATTGCTGCAAAAGTAACAATAAAAACGTTTTATTTCCACTTAGATGTTGGAATTCTCAGACGACCTTCTGAAGTAACAGCTCAAGTATTTTATTCCTTTTTTAATGATGAATGCTTTCTGCTGCTCTTAACTGGCATCTTTCTTTGTGTCCAACACCCCCCCCCCCCTCCATCTGCTTTGCCAGGAGATGCCTTCCCTGAGGATTTCTCCATAATGGCCACGGTAAAACCCAAGAAGGGCAGCCAGTCCTTACTGTTGTCTGTTTACAATGAGCAGGGCATCCAGCAGCTGGGACTGGAAGTGGGACGCTCCCCTGTCTTCCTGTATGAGGACCACACTGGCAAACCCAGCCCAGAGGACTACCCCCTCTTCAGAGGAGTGCACCTAGCTGATGGAAAGTAGGTGCATCAGTCCGTCCTGATTCTGGTTCAGAACTCTGTCCTTCTAATCCAGTGGTTCTCCAACCTTTCATGTCATGCACCTCTTTGAAAGAAAACAAACCGTCAGACATTTTTACTGTGTCAAATAAATGAGTTTTTGTCATCACTAGATGATTATTTAGTGTTTTCATTTGATTTTTTCTTAAATGTTGAACAAGTTCCACCAGTCTCTGATTATTCCAACAGAAATTGATAGAAAATATGTGCAATCATTTTTAGAACTATGGCAAAACTCACTGCGCACAGCTACCCAACAAATATATACAACAGCTAATTAATGATTAATTAATGATTAATGATTGATTGCAGCAAGAATCAAAAGCATGTGCACGTGTTTGTAATTCCAACACCCAACGCCCTTCTCTTTGATTCTAAAGTCTTTTTTTAATTTAATTTTTGTCACATTTCCACTCATATGACTCATATTATTCTGAGTCATGAATAAAAATTTGGGACACCAATCGGTATTTCAGCCAGCCCTTAGGCTGAGTGATTCTTCCTCCAGACTGAAAACTGTTCCTCTATGAGAGACAATCCCTCTACGCTCATCATCAGTCTATCCAGAGCATGTCCCAACTGAGAAGTGAGGAGCGGATCCACTCCCCATGCTCTGAAGAGGTACTTCCTACAAACAAGTCATAGGACAAGCAACATCCAAATGTTGATTCCTCTCACAATTTGTAAAGCCCCTAAAACAAACTAACAAAAATAGGAGTGATCATGCCCCCAGTAAGGGCCACAACCCATAGCTTGAGTTTGATCAGAGTCCATCTTCAGTCAGTGCCGAGAGTCGAGCTGTTTTAGAACAGCAGGGTTGTTCTCAGCTGTTTTCAGACTAGCCATTAGCTCATCTGCCTGCTAGAATCAAACTATTTCTCCATACTGAGGTCATTAATAAAGTTATTTAAATTTATACATGCAAGGTATTAACTGCTCAGAACCTTTTATCAGAATACAATTTCTAACAATCTAAACTCTTCTATCTAAAACAGTTTAGTCTGGTCCTATGGACATTCAAAAAAAAAAAAAAACAACAGTTGTAGAAATGTTTCGTCTTTCATCTGAAAGACTTCTTCAGTCAGACTGACGAAGTCTTTCAGATGAAAGACGAAACATTTTCACTTTTTTTTTGTTTTGTTTTGTTTTTTGAATGTCCAGAGGATCAGACTTAACTTTTTTTAGATTTTTTTTCCTACCTGGATTATTAAGCACACATCATGATAATCTAAACTATTGATTGATTCATGTCAAATTTTGTTTCTTTTATCTTTATATTTTACAGCAGCTCAGAGTTTAGTGTGTTTGGGAACCAGAGTGGGAGAAATCTGAATCGGATAAAACCCTGAGCCGATAACGTAGTTGTGATGCCTGAAACCCAGTAACCCTGTGGATAAAGCTCTTCTCCTGTTCCAGGTGGCATCGAGTGGCCATCAGTGTGCATAAGCAGACCATCACCCTCATTTTGGACTGTAAAAAGAAGACCACTCAGAAGCTGCTTCGGGACCCCCACCCCATCATTGATACCAAAGGAATTATAGTGTTTGGAACCAGGATACTTGATGAAGAAGTCTTTGAGGTAGGGCTTGAACTGGAACTCTTCTTTTGAGCTTTGTAAAAACTTTAAGGCTCATTTCAGACTTTCCACCCATTCATGTATGTTTCTGACCTGTGAGTTTGATGATAATTTGTCTAATTATTACCTGCTGCTGCCGTGTCAACGAAATGTCTGACTGAATTGCATTTACATACGTATGTATGTGTCTCATACCAAATTACTGTATTTTATAAACCATTTACCAGATTTCAATGAATATCCTAGAAATTAACACAGAATATTTATTTACAGATGATGAGTGCTTGAAGTCAGCATTGTTCAAGATGGTTGCTACAGCTGATCAGCATTAATTAGCAAAATAATGGCTATACTGCACGTATAAGAGCTATGACTATAAGATATTGATCTAAAATGTGGTATGGTAGTTGCTGAGACTTAGAAACGACACACACCTTAAGTGCCAACAAATCTTGAGAGATCTTGTATGACAGCACATGTAATATCATTAACATTTGAACAAAACAGCTACAGCCCTCTTCTCATCATAGAATGATTTTAGTTTTTAAAATCTGTCATGAACAGTGGGTGAAACACATCTTTAAGGAAATGCTGAGCCTTTAATACTTCTAGTTTTCCAACATGGCCCTGATCCATCCATCCATTATCTTTACCCACTTCCTCCTTTTTGGGTCGCTGGGGGTCACTAGTACCCATGTGCTGTGTGAAAGGCGGGGATACCCTGGACAGGTCTCCAGTCCATCACAGGGACACAGAGAGACAAATGAGACATACAACAATTCACTCTCTCACTCACACATAGAGACAATTTAGAGTCACCAATCAGCCTAACATGTATGTATGTTTTTGGTCTGTGGGAGGAAACCGGAGTGCCCGGAGAAAAAACACACATGCACAGCAAGAACATGCAAACTTCACCTAGAAAGGCCCCCAGATGGGATTGGAACTGGAGCGATGTGCTCGCTGAGAGGCAGCAGCTCTACCAACTGTGTCACCGTGCTGCGGCCGTGATCCACTGGTCCAAATATATGACAATACATGTCGGACTGGACTTTTTTAACCTCAAGTATTTTAGCTCATAAGTTCTAAATAAAGTATACCGTGTGTTTTGCTGTCAGTACAGATACATGTAAGTGAGTTGTGAGTGTTGGTCAACCCCAGTGCCCGGTTGTCCTTAAATGCTGCATTAAAAAAGGGACTGTGGTGGAGACCACATCCACCTCGGTTTGTGGAGCCCCGAGCATGCAACCCACAGACCTCTGTCACCCACTCATCCTCATACTCACAAATCAAACATAATCCTAGGTGCCACTTGTTCCACACTGCCCACAAAGAAACTTCACATCCCATAATTCTGCTGTGCTTCCCAATGTGCTGTGTTTGCAGGCAGTGATGTTTGCACTCAGACTGTTGGAGGGTTTATGGCTTGAGTCTTTGTCTGAACAGGCTGTAGCATTTCTGCCATCAACAAAGAAATGTGTATGAGCATGTTTTTAATGATTACAATGAGCACTTTCTCCACTCAGGAAACGTTAGGTTTATTGTAATCTGGTGGACGGGAAGCATTCTAGCCTGATGTGACTTAAATACTGTTTATTTAGATACTTTCTGTGATTAAAGACGTAGGCTTTCTTGAAGGAATAGATATCACCCTTTTGTACCAGAGTTAAGGGAATACCATTTTGGTCAAATAATATAATATCCAATCTCACAAGATATTGTGTAATATTGTCAGATGTGTTGGTGCTCAGAGTAAGTGTTGAGGATGACTCTCAGTTAGTACCAGATCAAAATTAAGCTCAATATGTAAAAATGACTGTTACAGCCAATTTTGTGTTATTAATGTAGAATCACTATGTCAACCAAGATGAGCTGGATTGACTCCATCCATCCATCCATCCATCCATCCATCCATCCATCCATCCATCCATCCATCCATCCATCCATCCATCCATCCATTATCTTCTGCTTGTTCCAGAGTCAGGTTGTAGGGGGTAGCTGCTTGAGCAAGGAGGTCCAGACATCTCTTTCTACACAGCCAACTTTTCCAGCTTTTCTGGGAGGACTCCAATGCTTTCCCAAGCCAGCTGAAAGACATTGTCTCTCCATAGTATCCTGGGTCTTCCCTGGTGTCTCCTCCCAGTTGGACATGCCTGAAAACCTCCCTTGAGAGGTGCCAAGGAAGCATCCTTACCAGACACCTGAACCTCCTCAAATGGCTGGTTGTGATAGTGTCTCAGCTACTGCTACACCTAATTTTAGCTCATCTTCTGTAAATGTTATTGATAGTCATTTTTGTGTTTGCTAAGGTTGATTACCTGTGGCAGCCATCTTGAATTACGTTGACTCTAAAAGTTAGTTTTGGATGATTACTTTCTTTGAGCTTCATCAAAATCTGTCCAGGGTATCATAGGCAAATTTGACAACAGACATACAGTTTACACTAATAGCTATGAGTACAATTTAGAGCTATGATTTTAATCAGTGTATTTTTGTAGATGAGTCTCATCTACAACTACACCAAGGTTTAGTTCATGACTGTAAAACAAGATATTTTGGGGTTGGAGTTAATGTAATTTAGCTGTGGTGGTCACATTGACATGGGTTGACTTTAAAACAGAATCACATATCTGAGTGTTTCATTATAATACGGTCTGTAGTTCATGAGCCCCACTTTGGGCCCTTGAGCAAGGCCTTTAACCCCCACCATCTGCTCCTTCGGGTGTCCTGGATAGCAGCTCTCTGCTCCACACAGAGGGCTGTGGTAGCTGGGTGGTGTGTGATTGCGTCAGGAAGGGCATCCGACATAAAAAATAACTGCCAAGTCTTCATGCAACTTAGTTCACTGTGGCGACCCCTAACGCAGGGACCAGCCGAAAGAATAATAATAATAATAATAATAATAATAATAATAATAATAATAATAATAAACTTTATTTATATAGCACCTTCCTACA